>VWZW01002599.1:7584-111125 GCA_013397115.1 Edolisoma coerulescens
GGACGGGGACAGAGGGGCGTGAGTGGCACCGAGCGGAGCTGGGGCCGCGGGGCTGCTCCGGGCAGGTTTGGGGGTGTCTGGAAGGGTGCGCTGAGCTGGAAGGCAGCTGGGAACAGGGGAAGGGGAGAGCAGGGAGAGGCGGCCTCGGGGGCAGCTCAGGCCGTGTCCCCTCGTGTCCCCTCATTGTGTCCCCTTGTGTCTCCTCATCACCTCCCCATCTCATCTCCCCTTGTTTCCCCTCATGTTCCCTCACCTCCCCTTGTCTTCCTTCACCAGCTTCCTGGCTCCCCTATTACCTCCCTCCATGTCCCCTCATGTCCTCCTGTCATCTCCCCTCATGCCCCGTCCATCATCTCCCCTCGTTCCCCCTCGTTGTCTCTCCTCATCTTGTCCTCTCTTGTCCCCTCGTCATCTCCTCGTGTCATCTCCTCTCGTCATCTCGCCTTGTCTCCCCTCGCGCCCCTTCATCACGTCCCCTCCTGTCCCCTTGTGTCCCCTCATCACCTCCCGCATCTCCCCTTCCACCTCCCCTGCTGTCCCCTGCTGTCCCCTGGCCGCAGGGCCGGCTTCCATCCCACACCGGCGTCTCCCCGGCCGCAGCGGGGAAGGGGGAGCGTGACCCACTTTCCTCCAGGTCCGGCCTCGCTGCCGCCGTGGCCGCGGGCGGGCGATGCCAGCCAGGAGCCCCAGCACAGCTCGGGGACTTGGGGCAGGGTGGCCCGGCCCTGGCACCTCTCTGTCCCGGACCTGGCATCGGGGTGCTGCCCACGGGGAGGCAAAGGTCGGAGCTGGGTGTCCGCGTGCCGAGCCCCCGACCCGCCCGGTGTCACCGTGTCACCGTGCCCTGCCCGGGGTGCTGCGGGAGGAGAGCACGGCAGTAGTGGGAGCATCCTCCTTCATGGCAGCATCCCAGTCGGCAGGAGGCTGAGGTGGGGCCGATGCCCGGGCTGCACGGGGCACGTAGAGCCCCTTGGAGTGGAGTCAGGGCTGGGTTTTGTGGCAGAGGGACGCGTCCCTGTTGTCCCCAGGCGCAAGCGGGGCCGAGGGCCGGCTGGCCCTGCCGTGGGGTCGGGCAGGTGCCGCTCGGGGCGTTTGTCTTTGCAGATCCCACCCGTGCGGTGCTGCCGGCGCTGGCGGAAGAGTTTTGGGAGGGAGATGATGACAGGCTGATGAAACCAATCAAACAATGAAGTAATCATAAATCCCTGGTGCTGGCGGCGAAGGCGGGAGGAGCTGCGGGCTGGAGGAGCTGAGGTCCTAACGAAGCCATCCTGCTCGGCAGCAAAAATCCCGGGAGGCCGAAACGCTGAAAGGCAGCCAAGGTCCTGTCACTGGGGCCGATGGATGGAGACAGCCCGGTGTGGATGAGGGAAAATCTTGCTGGCAGCTCCGGGAGAGCAGTGCAGAGGGCACAGGGAATGGTGGCGGGAAGGAGGAGTGGTGGCTCCCTGGGAGCTGTCAGAGGAGAGAGTCCTGGCACTGCTTTGTTTGCTCTTCCCAAATTCATCTGCGAAACCTGAATCCTGGGACCAAAGGCTGAGGAAGCTTGTCACAGGCTGATGGCCAGGATGGGAGATGGTTCCTGCAGCGGGGGACACCATGGATGGGTGTGACAGGGCCTGACCCTGCCCTGCAGCTGGAACATCTGCACCAGGAGAGCAGCTCCTGCTGACTGGGAGCCTGTGCCTGGCAGGGCATTCATTGGCTTTGCCGAAGACAATCCTGCTGCCGAGCAGGCTGCTCTGGTCTAGGCAAGGAGCTGGTATGAGAATTGCTGGATAACTTAGAATTCGGTGCCAATTCGGTCCTAAGCTGGAGGCACTGGGGAGTCCCAGCTGCTGCAGGTGCTGCGGTGGAGGTTTGGTGCTGGTTCCAGTGGTGTCAGCGTTTCCTGGCGCTGTCCCGCTGCTGTGGGGCCAGCTGGATGCGGAGACGTGCCCCATCCATGGCCTCTTTGGGGTGGCTGCTCCTGGGCTGCGGGATGCTGGCAGAGTGGCTGTCCCCAAACCACTGTCAGCAGCCAATGTCCCTGTGCCGTGCATGACCAGCCACCTCCCAGACACACCCGGCTTGTCCTGAATGGCTTTGGGTGGCCCTGGGGTGGCACATGGGTGCAGGAACCCTTTCCCTACGCCTGTTTTGGTGCTTTGGGTGAGGCAGGAGGCTGCCCACCCATGGTGGGCACCGGTGGCTCCGAGCCCCGGTGAGATTCCCATCCTGCCCCCACAGCCACAGTGTCCTCGTTAGGCCAAGGTGCCTTTGCGAGCCCTCCCTGGGCTCCAGCCTGCCACAGCCCCTGGGAAGAACAGCTCATATCTGATGTGCAGGTCCCAGCGGCATGGAAGAGAGGAGAGGATGTCCCTGGAATGGGGTCAGGCAGGAATGGAGGTGGCAGGGGCTGGAAATGGAGTGGGGCGATGGGAGGCAGCAGCTCACTGTGGGGCACGGCCAAAGCGCCACTGGCCCCTTGTCCCAGTGGCAGCAGGGTGGTGCTGGCATGTGGAGAGCTGGGAGAGGGAATGGCTCTGGCAGGGCCCAGGGCGTGACTTTGCTGGCTCAGTGCATGGTTTAGGGGAAACCAGGCAGGTTGGGAAGCTGGTTGGGGTGTGGAGGGAGGGAGCTCCCTCCTGATGGGTGCCCTGGCCTCCAGCCTGCTGGGCTTGGGTGGGAGTCGGTGTTACCTGCTCTTAACTGAGGGTTTGGGGATGGGAAAAGGGGAAATCAAAGCTCTGCCAAGTGCAGGGACAGAGCAGTGTGGGCCTGTGGCCATCCCACTGCTGCATTTCTCATTTCTCCCCTCTTTAAAGGGGAATCTGGGTCTTGCAGAGCCCCTGCCCTGCATAGATTTTCCCTTCATCTTCCCAATTCCTTGCCCCAGAGCAGCTCATGGTGCAAGTCCCAGCCCCTGGCGCTCAACCCTGCACCAGGCTCAGCCCAAACCCTTTTCCTGTAACCTCCCTCAATAACCGGCTTGTTTTTCTGTCAGTCTCTGATGTGGCCAGAGGGATTTTTTTCCCCCTTTCCCTCTTAATTTCCAAGCAGCCGCTGCTCCAGCAGCCTCCTCTGCGGGAGCCTGGGGCAACTCTCCCGGGCGGCCTCTGCTCCTCTCAATGAGCTCTTAATGAGTTTGCAATTAGTTATCGGCAGAGCCGATGTGCCCGGGGCTGGGCGTGCGGCGGAGCGGGATGTGGAGCAGGATCCAGAGCAGGGCAAAGCATCCCCCGGCAGAGAAGAGCGCTGGGGCAGCGCTGGCGGTGCCAGCCTCGGTTCCTGGCAGGATGCTGGGCTCTGTATACGGGATAATGTCCTTCCGGGATCTGCTGCGCGGTGCTGGGGATGGAGCCGGGAGGTTTGGGAAGAGGAGCGGCAGCTGCCGACGGGAGACGAGTGGCTGCCTATAAATACCTGCCAGGGAGCAAGGAAGAGGTGGGTGGATTATCCTCCTCACTCAATGAGATAAACGGTTCTGAAGCTTAAACACAGAACAATTTTAGTCTGAATAGTAGGAGAAATGGCTCAGGATGTGGAGATGACGGCAGGAACCGCCCGTGGTGAGCGGCAGGTCCCGGGGCCACGTGGCAGCAGCTTCGCTGCCTCTTTGTCATTCCCGGGATCTTGAGCCGTGGGGGGCTTTGCCAGCACTCAGCCGGGATGTGCATCCTTCCTCCCTGCTTGGCAAAGCTCCTTCAGGAACGCCTGAAACAACTGAGCTGGAGAGGGTGGGTTTGGCTTCCTCTGGGCATGGTGCTGACTCCTCTCTTCCAGGGATTTGGGGCAGGCGAGGAGCTGGGGTGCCGGGAAAGGGCCCCGTTTTGGCTCTGGAGTGACCCGATGTGGCGCACGGCTGCACAGGTGGTCCTTGCTGCAACTGGCCTGGCTGCAGAAGGATGTGGGATCTCAACCCTGGCCATGCCAAGCTGGTGGCATCTCCTGCCACCCTGGCAGTGCCACCCCTCCGTGTCCTGCTATTCTCGCATCCCTGCTGTCCCTGGGAGTGCACAGAGCTGGAACCGAGCTCTCGCCACCTCCCGCTGCCGCCCCGCTTTGCTGCTCACATCAAACCCAATGTGTTTTCAAAAGCCTTTCAATTTTTAATGCAAACTTCTGCATTTACGCTTTCCTTGGCCTCGGCGCGTCGGTATTTTGGTCACCGCCACTGTTTGGCTTCTCCTGGGATCAGCGATGGCTCCGTGTTCCCGTTAGCCCTGACGAGGTGGGGCTGTTGTTCGGAGCTGGCCGCGCCGGCGGCACTGCGGCAGGATCCCGGCACATCCCAATCCCTGGCAGCACATCCCGGTGCCAGCTGTGCCAGCCCACGCTGCAGCACGGGATCGGACTTGGCGGGATCCCTGCTTCCCATGGATGTTCCTCGGTTGCTGGTTGGGAAAGAGACACCTGGAAGCCCCAACAGGCTGAGCCAAGGGGAAAAGCAAACAGCCCTTGACTTGGAGAGCATTTCCACAAGCTGTCAGTCCTCCCTCTCCTCTCCCATCCAACCAGCAGGGTTTTTCCTCAAACCCAACCTTCTCAACTTGAATAATTGCATTTCAGCGCCGGTTAATTAAAGGACATTGATGAGCGCAATCGTAAATCCAAGCGTAGCCGGAATTCTTTGTGCAGGATGCTGGGGGCTGTTCTCAGCCCTGCCTCCAGCGAGCTGCTGCTGATCCACCTCCACCTCCAGCACCCAGACACTGCGATGGTACTCCTCTGCCAGGGGGCCAATGAAACACTATGGAGATGAGCTGCTTCGGAGATCTTATGAGTCAAACTGTTACATTTTTGGAACATCATGATGTTGAAGTTCCTTTTCTATTTTTTCCCCAACTTCCCAGGGAAAAAATATAACTATAATAAGTGAAGAAGCTGAGCTTTGGTTTGGGATGACAGGCAGCTCGGTGGGGGGAAGGAAGGAAGGAGGGAAAGTTGGAGATCCAACTCAGCCTTGTTGGGAAGGAGCTGGGAGGATCCTTGTGTGTGATCCTGACCGTGGGGTGCTGCAGGTGTTGTGTGGGGTGTCTGGCACCATTTGGGGTGTCTGTCGCAGCCCCTGCGAGGGGCTCAGCCCATGGGCACCACCTGGGCTCTCTCTGTCCATTCTCACTTACCTGCAGCCACCGAGTGCCCTCCCCACGTCCCTGGCTGCCCGGGGTTTGTGCTCGCGGGGTGATGGAGGGTGAGGCAGTGCCCTGAAGACATCAGAGGAGATGCTGGGGTGGATTCACTGCTGTGGTGGTGTGGTGGCTGACTCCGAGCTTGGATCTTCTTGTGGGAATGGTCAGAGTGAGAAGAAAACCATCCTTGGTTTGTCGGGAGTGAGGAATGTTGGTGCTGTTGTCCATGTGCTGCTGGCTGGGCTGGCCTCTGCTCTGCTTTGGTGAGATCCCACCTGGAATGCTGCATCCAGCTGTTGGTACCTAGCACAGGAAAGACATGGATATGTTGGAGCAAGTCCAGAGGAGGCCACAACGATGATTATTGGGATGGAACACCTCTGCTATGAGGAAAAGCTGAGAGAATTTGGATTGTTCAGCCTGGGAAACAGAAGACTCCCGGGAGACCTCAGAGCCCCTTCCAGTGCCTCAAGGGGCTTCAGGAGAGCTGGAAAGGGACTTTGGACAAGGGCCTGGAATGAGAGGACAAGGGAGGAATGGCTTCCAGAGGGTTTCCAGAATGGCTTCCAGAATGGCTGCCAGAGGGCAGGGTTAGATGGGATATGGGGAAGGAATTGTTCCCTGGGAGGGTGGGGAGGCCCTGGCACAGGGTGCCCAGAGAAGCTGTGGCTGCCCCTGGATCCCTGGAATGTCCAAGGCCAGGTTGGAGGGGGCTTGGACCAACCTGGGATGGTGGAAGGTGTTCCTGCCCATGGAACAAGATTGGCTTTAAGGTCCCTTCCAACCCCAAAGCGGTCTGGGATTCTCCACACCAGAGTGTCCGGCATCCTGGTGAGGGAAGGCCAGGAGCTGGTGCTGGTGGATGGTTGGAGAGGTATGAGGGAGGGATTTGCTGCAGACATTGTATCCTCCTTGGTGCCCGTGGCATGGCCCTGCTCCGCTCTGGAGCGTCACTGGCTGGTGTGAGGCTCAGCTCCGGAGGGGTTTGGTAGTGGAGCGGACAGGGCCGGCCCTTGGGGTCCCCACTGGGGACCACAGCAGCAGAGGGGACCCCCAAAGGGCCTTAGCTCCTGTCCTGCACGGTGGCTGTGAACACACCAGGCCCAAGAAAATGTGTCCGTGTGTGTCCCTGTGTGTACCCATGTGTGTCCTTGTGCGTGTCTGTGTCCCATCTTCCTGTCCCTGTCTCTGCCATGCCCAGAGCCCTCCCTTTGCCCCCAAGCATCCACACAGCTGCAGCCCCCACAGAGGCTGGAGCATCCCCTCCAGAGCCACTGGGTTGGTGGCCCCTGGGGACAGAGGGGTGGCACCCAGTGGGGACTGCTCAGCACCAGCCTGGCAACCCAATACCCCTTTGCAAGGAGCCATGGCTGCAGCCATGGGGAAGGGATGGGATGGGATGGGATGGGATGGGATGGGATGGGATGGGATGGGATGGGACACAATGGCTCTGCAGCCTCCACGGAAGCAGTGCCACCTCTGCCTTGCAGCGCAACCATGAGCGCGGGCTCGATTGAGCAGGAGCCGTCGCGCAAGCTGGGCTGCTGCGGGGTGCCCCTCATCACCGAGGACATGCAGTCCCTGGCCATCCGCACCCTCTCAGGCACCGACATCACCAAGCACTATGACCTCATCCGCGAGCTTGGCAAGGGCACCTATGGCAAGGTGGACCTGGTGTCCCACAAAAGCACAGGTGAGGGGAGTGGGGTGTGTGCCAGGAGCGGGGTTCCTGGTGTGTCCCAGCTGAGGGCTCACTCCTGTCCCCTGCCCTCCGCAGGCACCAAGATGGCCCTGAAGTTCGTCAACAAGAGCAAGACGAAGCTGAAGAACTTCCTGCGGGAATTCAGCATCACCAACACGCTCTCCTCCAGCCCCTTCATCATCAAGGTCTTTGATGTGGTCTTCGAGACCGAGGACTGCTATGTCTTCGCTCAGGAGTATGCCCCCGGCGGGGACCTCTTTGACATCATCCCGCCTCAGGTGGGACCCCCGGCACCTCCTGTGGGAGCCTTTGTGCGATGTGGGGCTCAGGGGGTGCTGAGCAAAGCTGCCCCTGTGGGTGGGGGTGCAGGTGCGGGGACTGGGCACCCCTATCTGGGCTGGGCTTGACCACAAGCACCTCCAAACAAGTGTGGGATCCCTCCCCTGGGTGGCCTAAGGTCCATCACCTATCCCTAAGATGGCCTGAGACCCATCACCCTTCTCCTGGGGAAGTTGTGGCTGCTCCATTCCTGGAAGTGTCCAGGGTCAGGTTGGACAGGGCTTGGAGAAACCTGGGATAGTGGAAGGTGTCCCTGCCCAGGGCAGGGGGTGGAACTGGATGATCCTTAAGGTCTCTTCCAATCCAAACCAGCCTATGGGGAGCCTGAGACCCACCCCTCATGCCTTGGGTGGCCCGGGACCCATCACCATCCCCTGCCTCAGAGCACCCAGATAAAAGCACCCCTGACCATCGGGCCACAGAGATGTGGGTGCCCGGGCTGGGTGGGACCCCACGGGGCTCGGTGGCGGGTGGCTGACACCGTGTGCCCCCCGCAGGTGGGGCTCCCCGAGGAGCTGGTGAAGCGCTGTGTGCAGCAGCTGGGCCTGGCCCTTGACTACATGCACAGCAAGAGCCTGGTGCACCGGGACATCAAACCGGAGAACGTGCTGCTCTTCGACCGTGACTGCCGCCGCGTCAAACTGGCCGACTTCGGCATGACCCGCAAGGTGGGCTGCCGGGTTAAGCGCATCAGCGGCACCATCCCCTACACGGCGCCCGAGGTGTGCCAGGCCGGCCGGGCCGAGGGCTTCGCCGTGGACACCAGCATTGACGTCTGGGCTTTCGGGGTGCTCATCTTCTGCGTTCTCACCGGGAACTTCCCCTGGGAGGCGGCGGTGGCGTCTGACGCCTTCTTCGAGGAGTTTGTGCGGTGGCAGAAGGGGCGGCTGGCGGGGCTGCCCTCGCAGTGGCGGCGCTTCACGGACAGCGCCCTGCGCATGTTCCAGCGCCTGCTGGCCCTCGACCCCGAGAAGCGCTGCCCCGTCAAGGAGGTTTTCTACTTCATCAAGTGCGACCTCATGGCCGAGGTGCGGTGCCGGCCCTCCTACCGCTCCCGCAAGCACGCCAGGGACAAGCTCCCGGCCGGCCCCCACTGCCACGAGGCCACCGGCTCCTGCACCCCCGCCCCGCTCAAGAGGACCGTCCTGACGGAGGGGAGCGGAGCGCGCGGCCCCGAGCCCGGCGCAGCCGCCCCGGGCACGGCGAGCAGGACAGACGGACGGCAGGACAAGGGCAAGGGGCAGATGGTCCTGGCCACAGCAATAGAGATCTGCGTGTGACGGCGGCGCGTGGTGGCTGCGCAACCCGCCCCGTCCCCTCGCCCCGGGGACAGGGATGGGGGGAGCACATCGTGGTGGTGGCACGAGCCGGGACCAGGCTCTGGGTCTCCCAAAGGAAAAAAAAAAGGAAAAGAAACACAATGGAAGAGGAGAAGGACAGAACAGATTGCGCTCTGTAGCGCTGAGGATGCTGATCCCCCCATCCCGCCTGAGTGAGGCCAGTGGCCGGAGCCCAGCTGAGGGCACCGCTCGCTGGTGGGGAGGCTGGGGGCACCCACGGCCCTGCCATGGCTGTGCTGCCCCCTCCAAGGCTCCCCCCAGGGTGGCATGGGGAGGAGTCTCCCAGTACCGGGAGGAAGAGGCAGGGGGCAGCGGGCAGTGGGTGGTCCACTGGCTCTGCTCCCACCTTGTGCTCGACCCCTGTCCGGGGAGCGGGAAGGCCGATGACCCTGCACCGTGGAGGAGGCCTTTGGGGAGGTTTGGGTGGGTGGTGATTTACCCTCTTCCATTGGTCCCTGCCACACTGCTGGGGACTGGGAGGGGATGGGCAGGCGGGCACCGGGCTGGTGATGGGGAGCCGGGGGGTTGCCGGCAGCCCCGGACCCCTGGCAGCCCCGGCTGCCTCCCTGCCGTGGGAGGTGCTGGCAGCCATTGATGTAGCAAGTGTCCCTGTCTGTGTGTCATTGTGTGTCCTAGCCACTGCCACTGGCAGCCCCTGTGCCCCTGCCCTGCCCCACGCGGCTCAGGCCCTGCCGGAGGGATGGGTCCCCTCTGGCCGGAGCTGCGCTCCGGGCTGCGGTCAGTGGGCACGGTGCCGGCCATCCAGCAGGTTGGATGCTCGGGGCCGGGCTGGCTCTGCCGTGCTGGCGTCCCCGTGTCCCTTCTGCAGACTCTTTGTACCCAGGGAGTGGAGGAGGTGGCGGCGGTGCACCCCAGGCTGGCCTGCACACCCCAGGAGCAGGGGAGGGGGCCCCAAGTGGCCTCCCGTGGGCCCACCTGCTTCCCTGTGCTGTCCCCATCACCCCTCCCTGCTGTCACCCCTTCCCCAAACCTGTCACCCTCCCCTGGGACTGGCGGGGAAGAGGCAGCGGGACAGACCCTGCCGGGGCTGGCTGCAGCGAGGCAGGGCGTGGTGGCAGGAGCCACTGGTGGCCCCTTAGCGACAAGGTCCTGGGGTGTGTGCGGAGGTCACACCTTCCCTCCTGGATTTGGGCACCCAGCAGAGCGGGAAGCTCACCCCACCGCCGCGGTAGGGAGGCTGTGGGGGCACCCCAAGGCAGGAGCACCCTGCTGTGGTTTGGGCTTCCCTCCCATGGGGTGGGTGCCGTGGGGCCGCCCCAGTGCCCCAGTTCCCCACAAAGGGCTATAACGCTTTCCAGCAGCAGCAGCAGCAGCAGTTTACAGAGCAGGGGCTGCCCCTGCCCCCGCCGTGCCCCCGTCCCTGGCACCCCCCGGGCCCGGCGTTAGACGTAGCATTGCCCCACGTAGAGAGCTAGGCACCGGTTTTACTCCTTTTTGCCTTAGGTCCCCTGATGTCCTCGATCTTTCGTGCAATAATGTAGATAAGGGATCCCGGCCGCCCCGGGAGGGCTCGGTGGCACCTCTCTGGGAGGGCTTGGTGGCACCGCCCGGGGTGTGTCCCAGGGGGTGCCCGGTGTGATTTCTGTCCCCGTCGAGGTCGCTGTGTCCGTAGGTTGTCAGGTTTTTATTTCCAGTTCCCTCAGCTGTCGGGTTTCGGACCTTCTTCCCGTAGGAGAGGCTGTAGTGTCACAGATGTTACCTCAGTTTGTCACTGTTGAAAAGGATTAAAAAAAACCACAACTGAAACCATAAAAAATGACAAAATACATAGTTATAAAAGCAACAAAAAATTTCTCAATGGCGGTGAAGACTTTTTTTTATTAAATAAAGGAAACGTGATGCTCCTTGTGCGGGGGTGGAGGGCACAGCCTCTGCCCTGCCGTGGCTCAGGAGTGGCTGTCCCTCCCCTTCCACCCTGTCACCAGGGCCACCCCGGGAAGGGAGGGAAGGGATGTGGGGAGCAGCACCGTGGGGCAGGTTGGCAGCACCCGTGGGTGGGGGGCACCCAGCGGCCCTCGGTGCAGCCCCCTCTGAACAGCCAGGGCTGCCTGATGCCAAATGTATTCCAGCCACGTCCGCAGGCTAATTTCAATTTCCTGGTAATTATGCAAATGAATGTGGATTTAATTAAGGGCAGATTTCATTAAAGTCTTCTTGGGGAAATGAGAACAGGGTGGGGGAGAGCGAGGAGGAGGAGGCGGTGGCAGGGAAGCAGAGATGAAGGCAGCGCCTGCCCCGGAAGATAAATGGCCACAGGGGATGTGGAGGGGATGGATGGGATCCTTTGAGAGTGGGGGTCCCACCTGCCCCTGCCATGGGACCCCACTGCAGGAGGCTCAGGGCCCCCAGGCCAGAGCTGTGCGGGGCACGGCTGGGGGCAGCGCCAGGGATGGAGCCCGGGCAGTGCAGCAGAGGCTCCTTGGTGCATCCCCAGCCCCGCTGCGGGGACAGGGCAGCGACGCCTGTTCCTCCCCTGCTCCAGCAGCGACGGCTCCCGGCTCCTTCCCTCCCACCTGGGCAGGGAAAGCATTGCTCCGACACGTGATTCGTATTTTTCTCTTCCCCAGCTAAAAATACAGATTTGGCCACGCCGAGAGGTCTAGGAAATCAATGTCATTGTCACCAGGCGCTGGCTGGCAGGACCCTCCCCTCCCCGATCCAGACAAAAAAGGCAACGCTGCCATTTGACGTCTCCGAGCCGGAGCGCTCGCGCGGCTCCAGCGGAGCTGCCTTTAATCCAAAGTGAAATGGGGCTAATTTTATCCCGGCAAGGTCGGGATGCTGCGAGCCCGGCAGCGCCGGCAGGGCAGGAGCTGCTTGTCTCCAGGCAAACGCTTCAGCCCCAAAAAACGGAGCTGAAGTTTGCCAAGCCACCGCCTGCACAGCAAAGGTGCCACCTGCCCGGCAAAGCCGCGACCTCCCAGCCTCCCCTCCGAGTTTGCTCCCCGGTTTGGCCGGGAAGGCGGCCGGACATTCCGGGGTCACGGCCGCTGACCTTGGGCAGTCCCTGAGCAAAGGATGAGCAACACAATCACTGCTCTCAAAGGAAAATAATCCTCGATTCGGACAGGTCCTGGAGGAGCGGAGGGAAGAGGGATGGGGTGGCAGGTGTGGAATGGTGTGGGTGTGAGTGCAGCATCCCGTAAAACCAGATCCTTCCGAGCTAGGAAGGCCAGGAAGGCCTGGCCGTGACACTCAGCTGCTGATCCCGCCTCGGATTTCATCCACCCCTCGATTCCGGAGCTGGATTGTGCCCGGTTTTCCTCAGAGACACTTTGTGAGGCACTGCAGCCCCAGCTAAAACACTGGGGGTTGGTAGTAAAAATAACTGGGAATGATCCGCTCGTTGGGAGCACAATGATCCACGCCAAGCTGGCATCGCACGAAGTCCCACCCCAATCGCAAACAAGCCCTTTAAAAGGGAATATTTTGCCACTAGGATGGTGCTTCAGCTCCCTGCTGACTCAGGAGGGGCCGTGGGATGAGGAGGGAGTTCCCACGCATCCCAAACAGGGAGGGGAGCGCGGGGTCCGCATTGCCGGGGGCTTCCCCAGCCCGGCTCGGGGACACGGGGGGACGCCAGCCCGGCGTGGGGAGCATCCATTAACTGCGCTTCTGGGGCTGATCCGCTTTCAAGAACTTCCAAAAATAGCGGCGGCACGGCGCTGGAATGGGCGTCGGGAGGAAGTGTGACTCACGGGCCGCCCGGCGCCCCGGCGGAACCGGGCGGGCGCCCGAGCGGGAATGCGGGAATGCGGCAGGAACGGGAGCCGCGGCAGCAGGCACGGGGGCACCCCGATGCTCTGTCTGGTGGCAGCAGGCTGCCCACGGAGGGGACGCAGCTCGGGCTCGTCCCTGCCTGTCCTTCCCGCGGGGACCCTCCGCTGTCTGCGATTCCAGCTGCCAGGGATGATGGACAGATGTCAGTCAAGGCCTGGCAGCGGCCGAGGGCCCCAGCGGGAGCGAGCTGCTGGAGACAGACAGCAAAAACTGTCCCGAGGTGGGGAAAAACGCAGCGTGTGCCGCGTGGGGAGGCTCAGCCGGCCCGTGGCTGGCGGCAGGAGGGAGAGGTGACCTTGTGTGACAATCGAGCCACCTGTGGGAAGAGGGAGAGCAGACCCGGCTGCACCTCCAGCCCCATCCCACCCCAGCTCCCAGGACCATCCGTGCCCGCTGGGAAGAGCCCTGCGAGCATCCCACAGGGAACAGCTCGTGGCCAGACCCTGCCAGGTGTTGGCTGCCTCTGCTCCAGCCTCAGCCAGCCGGGGGATCTCGGCATGGGGCAGAGGGAAGCAGGAAGCTGAGCAGGAATCTATCTCTGCCAGCATCTCCCACTTGGCCCTGTGCTCCCCACCACGGGTTTGGACACGTTTTTTCACCCAAAGGTGTTTTTCCCCCATGGAAAAGGCAGCGTTTTCAGCAGGGGCTTTTGGCTGAAGGATGGGTGGAGGTGTCAGCTTTGGGAGGAGGGGGTTGATGGCAATTTTGGGGTGCCCGGGCCTGGGGGGGGATGGGGAGCACCCCCAGCCCTGTACACCCCCCACCCCCCAAAGGGGTGGGTTATGGGCTCCAGCTCAAAGGCCTCCCACGTTGCCATGACAACTGCAGCATCCCAGCTTGGCAGGGATGGGAGATCTCCATCCCATCAGCGCCTCGCCCGGACATGGCTCTGGATCTGGCACAGGCAGCATCCCAAACCCACGCAGGAGCACAAGGTGCTATTTCTGCTGGCTCTGAGGGCTGGGCCACGCTCCTTCTGATCAGCCCTTCCTTCGCAGCCCTCCCAGAGCCACAGGGCTGCCAGGGCAGGGGCAGGAGAGATTTCTGCCTTTCAGATGTAGATCTTCCCATTCCAAACCCTTCCACCTGCTCTGGATTTGTGGGATCTCAGCAAGCAGAGCATCCTCCAGGCTGCGCCCAAACCCTCCCATCTTCTCTGGGGGGGACAAAGTGGGCAGTGGGCTCCCAGATCACAGACCCTACTCCCCCAGTAGTCCCAGATTTGGGGGCAGCAGAGGCAGGGATGCTCTAGGCTGGTGTTACCCCAATTAATCGGAGCATCCTCACAGGCGGCTCTCACTCTCCACAGCCTCCCAACCCCTCAGCTCTGAGCCTGCAGAGATCCTGAGCTAATTCCTCACTGACAGCAGTGGCACAGGGCTGGGGAGAAGCTTAGCTCCTCGTCTCAGAGGCTGCTGCACCTCCAGAAAAGTCGCATTTGAAGAGCATTAATAGAAGATTAATCGAGGGTTTAATAAACAGCGAATCGAGCGCTAATGAAGCCCAACTTGTAAGCCATGTGTAACACCCCGGGGGCTTAAAGGCATCCAGAGCAGGGCTGGAACACACTTAAAGGGGATATTAATCACCTTGTAGCCCTGAAGACACCGCATGTGGAAGGGAACTTTGGGGGTAAGGCTGCAGGTGAGTCTGGGGTACGGCCTCACCCCTCGCACTGCTTAGGGGCGCAGGGATTCATGAGTGTTTCCCCCACCCCAGCCCTGGCACGAAGACAGGCAGAGGAATTTGGGACATCTGAGTGCCCCCGGGGCTGGAGCCACAATGAAGCAAGGCCAGTTCATAAGGGATGACCAGATGTGCCCTGGAGTGGAGCTACCCCCAGTCATGGAGTAAGGGGGGGTAACGGGACCATTTGGAGTGGGCAAACCCTGCAGCTGGCCTGGGGTCCCTCTCCTGGGGCTACGCCACCCTCCTGGACAGGAGCCCATCAGCCCTTCCCTGGCTGAAGCCTACCACTTCCCCCCTCCACTCCCAGACCCCATAATCCCAGACAGTGATTTAGATTCCCTCCATCACCTCCAGCCTGAGGAAGGTCCAGCTCCCCCAGCCTCTGCTGGCCTCACTCCATGTCTGCAGCCACTCGAGGGCCTGGTTTGAGGAGCAGTGCCAGGAGCCTTTCCCAAGGACCAAGGTCTAGCTCCAAAGTCCCCCTTTACCCCGTGAGTGTGGCTGGCTCTGCAGAGCTCCTGGGTCACGTCTGCCCCACAAGGCTGGCCAGGATAACTGGTGCGTGCCAGGGCTGGCTGGCTGCCCCCCAGGCTGCCCAGACAACTGGCTTGGCTTCAGGGCCAGGGGGACTCCAATATTTGGAGGCTGCCAGCTGTCCTGGCTGGAGGCTGTGGGCTGGACATCAAGCCTGGCTGTGGCTGTGGGATGGACATCGAGTCTGGCTGTGTGGGAGCCCAGCAGCTCAGGATGGATGGACTGTGGTAGTTTGGTGGTCAGGATGTTCTCAGGGGTCTTTAGTTTGCACCACAGCATCTCAGTCACAGCCACGTATTTGGATATCCCCTGTGGGGGAGGGAGCAGCTCTGCAGGACCCCAGGGCACTCTGGCTGGCAGCAGGGTTGAAGCAGCCCGGGATTCTCTGTCAGGAGCTGAACACCATCCTGGCTTCCAGGCTTCCCAAGGAGGCTGGATCCTGGGGAAAGGCACGCCTGGGGTAAGAGACTGGGACCAGCGCAACAGTCCCGTTCTTCTCAGAGTGACCTCCCTGCAGGACAAGGCATCCTGCTCCAAGCCACTGCCCAGCTTCTCCACCATGCCTGGGAGCCACTTCTTCCTGCTGCTCCAGAGCCCTCAGGGAGGCATTCACTGGCCAGTGCTGTGAGAGGGAATCAGCCACCACCAGCTCAGGATCTTCTACCAGAGCTCTGTAAAGGAGGAGCCCCACACCCAGAGTCAGCACTCAGAGCTGGAACTGCAGCTGGTGGGTGTCAAGGGCTCCAGAGCCCCATGAGTTCCTGTGAGGCACAAGCTAAAAGCACTCTCCAGTCTCCAAGCAGTGGCTGCCAGCTGAGGGACAATGGCCAGCTGAGGCAGAGGAGCGGGGACAGCCATTCCACCCCACCCTGCTCCCTCCTTCCCTCTCTCTGTCCCTTGAAGTCTCTCAGGTGTCAGTGCCAGGCAGGTCAGCCAGTACATCACAGCATCCAGATCACAGAATTCCAGAATAGCTTGGCTTGGAAGAAACCACTGGAGCTCATCTGGTCCCACCCCCCTGCTCAAGCAGGGTCCCCCAGAGCACAGGGCACAGGATTGTGTCCAGATGGCTCTTGAATATCTCCAGGGAAGGAGACTCCACAGCCTCTCTGGGCAGCCTGGGCCAGTGCTCGGTCACTGCACAGGGAGGAAGTTCTTCCTCATGTTGGTGGTTTAGTGAGAATGGTCAGAGGTTGGACTCACTGATCTCGGAGGTCTTTTCCATCCCTAATGATTCCATGTTCATTTGGAACTCCCTGGGACCAGTCCCTGCCCGTTCCTCTGGTGCCATTGCTGAATCCCACGGAGCAGAGCCCAGGCCCTGTTTGGAGCCCTCCCTGCAGCCAGGGTCACCCAGGGCTGAGGGCCCCTCTCAGCTGGGGCTCCTCTCAAGGCTGAACAGCCCCAGCTCCCTCAGCCTTTCCTGGGCACAGAGATGCTCCAGGCCCCTCACCATTGTCTTGGGCAAACCAGTCACAAACAGGCCCACTGGAGCCACCTGAGGATCTTGAGCACCTGCAGTGTCTTGGTGATCTTGCTGAACACACGTTTTTATCCTCAAAATCATCTTTGAAAGCTCACAAAGATGTCGGGAGGCTCCTGATGGCCAGAAAATGGCCAATATCCCACAGGTGTGCAAGGAGAAGACTCCAGGGGTCAGATCCATCGGTTCACCTGGCAGAGCAGCCAAGCACAGCCCCAGCACAGGGTCAGGAGCTCAGCAGAGCCCCAGCTGAGGCTTAAGTATCCCCAGAGCTGTGGGTGGGGGGATGGATGGATGGACAGATGGACGGACATACACATGGGTGGGTGAGTGGACAGATGAGTGGGTGAGTGGAGGGATGAATGGATGGATGGATAGATGGATGGATGGAGACAGACAGACCCTACAGCCCCACAGCTGAGCTCCCCAGGAGTTTTTGCAGGACCAGCAGCCTGAGTTTGACCCCACACCATGTGAAACTGTCCTGACAGAGCTTCTGCCTTGGTTTACTGGATCAAACTGGTCCCTTTTGGGGACGGGCAGTGGGGTTGCTGCTGGGCCGTGGCTGTGACAGGGCCAGGTGGGCCCACACAAGGCACTGCCAGCCCTGGTCTCCTGCATGACCCAGTTAGAGCATCCAGTGAGCTCCTGTGCCATATTCCTGGCTGAGCATCGCTGTTCCCTGGTTTAATTACCCGCGGCTGACTCATCCCAGCCCCGTTTATCAGCGCCCGCACACAAAGCGCCCTTTGTGCTCCTCCAGCCCTGCCAGGGGGGACTGCCAAGGACCAATTAATCACGGGCTCCTGCTGCCACAGGCCTGGAGATGGTGCCCTGGGAAGAAGGAGATCAAGGATTGGAGAGAGGCCACTGCCTGCCCCATGGGACAGAACTGGGACCAGAGCCCAGGTCCTGATCCTAGCCCAGGAAGATGGTGGTGAGGCAAATACATCCCTGCCAGGGCCCAGCCACCACCCCTGTCATATCATAGGCACGGAATGAGAGCTGGGTTGGAAGGGACCTTAAAGATCATCCAATTCCCCTGCCACGGGCAAGGACACCTTCCACTAGCCCAGGCTGCTCCAAGCCCTGTCTGACCTGGCCTTGGACATTCCAGGGATCCAGGGGCAGCCACAGCTTCTCTGGGCAACCTGTGCCAGGACCTCCCCACCCTCACAGGGAGAAATTCTTTCCCAATATCCCACCTAACCCTGCCTGGCAGTGGGAAGCCATTCCCCCTTGTCCTGTCCCTCCAGGCCCTTGCCCAAAGACCCTCTCCAGCTCTCTTGAAGCCCCTTGAGGCACGGGAAGGGGCTCTGAGATCTCCCTGGAGATCAGCAGTGGCTCTTGGCCAAGAGAGGTGCTTTTGACTCTGTCAGCCAGAGCAAGGCAGATATTTGTGGGCATGGGAGGTGCGTGGCACAGGATTATCGAGTTTGGTGAGTGTGGATGATCCAAGGACAGCTCCAGCAAGTCCAACACCTCCTCCTGCTTCCTGAGCCAGCCGTGGGCCTCGGGAGATGAAACTCAAGTGCCCAATTTCGAGTTTGCAGGGAGGGCAGCAAATCCTGCTGGCTGTGCAGTGCTGTTGGTCTGAGTAGTGACATGGGACATTCCCAGGGCTCAGCAGGGCTCGTGTGCACAGGAGCAGAAACATTTTTGGGGTGAAGAGTCAGTTTGGGCAGGCTGGAAGTGCTGAGCAGTCGATGTGTCTGCACTGGTGGCTGCAGAGGGTCAGCAGAGCTGGCACCCAGCTCCTCCAGCAGTGTCCGGGTGCTGACCCTGGCTCAGAGCCACCCAGAGAAGGGCACGGCCAGGCTGTGCCCAGTGGGAATGAGCTGCTCCTGCAGCTCCCTGCCAGCTCAGCCCCTGCACCTGCCCTGCTCGGGCTGATAAGGGGAGTGATACGGTCCCCTCGGATCACCTGTTGGGGTGCCAGTGTCCCACTGCTGCTGGGGACAGCCAGGCAGGAATTCCAGGCCTGGCTAGTGATTAGTTAAATCTGTCCTTGGCACAGAGGAGCTACAAAGCTGCAACATGAGTGAGGCACTGCCTGTGCCCTCCACAGGGGAAAGCATCCGGCACATCGCTGGGGACACCAATTCTTCCTGAGGAGGAACAAAGGGCTCACCTGAGAGCTCCCCAGGTGTGTGAATAAATACAATGTGCCCACCCCGGGGCACAGCAGGAGCTGTGCAGGGTGTGGGGAGCTGCTCTGTGCCCCAAAACCTGCCCCTAAAGGGAGCTGATCAGGCTGGGAAGATGGGATATCGGCACCAGGCACTGTGTTCCCATTTCTGCCATGGCAGGACCCTAAGGAGTTAACAGCAAATGCCACCTCCTGTATTTTATCTCTCCTCCATTGAGGCAGCTCTGACACTGGCAGCAGAACAATGCAAAATTCTGATTAGCTCTGGTTTTCCAGCAAGAGGGGAGGCACAAGAGGGTGGGGAATTAATACTATTCTGCATAATTTTTAATCTAAATTCCATTTCTTTTCTTTTCTTTCTCCAGGAAGCAAACAATCTAGGGGGTTTTGTACTCAATTTCTTGCTTTCATAATCTAAATGAATTGTTTGCAAGTAGGAGCCAGCTGCAAAGCTGGCAATCTCGGATCAAATCTGCCTTTCTCCTAGTTCTTTCAATCATTAATTTGCTCCTCAGCTCTGATTAGCTAATCCTGGCTGCCTTGTAGCAGTTTCCAGGGAAAAACAGTGCGAGAGCTGCAGCTCCCGTTGCTGGAGCCAGAGCTGACGGCCGGGTGACGGGATTGATTCCTGGTGGCTCATGGTGCTCCTGGTTGTCACTTCTCCAGAGACAAGTGGGGTATTCTCTAGGAGAAAAGGCTGGCAGGGTTATTTCTGGAATGCTGGCATTTTGGAAATACCAGAGGATGATGCTTTCCCCTGCTCTGCGCAGGGTGTGCGAGTTTGTTACGTTGAGATTAATTGGCTGGGCTTTAAAATAGGAACCCAAGGCACCACAGCAGATCCTTGCTCGCAGATATCTGGGTGCTGCTCCATTTTTGGGATGCTGCTGCTGTGCCTGGGGGATGTGGCAGAGCTGCCAGCTCCATTTCCTAGATGGGAAACTGAGGCACGGGGCTTTGCCTGCTGGTGGATGGAGGGTCACAGAGCTCAAGCCTCAGCCGGGATGTCTGGAAGGGGATGGGAAACGGGATATGTTTTGTGCCAGGCCCTGGTTTCTTACATAGTGAATTAATCTTTACTCAGAGGGTGCTGAGGCCTGACACAGGTGCCCAGAGAAGCTCTGGCTGCCCCTGGATCCCTGGAAGTGTCCAAGGCCAGGTTGGAAGGGGCCTGGGGCAACCTGGGATGGTGGAAGGTGTCCCTGCCCATGGCAGAGGGTGGGATGGGATGGAATTTAAGGTCCCTTCACACCCAAACCATTCATAAGTCTCTGATTTTATGAATTAATTCTATGAATTAAGAGTCATGGGCTCAATTCCTGGGAGTGCTCCTGTCAAGCCCAGCTGGGCTGGGGGTGTCCCACTGGGATGTCACCTCCCCAGGCTGACTGCTGACATTCACCAGAGCATCCCCTCACGATGTCCAGATCCCTGTGATCCCAATCCCACAGGTCTGAGGGCCCAGGTGAGAGGGACAGGGCTCTGTGACCCTTGTGTCACCACGCTGGCCAGGTCAGGGCTGCTGCTGGCCCCGTGTGCCCCTTCCTCGCGTGCAGCTCCACAGGGCTAGTCCCTTAGCTGCTGTCTTTATTCCATTCCTTTTCCAGATCAAATTCCCTGAGTGCTGGGGGTGGATCCTTTTAATTTTCATTTGTTTCAAAGCCGTACAGGGCTCACAAGCATGACAGAAATGCGCCTGGAGTGCAGGAAATGGCCTACTTAGCTGCAGAAGCAGAGCAGGCTCCTCCGGCACGCCGACTCCAAGGACCTCAACCTCCCCAGGGACCAGGGCAGCTGCCTGCTTCCCTCTCCAGCTCCTTCCTGGAGATGTTCGGTCCTACCACAAAGCCCAAAGAGCCTGTGCAGGCAGAACAGAGCGCTGGGGAGCAGAGGTTGGAAGAAACTTCCAGGGCTGGACAGGGCTTGGAGCAACCTGGCAGGTGGTGGGACTGGATGAGTTTTAAGGTTCCTTCCAACCCAAACCAGCCTGGGATTTTGTGATTCTGACACTGCAATGCTCTGTGAGGTCAGGACAGGTCCCTGTCTGTGTCCCCCTCACACCCACCTGGCTGTGACAACCTCTTCTGGCTGTTCCAAGGTAGTTTAGAGAAGGGCAGGGGCTGTGTCAGGACTGGTACCTGCTGAGGAAGCAGAGCTTGCAGGGCCAGCCCTCCGACAGCTTTGGGACTTACTGGGCACTTTCATGTCATCTGCAAAGGGACAGATCTCAGAGCTGTCACCTTCTCGCAGTTTGTGTGAGCTGGGAAGGAGGAGGGCTCATCCCAGGCTCTTCTGGGGGGAAAGGCCATGCAAAGAAGGGGTTAATGTGTCCACAGCACTCAGAGCTGGGCTGGCCAGGGAGCTCTGCCCTCACCTCTGGGACACTCACAGGGACTGTCCCTGCCACCTCTGCCATGGCTGGAACTAGAAGCATGCACACAATGACAGAATATCCTGAGCTGGATGGGACCCAAAAGGATCATGGATCCAGCTCCTGGCCCTGCACAGACACCCCAACAATCCCACCCTGTGCATCCCTGAGAGCGGTGTCCAAGCGCTCCTGGAGCTCTGGCAGCCTCGGGGCCGTGCCCATTCCCTGGGGNAAGTAGAGTCTGAGACTTTGCCTCAGCAGGGCAGGTAGGAACAGGAGGCTCCCTGGGCTGAGAAGAGCCTTTCCTAAAGGAAAAAGACCCCAGCGGGTCCCAGGAAGGCTGAAGACCTTTGTATTAACACCAGCGTCCTTTCCTCAGGGCTCCTGGAAAGGATCATGGGGTCAGCAGCTGCTGAAGGAGGAGGAAGAGGAGGCAGGGCTGTGTGCTCATGGGAGGGGACGGGATGTGGGTCCACAGTCCATAACAGGGCTGCTGGAGCAGAGGCAGGTGAACATTGAGCTGTCCAGCTTTTGATCTGATTGAACAGCTCGGCCTGGTGCACTGAACCCTCCAGGGATCCAGCTTGCCCTCGGACTATTTCCATTTCATTTGCTGTGGGTTTGTCTTTGGTTCAAAGAACACAGGAGCAGCAGCAAGCGGAGTCTCTCCACGAAGTCTTTGAGGCCCAGGGCAGATGGAGTCCCCGGGCACCTGAGAGACACACAGCAGTGAACACCTGCCCCTGGATTTGCTTCCTGAGGTTTTCCCAGCCAGAGGAATGCTCCAAGCCTTGCTCCATGGACACAAGCAGATTGTCTCTGGACGGACTCCACTGGGAAGCATGGCCACAGTTCAGAGGGGTTTCTTTTGGGGCACTGAGCCTTCCTCCACCACTCTCATTTCTCTGACCCATGCTAATGCCACACTTCAGACTTTGTGTTTTAATTCCAAACAAACAGTGCTCTTAGAGCTGGCTGTGCCTGGGTGTCCATCTCCACAGTGGCATCCCAGGCTGCTTGGGGGCCTTGCCCATCTCTGCTAGCAATCCTGGGATTCAATTCGGTGGATGCTCTCTGATGTCAGGGAGTCAAAAAGGCTGCAGAGCAGCTCCTGGGCCTGGGGAGAAAACAAGGAAAGGGTTGGGTGAGTTCTGTGCGTGGCAAAGAAACTTCTTTCCAGAGGCAGGTTTCCTGTGCAGAGGCTATTTTCCAGGCTGGATGAATCCCAGCACAGAGTTGGCTGTGAGTGTCCCACAGCAGGGAACCCCCTGCTCATGGTGATGCTCAGGAGTTGTGTTTTCAAGGAACTGCAGAAAAGCAACACCATGCAAGGTGCTAAGTGGGAAATCTCCTCCCTCCCTTGCTGCTCTGCCCGTCCTTCCCAAACCCAGCCCTGGAGCAGCCCTGGCACGGCTGTTTCCCACCCGGAGAGGCCAAAGTGTGCCAAGGGCTGCAGGCCCAGTCTGCAATCCTGGCTGTGCTAATGAGCACCACGTCCCCAAAGCACTGGAGACGCTGTGCTGCCGCCCACCCCACACAGCCCTCGGGCCCTCCCTGCCTCTCCTCACAGCTTTTTTGTCTCTTTTTTGGGACTCCAGGCCTTCTGCCTGCTGCTGAGGGGCAGAGGATCATGCCAAGAGGGGCTGGGAAGTGTTCTCCCTGCGTTGCTCTGCTCCAGCCCCAGGTTTCAGGTGTCTGCAGGGAGGGGGATGCAGCAGCCGCTGCTGTGGCTCCAGGCAGAGTGGAGGGATTAGTGCTGCCAGGGGAGGCTGGACTGCTCCCCGTGGGCTCTCACTGAGAGACAGAGATGGTGTCACCCCACTGCTCTGATGGCTGATGGCGGGAACTCAGTGATGTCACTGAGGGACAGCCACTTTGTCCTCACAGTCCCATCCCAGCCACGGCCACTGCTGCAGGTGAGGGGTAATGTCCAGCCCCAGGACATCCCAGTCCCCAGGCTGAGCACAGCACTCCCTGACCACTCTCTTATCCCTGGAGACATCCCAGTTTGGGCATGGACCAGCTGCAGGGACATCTGGGACACCCCTGTGGAAGTTCACCCGTCCCTAATGGTGGCACCAACAAACCACGGCTCTGTCACTTCCAAAGGTGAGCTGTGCTGTGTGCCCTGGCACGGCACCTGCAGGTCACTGGGGAGAACAGGGAGCTCCCAAAGCGTGGATGTGTCTGCTCCTAAGGCAGGTGTTTCACCCAGGGCAGGTGAAGGTGCTCCAGGAATGCAGCAGAGCAGGCAGACAACCAGCCCAGGCACAGATGTCAGCACTGCAACAGGCCACGTTTGGAAAGCTGATTTCTCATCCTATTGCCTAATCCCAAATCCCAGTGGGAGTGAGGATGATATTCCATTTCACTTCCATGGCTTGACTGCACCAGGAAAGGCTGCAGCTCTGCTCAGACCATGAGGATTTGAAACCCATGTTCATTTAACCCTCCTGAACTTTGCCTGATATCATGTTGTTGCTCATTAGCTTTGCCCTGCAAAGCCTGGCTGACATTTCATAAACTCATTACCACGAGATCAGAGGCTCGAACATCATTCCTGGGGCCATCCTTTGAGGAACAGATTCCCCGGTGCGTTTGCTCCTCAGATCTCACTCTGATTCCTGAACCTCCCCTGAACCTGGGAGAAAAGGGCCCACTGGAAAACCAACAGGAGCTGCTGCTGTGCTGCTTGTGCCCCCAACGGGATGTGCTGCTGTCCCAGGACTGCATTCCTGCTCCAAACTCCGAGCTCCTGCAAGCAGCCCCTGCTTCCAGAGGGATTAGATCGTACATCCCAGGCTGCCAGAAGCAGGGAGAAGGGCTGAGCATATTTGCTTTTCCTCCTCTCTGGCACAAAAATCCCTCTAAGCCTCTCCCTGATAGGCTCGTTCCCCAGCGCCGGGAAGCAGAAGGGATTTTATGTCAGGCACAGAGATGTAATGTCCTTTCAAAGCAAATCAGGAGACAGCCCGGACTTGCTGCCCTGTCACATTCCTTGGCAACAGCCTGGCACCCTGGCAGCAGCCGGCACTGGGCTGTGACAGCCCTGCAGCTCCGCAGAGCCGTGCAGGCAGCGCTGCCCAGGCACTGCAGCGCCGGGAATCCCACTGTGCCTTCGGAAAACGGCTGGAAATGGCAGCTCAACGACTTTGGGGAAGTTGGGGTAGTTTTGTCTGTGCTAAAAGCAGGAATACACACTTCAAAGGGGGCTCTGTGTCTTTTAAGGCTCAATCCTTAGAGCACTGGTGCTGAAGGCAGCAGCTCTGATGTGTTAGATGAGGTTACAAACGCATCTCGCTCTCCTGCTGGGCTTTTATTGGGAAGAAAAAGGGATCAAGAGTAGAGGTTTGTCCACTTGATATCATTTCTCACTCTCCACAAGTCTTTTATCACAGAAGCACAGAATGGTTTGGGCTGGAAGGGACCTTAAAGCTCATCCAGTCCCACCCCCGTGCCATGGGCAGGGACACCTCCACCAGGACTTCTCCTGGTCCCAACTCCTCAGGCTCTGCCTCCTCCATCCAAACTTCTCATTTGTTCTGAACTAAACTTTGATGATTGCAGCCAGAATTTTGAATGTATTTATGCAGTTTATTCCCATTAGCTGCCCACATGTCTGGAACTCAGTGTTTCCTTTCTTGGGATGAATTACTGAGAAAATATTCAGCTAGACCATCCCTGGAATGGCTAATGGCTTCACTTCTCCTCTTCACTTGGATCTGGGCTTCTGAAACGCAACTTTCAGAACACAGGACATGTGCCAGATTGGCCATAGGGCTGAATGAACATTTCCTGGCACTATTTTTGACAAATATCACAGATACTTGAAATCCTTCTCTGTGAGGGTGGGGAGGCCCTGGCACAGGGTGCCCAGAGAAGCTGGGGCTGCCCCTCGATCCCTGGAAGTGTCCAAGGCCAGGCTGGACAGGGCTTGGAGCACGCTGGGCTAGTGGAAGGTGTCCCTGCCCATGGCAGGAGGTGGAACTGGATGGGCTTTAAGGTCCCTCCGAACCCAAACCATTCCAGGATTCTGTGATATTTTTTTAGTGTTGATTTTTCACAAAGAGTAACTGAATTTCCATGGAAAATATAGAACCTTTATCAATATCTCCAAATGTTTTGATTCAAAACTGTGTCACCACTGTAATGTGGGAGACAATTTGACAGGATTTTGGTCCCATCTTCTCCATGTTCTGGGCTCTCAGCCTAAGCCAAGGCTTGGGGCTGTCACCACCTCTGACTCATAAAAGTTATCATTTTCTTTGGAATTTCAACCAATATTAACAAGTTTCCTTCATCACAGGAGCACAAAGGACACATATCCACACCATTAACTTCTCTACTTGCCTGATTCTCATTTTGGGGATAAAGGAGATGCTCTGCAGTGTCTAGGACCGACTGGTTCTTCCAGCAGGCACTGGGGGCAAAGAGAAAGGGAAGCAGGGTTAGTTTGCCATGTCAGCTGTGAGGGACGGAGATGACCCAGCTCTGGGGAGGGCTGAGCTCTGTGCCAGCAGCTCCAGCCATGGGCATCTGTTACTGCTCCTCTTTACACAGCTAAATCCTGGGTTTTGCAAAGCTTTGTGTAAATGGCTTTGCACTATTTAAATATAAACCTTGGAACAAAGAGCCATGTCCAGTTGCATAATGGTGGCTCTGGGGCAGTGGGAAATGCACATAAATGCTCTGGGCAACGGGTTTTTTCTCCATGAAGATAATCTGGGTGTTTTCCCCCAATGCCAGGATTTACTGAACTGCCTGGAGCAGCAGGCACTACCTCACCAGTCCTGGTTTTGCTCTGGCCCTCCTCAAGCCACACACGACCTGCCCACAAAATGTATTCCAGAGAAATCAAAAGGCAAGACACCAATTTCAGAAGTGCATTTTAAACTGACTCCGTGCACTCGCAGCCTCAGGCTTAAAAACTCTCCCGAGGCTTTGGAAACCACTCCCTGCTCCCTGCCCCCATATCCAGGTATTGTGCTTGGCAACAGTTTTCCCTTCACTGCTTTCCAACAGCTCTGAGATTTTACACCCCATGTGTTCATTTTTTTTCTCCTTTTTTTTTTTTTTAAATTTCTACACCTCCTTCCCCTCCAAAGCTCCCCGGGATGAGCTTCCTACAGGGATAACATCGCTCCCTGCTAACACCAATTAACACTTGGTAAGAATGTTTCATCAGAGAGAAAAACATCCAGCTAAGTTCCTAAGCCCTTGGCTTCTGTTCTGATTGCAGAACCTCGTTTAAAGGCAGGAAGGCACAAAGCCTGGCCTAAACTCTGATTTTCCCCAGCTGCAGCTGGGTTTTGGGGGTGCTTTAGCCAAATCCTGCCTACTGGGCTGAGTTAACCAGGTGAGCTGCTAAGTCTGTGCACAACAAGGCTCTTGACAATCTGAAAGTGCTTTTTAAATGCTTAAACCATAGAGGAGTAATCACTGTGGAATCAGCATCACCTCTTAAGGCAGCTAAATCTGGTTTGTCATGCATAAAAAGCAGAGCATGCCTTCCTTCCAGGAGTTGCTTTGAATCTAGTGCTGTAAATTCTTGCCTCTGCCACCCTGCAGCCAGGAAATGTGGCTGTGAAAACAAGTTGTGACAGGGAAAATTCAGATGCTTTATCCCGAGCTATCCAGGCAGCCGGATGCTGACAGGACAAGAAGGGTAAGTCCCACATCGTTTTCCCTTGTCTGTGGATAGGATGGTGTCACTTCCCTCTCCGGGGTCCCCACTGGTCCCTCACCTCTTCCAAACACTTCCCTCTGCCCTTTGAGCTCCCCTTGGCACACTCCCAGATTCTCCCAGACTCCTGCTTCAGCTCCACTTTTGGCAGGCAACCAAACTCCCAGGCTGCTTTTGTGCCCATACCTGCATTGTTTGTGTCCCTTTTTCTGTGCTCAGTGGTTTTTGGTGCAGAAATAATGCCCTGGATGTCCAGAGAGCAGCCAGAGTGGGCCCTGCTGCTGAACAACCACCACAGCAAGGAGGGTCTGGGGCTGTCTCCAAATCCCCCAGGATCTGAATTGGTTCTCTCCTTGACAGAGCTGGCTTAGGAAAGCTTTAACAGGCTCAGCACTAGGAGCAGTTACACTGGCAGAGCCCACATGGTTCCTCTCAACACCTGATTCCTCCTTATCCCAGCCCATCTTTGACATCACAGCCAGGCTTCCATACAGATGGGAACATCCCTCCCCGTGGCACAGAGCCAGAGAAATGTGGCTCAGCTGTGACTCAAGTCCCAGGGCTGGAAAATAATCCCTTCCCCGCCGTGAGGCTTCAGCAGTGCAGCTGAAATACAGGAAACTGGGCAGGTATCGGAATCCTGGGCCCTGGCACAGAGAGGGAGATAAATATCCAGTGATTTATCCGGGACAGAACGGCTGATGGAGCTGTAGGAGTAATTAACCTCTGGTGTTATTTAAATTGAAGATGTCTTGGCATGAAGTGTCCTTGGGAGGCACCAGTGAAGTCAAGGCTGATTTAAACAGTTCCACGGCTTCGGAGACAATCAGGGTGTGAGCTCCCGATCTCCCTGAGCATCAGAGCCCTCCCTCCTCCCACCCCCGGGCACTCCTTGCTGCCCCTCCCTTCCATAGGCATTTTCCATCATGGAGGCAAAAATGGGGTTGTTTTTTGTAGAGCTGGTTTGAAATGGCTCTGTGATCACTGGTTCTGGCACTGGGGGGAGAGGCAGAGTGGATCCTGCTGTTTGGGGGTAGATCCATTTGTTTGGGGCTGGATCCTGCCCTTTGGAAGTGCCTCCTGACCCCCATAAGTTATGCACGTGTATTTTGGAGTTCAGCACAGAAGTTCATCCTTTGCACAGAGCAGGATGGGGGTGAAGGTGCAGAGATTGGCACCTATTCCTGCCCACTCCCTGCTCAGCCCCTCTGAAAGCCAGGAGAAGCCACGGGGGGTGTCTCTGGAGGGGCTGCTTGGGACTGGCCACTGGAAACACATCAAGACTAAAGGAGAGGAAGTGCAGGGCTGCAGCTCATCCTGTTAAGCAGCACCCATGACTCTGATGCTGGGGAAAATAAAGAGGTGGGGCAATCTTGAGTGACTCTTCCACAACCACCTCCAGCAGTGATCTCCGGGGTTCCCAAAACTCACTTTTTTTTTCATTGTAAACTAGAGAAAGAGTGGGAGAAATCTCACAACCAAGGGCTCGGGTAACTTGCTGTTTTTCTCCCCATGCAGAGTGGAAGGTTTGGGATGTGGCTCCCAAGGGTGTGATTTTAAATGAATGGAAGCAAAGTCAAAATGCTGTCAGTAACATTTTTGACAAGTTCCCAATGAAATCTGTTCCAACCATTCCTCCCAGGTGTGGCCCTGGGAACATTTGTGCAAAGGATGAGAACTCTGAGGTGCAGCAGCGTGGATGTTCAGCTTTGATCCCTTGGTGGCTGCAAACTCCAGTATCCCTGAATCCCTGATTCCTGCCCCACTGACAGCACTTGCTGAAGTCCTCCATAGGGTACAGCCAAAGTCAGGACAGTGTTTTTGGTGTGGCTGCTGGGCTGCTCCACATGGAATGTGGCACAAAAGCGACTCTTGGTCCCTGTGCCAGAGGAGCCATGTGTGAGAGCTGCACATCCAGTGCCAAATACCAGCCCCGTGCAGGGAGCCCTTCCCTCTGGGGAACACAGGGTTAATTGCCCTGCTAATCACTCCGTTTCACTAATCAGTCCCTGCAGAGGGGTTCTGTTTGTTTTTCCAGGCTTATACATCCTCTATCCAGCGTTTCTGGTGATTTATTTAAAAGGCTAATTTTTGATTTTGCTCTCTGGTGTTTATTTTAAGGTTTGCTTTTTTGTTTGGTTTTTTTTTTTTTTCCACAGCAAACATAAAATCTGCTAAGATATTTCTCCTAGGAATTTTTTTGATTCAGCAGGTCTATTCCCAAAGTGAGTCCTTACTTCAGAGAATTCCCTGTATTCATGGAACCATGCTGCTGAGCCTTATGGACACTGCAGGTCCTTAACAAAGAACACAACTCAGGTTTTAAAGGTCCTGAGTAGAGGACACATGACTTGGAAACTGGGGGTCACTCTCAGATATTGGGCCCCTCATGACAAGGGACACTGAGGGGCTGGAGTGTGTCCAGAGGAGGGAACAGAGCTGGGGAAGGGGCTGGAGCACCAGGAGTGGCTGAGGGAGCTGGAGGGGCTCAGCCTGGAGAAAAGGAGGCTCAGGGGGGACCTTCTGGCTCTGCACAACTCCCTGACAGGAGGGGGCAGCTGGTGGGGGGTGTCAGGGTGTCTGCTCCCAGGGAACAGGGACAGGACAAGGGGAAATGGCCTCAAGTTGTGCCAGGGGAGGTTTAGTTTAGATATTGGAAAAATTCCTTCATGGAAGGCACAGCTGCCCAGGGCAGTGGTGGGGTCACCATCCCTGGAAGTGTTAAAAAAATGTGTGGATGTGGCACTCGAGGGCCTGGTTTAATGGTGACTGTGCTGGTGGTACTGAGTTGCTGGCCAGACTTGATCTTTTCCAACCTGAACAATTCCATGACCCAGTGACTGACTCACTAACAAGGTAACTGTGCAGAACAGGCTGCCTTTGGGTGGCAGCTGCCCTTATCAGAGGCACAGAAAAGAGAGGTGCCCTCCCTCAGGGCAGGAACTCCTCCTTACCTGTCCAGCAGGGAGCCCAGGGAGGTGACAGTGCTGTCCCACTGTGCTGCCAGCACCAGGCACAACCCATCCTTCAGCAGGGAACACTGCAAGAGAGGGAGGAACAGAGCTTTGGTGCTGCTCTGCACTTGAACAAATCTCTAAGTCTGGCTGATGGGTAAGGAACAGGAGCCGCAGAGCAACAGATCCTTCCAGACAGAGCCAGTGCCGTGTCTGAGCCCTTTGTGATCCCTACAGCCCACCAGTATTCCTGCTGCCCTCTCTGAGTGAAAACCAGCAGATTATCTGGGTGTGTTATTCAGTCCCTGCCTCTGCTGGAAGCAGGAACACCAAGACAGGTAAATATTGAGATATTGTAGCAGAAACACTCATTACTTGAAGCAGCCCATCTCCTTTCTAGCGAGAGAAAGCAAAGGCTGTAACATTCACCTTTGGCTCAGCAGTGCCAGATCCTTCTGGAAACATGCCAGCTCTGCCCAGGGCCATTTATCTCTGACAGGAGGAAGGAGGGATGGCTCTGCTCCCCCAACGCTGATTTGTCCTTCCTAGAGAGCTGTGCACATGCCATGTGCAGAGGGATGGATCCTCGGGGGACACCAGGGACGGGCAAGCAGTGCTTACACTAATTGGCTGCTCAATGTAATTGCTGTTCCATACAGATGTACTTCAAAGGGATGCTGTCAGTTTTAAAAAGCACAACCTGAAAAGATCTTACCTGCTCCTATTACAGATAACACCCAAGACTTAGAACTGAGAGCTGGAAGCCCAAATGCTTGTGTTTTGTGAAGGGCCTGCTGTGGTCTGACAGCCCTCGGGTGATTGTTGGTTTGCTACTGCCCCTGTAATTACTTTCCCCCCTTGTTTACTCTCTGCTGCTGACAGCACTTTCCTGCACATTCTAACTCCCAGCTTTGTCCAGGCAAGGTTCCTGACTGGGTGGGCTTCTCCTACACCAAGAGGAAAACAGTCTGGGCCTGGTATTCTGTTGCTGTGGAGCAATGTCAGCTCAGGCCAGCAGCACATCCTGTGCCCAAACCCCAGCCTGGGCTGCACCTACTGAGAGCCACAGAACGGCCTGGGTTGGAAGGGACCTCAAATCCCATCCTGTCCCACCCCCTGCCATGGGCAGGGACACCTTCCACTAGCCCAGGTTGCTCCAACCCCCATCCAGCCTGGCCTTGGACACTTCCAGGGATCCAGGGACAGCCACAGCTTCTCTGGGCACCCTGTGCCAGGGCCTCCCCACCCTCCCAGGGAACAATTCCTTCCCAATATCCCATCTAACTTGGCCCTCTGCCAGTGGGAAGCCATTCCCCCTTGTGCTCTCACTCCAGGCCCTTGTAAATAGTCTCTCTCCATCTTTCTTGTAGCTCCTTCACACACTGGAAGGCCACAATGAGGTCACCCCAAAGCCTTTTCTTCTCCAGGTGAACAATCCCAATTCCTTCAGCCTTTCCTCACAGCAGACCTGCTCCACCCCTCTGATCATCCTCTGGACTCACTCCAGCAGCTCCAGGTCCTTCCTGTTCTGGGAACCCCGGAGCTGAAGGCAACACTCCAGGTGGGAAATCTCTGGCTCAGGCTCCAGGGCACAGTCCGAGAAGTGAAAGGGTTGTCTAGCTTTGTAGAGGAGGATTAATGGGGTGTGATTACAGACAGGGAAATAGAAACTGTATTTCTATGGAGAAACAAGACAGGAAACAGCAGCAGAACACACAGAACGGGGCACTGATGGCTGACTGGAATGAAACATTCAATAAATGAAGGATGGATGGGCCATTCTCATGAGGGCCACGTTCACACAGGATGGTCTCGAGGGCTCCCAGGGATGCAGGAACACCAGGAAGTGTCCCCAGTGCCCACATTACTCACCAGAGGTGCCCAGGCTCAGAGGCAGTGTTGCTAGGGTGCCACCAAAGCACATTTGCTCAGGGCAGCACATCAGAGCAAGGCATCAAAAGGCTCTTCTTTTGTGCCAAGGAAGCAAAGCCCAGCTCCAGCTGTTCCATACCTTTGCTGCAACACTGCCCTTGGCCCTGCTGAGCATCTGGGAGATGCAGAGAGCCTGAGGCGAGTCCAGCACGGCCAGGCGAGCTCCGGTCACTACAAAGCCGCTGCCCACGAGCTCCTCCAGCAGCTCCACGTACGGGGGGGGCTCCGAACCCTGCAGGATTATCCCGGGCAGCACCAGGCAAGTGGTTTGGCAGAGGTTCTCCAGCAATGGCTGACCTGATGGGAAAAGAGCAAAACACTTATTTGGTCTCTGCCCCCAGCAACTCTGAGCCCTCTCGCTGCCTCTGCCCTGGCACAGACGCATCCGTGGCAGTCAGAGGCACTGTGGCGTTGGGATGTGCTCTGGGATGTGCTCTGGGATGCTCATCCTGAGCTGCTGCACGCCTTTGTGTCCCTGGCTGGGGATCACAAGACAGCAGGAGTGACCCCATTTCAGGAGTCAGACAAGGACAACTGCTGGTTTGCTACAGGAGATACTATTCCATTTTCATTTCTCCCAAGCACAGAAAGCTGCTAATCCAGCTGCTTTTATAATCCCAAATGTAATTCTGCTCAGCATATGTGAGGCTTAATGTATTTCATATTTTCCTCACGATAAATCTGTCTGTCCATTAGGCAGCAGCTTTTGTGATAATTATTTGCTGGAAGGAGGTTTCCTTGTGTGCAAGAGCTTCCTCTAGTGTCCAAGACGAGCCCAGAACGTGAGTGATGTGTCTGCTTTGCTGGAGGCACTTACGAGATCGTGCCTGACAGTTCAGAGATCACGTGGACTTGCTTTTCCAGGACAGTAACTCTTTGAAATACATTTTCTGAGACACAAACACATCAGGGCTGTACACTGGCTTTCCTTTTTACTCTGCTTAGGCATCTTCAAAGCAAAGATATCCTCATGCAGCAGGAAATTAGGGGCATGTATTTTGAGATTAGTTCCCGACACTGAGCTGTGCAAAGCCTGCAGAGTACCTGTGCTCTCTCCACAACAAGCTGGTTTATTATTTGATTTTATTTTATGCAATCTCTTCTACAAATCAAGGGATTCAGTCACAGCAACCCTGTGCTACAGGCCTGGTGCTTTCCCATTGTGCACTAAAAGCGATGGGGAAAACACCCTTCCCAAATACCTTAGGACAAATCCTCCTTCAGAGACCCCTTACACAAAAGTGACTTGGTGTTCACCCCAAGGGCAGAGGACTTGATTTACCACCCCCTCCTTGCACTTCTGCACCTGCTGGGATGTGATCAATGTCCCCCCCAAGTCCTGTGTCAGGCAGGGCTGGGCTGTGATTCTGTCACATTTTTATCATGCTCCTCTCCCGTCCACAACCATCCTGTGGTTCCCCTGCTGGGATTAACAACTGCAGGGATCAGGGGTAGCACAGAAACGTTTTGGAGCTGCCCACATCAGTCACATCACAACTGAAGCTACAGGAATGAGAATAGCCTGGTTCTAAACAACTCTATTCCCCAGGGAACACCACAGGGATGCTTCACCTGGTCCCTGCTTGTTTATAAGGGCTTGGGATCAATCCACAACATATCCCACGGTGGGAGCATCCCCCTGTGTCAGTGCCATCCCCTGCCCCTGCACCACAGCTGTGTTTACACATCCATCAAGTCAAATCAGCAAGAAAGGCCCTGAGAAGCTGCTGCATCCCAGGAAGTGTCAGCCTGGCTGAGGCTTCAGCTCCCAATCAAAGTCAGCCTGGCGATAGTTGGGAGTCATTTGGAGCTGGCAGCTGCTCAGCAGCAGTGGGAGCTGAATGAGCTCTCAGCCCAGCTCAGGAGAGGTCTCTGGCCATGCTGCCAGCAGCGCTCCCTGCACCGACTGATATTTATCTACTCACAGCACAGAACAGCTCAGCACTGCCCAGCCCTGCCTCTCCAGGGGAGGCTCTGAATGGACACAAGCCACCAAGGTTGTGCTGAGACACCTGGGAAGGGTTCAGGGAGGAACATGTGCTGGTCTGGCACCAGATGTGTTGTCAGTGCTTGTTCTGCTGCTGCTAAGGTCAGCCCTTGTGGACAGCTCTGTCTGCAAACCCCTGAAGCGCTGGCAGGTGAACAGTTAAAGGCTGGACTCCCCTGGAGCTGTTCTCTGCAGCTCAGAGCTGTCTCTCCCTTCTGAAAGGACATCAATACCCAATCTTGCTGCCACCAGATGGTTTGTCTTGCTGTCCAATTAATCAATAGCAGTCCCACTCTCTAACAGGAGTTACATTTCCTTACCAGGACTGCCTGGCTGCTTGGAGTCCAGGACACTGGGATGTCTTCCTGGGTCACGGATTAGGACCTTGCGCTGCTTCCTGATCCCCAGGCTGAGGATGGGGTCATGTTTCAGGTTATAGACCTGCAGGAGGGAAGAAGGCAAGGAGGGAGGGCGAAGCAAGTCATGTGAACACATTACCTAATGAGGAGGGATAACACTCCTCGGGTATTGATTCAGGCAAGCTGTGAAGCTTTTGTTGCCGTCGTGTACTTCTGTAATTGCCAGCCTAGAAAACACCTGCTTGTCTGGAGATACAAGAACATTTTTCATGCATTCTTCTTTTTAATCGAGGCTTAATTCAGTGCAGCATCTTGTCATCCTTTTCAGGGTCCCATATACAGACATCATTCTAAGGTCTCTACTCCAAGCTTTTCAAGGCCAGGAGCTCAAACAAAACCTGTGAGAGTCTGACAGCTTTCCCCAGTGCCACACTGGGGTGTAGCAGCTCCCTTCTGTCCCTGAATGAACTGGCACAGTCCCGATGCTCTGCACTGAGCTGCACATCCACGTTAGTGAAGCCCATCACAGATGTGGCCATTCCCAGAGCTAATCTCCTGGGACCGTCTCAGCTGGATCACCTCTGGGCCGCAGCAAAGCTCAAACATTTCCATCTCTTGGTTGAGCACATCCCAATCATTTTCACATCATCAGCCATCCCACCTCATCTCTATCCCTGAATGATACAAAGCTGGTAAAAAACCAGCTCCAGGGTCAAGTGTGCCTCAGCAGTCAGGGCAAGGCTGCTTTCCCTGTTCCAAAGCAATGTTAATCATTTGGGAGCATGAGCCCTGAGCCCTCCCAAATTTACAGCAGAGGTTGCTGAACAAACAGATCTGCAGCAGCTCCTCCCCAGCGAGGCTGCTGAGGTCATACAGAGGGAGCAGAGTGTGGGAGGAACATCCCCAGCACAAGGAAAACTCGGCAGCTGGGGAAGCACATCCAAGCAGCATTATCTGAAGCATAATAAGAGAGAAGTCATGGGATAGCAGGGCCAAAGCCGCTGCTCTGACACAGCAGGATAAAGCTCAGGAAAGGGCAGATTCCTACCTCTTCCTCCTGCACTGTCTGACACTGGGCACAGCACAGCCCTTCTGGGAAAAACAGCTTCACATCCCGGACAGCCATTGGATAGGATTTGGAGCCTGGGAGATAAATACAATGAGAAGATTCTCTCAGGCCATGAATTAAACATTCTCTAGACTCACACTCATCTTTTGGAGAGATTGATGATGTGCAACTCACTGCAGTAATTGCTTTAAAGGCCAGCTGTTCTGCACAGTAATAGCAAACATTTTAAACCATTATATTTAGAATAGTTCCATTGCCTCCTTGGTATTTTGATTCTGTCCTACTATCACTCAGCAGCTTCCTCGTGTAAACAAGACTCCTTCTATTTCCTAACAGTGGAGCTGAGGGAATCATGTTAAGGAGACTGTGAAACCTTTCAATTCCAGCTCTAAATCCTGTTGTTCCCTTGCTTCTGGATCACACCAGGCTGCTCTTACTGAAGGGAAAGAGCTACTGGTGAGTAAAACAAATGTGCTTAGTAACAGTAATGCAGGTCCCAAATACACTGAGAACTCTGACTGACCACGGAAATCAGAACTAGCACGAGGCATTGCTGATGGAAGTACATTTTTCTGTTCACCTCTGGTTGAGAAAGGTAAATTGAGACTGGAACAGTCAGAGAAATGGCATGGGGATGACTGGGGAAATGGAGAATCATCTGAAGAGTTAAACCAGACCTTGGCTCGTTTGACCCAAAACAACCCAAAGCTGAGAAACAAATCTGATTTCTGATAAACACTTCAGGGTAGGAAAGGTCAGAGGTGTAAAAAGAGCTACTTAAAATGAAGTCCAAATAATGGCACAGGAACGAATGGGCACAAACTGTATGTGGCTATATTTAAGTTTGAAAATGTAAGAAGCTTTTTAGCTCTCAAAGCTCTGTGACATCCATCAAGCTGGGTTGGGTGCTTATGAAGGGAAAACGTGATGGGGTTCTCTGTGAAGGAATTAACTGAACTCAGTGACTTGAGAGGTCCCTCCAGGCTCAGCAGCTGAATATTTCCCTATAAAGCAACAGTGTTAGAAGGCATTACTCAGAATGTTTGGAGATTTGTGGATAGAAAATATTAGAGAGGGAAAAGCTCTTTCTATTGGAGTTTAGATAGATTGTCAATGTGCTGGTGCAGATCCATGCTCCTGGGATACAAATATCCTATGAAATATTACCACCTTTGAGGCTGCCCATTCAAAGAATCCCACCTGAGAGCACTCAGCCCTGTTTGAGCTCCATAATTCCAGGTTTTGTATAGCCAGAGCCCTTAAGGCAGCAGTTTACAATCCTGAGGTTGTGTAAGTCACCAGTGTATGAGCTGGGCTGGATCCTTTCCACACCTCCACACCAAAGCTTCTGTGTTTCCATCATTTGTGGCGTTACAGAGAACACAAACGCTCCCAAAATGAGCTCTCACTTTGCAAAAGGTACAAGGCAGTGTAGGATGCATATGTAAGAGCTCTTTGGATGGAAGAAAAATCACAATACAATGACTTCCCAAGCCCCAGAAGAGATGGGAGGGTGCAGGTTCACCTCTGCAGCTGAGCCCCAGAGCATTACAGCTGTATTTCTTGGTTCACCAGTCTCCCTGGAACCCCATCTTCATCTAAATTGCATTTCCCCTGTCACTTAGGGAGGAAAAGTGAGAGTTTGTTCTGCTTCAGGCATTAACTGAAGTTCTTCCTGGAAAAGAACTGGAGCAAAACTAGGCTGGAGCTCAGCCTAGAGCAAAACTAGGAAAGCTTAGAATTCCCTCCTAGGAAAGGAAGATGGTCTTGCACAGTCCCCCAGTTACTCATTGGAGGTTATTCCAGCTTAATTTGTAGGTAAATGGTTCACCTGTGTTGGAGGACAAGCTCTGGGAGGTGCAGGGGGTTAGGAACAGTCCTTTCCTTATGGACAGACAGCTCCAGGGTAGAGCAGCAGGGTCCGATCCATCAGAGTTAGTTACTGCTGCATCCCTTTTCCTGGGACGTGTGCAGGGAGGGCTTTGTGGGCCAGCCCTACAACTGGGTCCTACACAGTGCACACGGTCTGGGCTCAGAGGGCAGGGCCAGCTCTGGGCTCAGCCCAGATCTCAAGAGCAACTTCAGATCCCAGCTTAGGGGTCTGAAAGGAGTCAGATCTAAGGCTCTCTCTCACACAGTGAGCTCCCTGTAACTCCCAACAAAAATGGGATGAGACTCAGCTTCCCTTGCTCATTTTCACTGAGTTAGGCTGGGGATGCTCCAACCGTACCAAACATCTGAAATTTGGGCTGTTACCCATTCTTAGCCATGACTGAGGAGTTTCAGAGCAATCTGGATACACAATCCATTCATCTCAAGAGCAAGAGAAGCAGGGGCTGAGAATGGAAAAGGATTGGTTGAAGAGCCCTGAACACTTTTTTTTGTGTAAGTAGATCCTGCTCTTCAGTCACTCCCACAAATCCCATGGGATCATGGTGAGAGATCTCTCCTGGCTGAGTCCTTGTCCTCAGGGTTAAACAAGGTTCTGCAGTGAGGGGTTGGTTCTCTTTCCCAAGCTGTGGCTCCTTCATTCCCTGCCAGTTCTCAGCAGCCCACTGGATATGGATGAAAAGAGGGAATGATTTCACAGCCCAGGATACAACAGGAAGTGCCAAATAATCCAATGGATCTTGTCAGGAAAGTTCTTCTGGGACTTGAGGGCACACAGTGCCTGCCAGCCAGCTCACCTGAGTTTACAGAAATTATTGCTTCGTTATTTTTATATTCCTTTACCTATTAGAGCAAAATCAGTGCAACACTGAGGAGAAGCACAGGCAGGGAGCTGACTGTGCTTAATTCCATGTGAATTTGGAATGATATCCTTCCCTCCTTGTGGCAATAATGTTGGGCTCTCCACAGGCTGCTCTCTCCAGGGATACTTCCCATTTTCCCATCCTTCACCCCCTCCCACACACACTGCAACATCCCAGTGCCTCCCTGCTGGCTGAGGAGCTGGGATGGTTCAGCATTCCAAGGATGTTGACTTGCCCCATGCCTCTGCCCATGTGCCAGCTGGAAAGAGCCTTTCCAGATGGGAAACAGCTGAGTTTCCCTGCTTTGCCTCAGCCAGAGCAGGTTTGGATCACCTCTCTCCAGCCAGCCATCAGCATTTTGGGATGTTACAGGAACTTGGAGTCTTTGTGAAATCTTGGAGCTGGCCACTGGGTCATTGTCTTGAGACATCAAGAAGGGACACACAAGCAGGGAAGACAGATGGGTTCTTGGGGATAATAACAAAATAACCAAGCTCAAAGTATGAAATGACCAAGCAGGGAAGAGATCAAAGGAAATCTGTCTGATAAAGACAGATCTAGGGCTGCTCTGGGAAGAACCTTTTTGGAATGTATCTTCTGGGAAAGTATTTCATTGCTTGAGACACACTCAGCCACCAAGAACACAGGGAAAGCTTTCTAGGGAATAATGGCCTCCACTGTTCCAAGGCTGGATCTGTAGTGACAATGCAGGAGAGAATAATACATAACATATTGTATATAACAATACATAACATTTGTATATCTGAGCCTTCGGACTTCTCTTTTACAAAACCTACCATAAAATCCATTCTGGACTGTGCTGGTGCCACACTGAGCCCTCCAGAGGCATGGATCCAGTGCTTGGGCCAGTTGAGGATCCTCTGGCCCCAGAAGATCCATCAGCTTCTTCACAGCATTGGGCCTCTGCAGGCACAGCACGAGGGCAGTGCCCGAGGTCAGGTAGGTACAATGGGCTTCTACAGCAGCCGGATCCTGAGAAGAAACCAGAGATGGAACAGGTTATAAGGAACTGGTGAGCACTGGGAACACCCCAGCTTTCCTTTGGCTGGGAAGGAAAGTTGCGAGTAAGCAAATCTGCTGTTGCTCCTTGTTTTCTCTCCTCTTTAATACACTGCTAGTGTACGAAAGATTCCAAAACACAGAGCTCAGACACCAAGCAGTTCCTGTGACATCCAGCAGGTCACAGGAGGGCTGCTCCTTCAGGGGGGCATCAGGATCAGGAGGAACCACAGACACAAGCAAGGGTCACAAATACTCTGGGATGAGGACCCATGTTTAATTCTTCAGCTGATATAAAATGATGGGTCACAGATACCAGAGCTTTGCTTTTTGAATTCACAAAAGGCAGAACCTCCCCCCGCCACACACCCTGCTTCTCCTGAAGAGTGAATTCCAGACACTAGTTAGGGTCAGGACTACAGAATTTAAAAGTAGGAGGGTCAGAACAGGGGCTGCAAGAAATCATTTTGTTCTCCTGGCCTTGTCTCATGCTCTTTGCTCCATAGCAAATTTCTCCACCTTTGCTTCTTTTCCAAGTGTGGTCAGTTCAGCCCGTGCCCACTCCTGAGCAGAGCTGTGGAGGTCACAACACCCTGGGATCTTACACTGAGGAAGGATGAGAGGAAATGACAAACAGCAACCACTACACTGGTGAGGAGACGCTGCTCTGGGGGCTGGGGACAGACAGTGACAGGGACCCCGGGAAAGGCAGCAGAGCCGGGGGCAGGAGGGCGGCAGAGCGCTCCGGCCTTGCTGACTGCTTCAATTAAGGAAAACCTTGGGAAGCCAGGCTTGCTGCAGATGTCTGGGCTGAGCACAAGGTCAGGGTGCCTATAGCAGCTGCAGCTCTGCCTCCTCCTGCTTCTCCATCTGAATAACGTGGCAGGAGCATCCAGTTCTGCCTCTTCCTGCCCTTCCAGCTGCATAATGTGGCAGGAACATCCTGTTCTGCCTCCTCCTGCCCCTCCATCTGAACAAGGTGCCAGGAACATCCAGCTGTGCCTCCCTGCACCCCACAGAGCAGCAGCCAGGGCTGGATGTTCTCTCCAGCTTAGAAAACAAGGGCATTTCCAGCTCCCTGCCAGAATCAACCCATGGCTATTTACTTTTTTTCCCAGTTTTTGAGGAAATAAAAACAAGAGGGGAAAAAACACCATTTGATTCAGCTGAATCACGTCATTCACAGAGGTTTTAATTCCTCTATTTTTTAATCTTCTAAAAGCAGTACAGGATAGCAATTCTCTAGATAAAACATTTCGAAAAGCAAATCCTATCATTTCATTTAAAAATATGGAGATAAAACACTTCAAGGCTTCTCTGTTTTTCTATCCCGTGAAACCATTCACTGCCTTTGACCCAAATCTCCTTGCACTCGCCTGCCTCCTAAATTGCATCTCTAAGAAGTAGGTTATGAATTGACAACCACGGGCTCAAGCCTGATATTCCCCCCTCTATTTGCAAAGGCAGAATATTCCATGAGAAAGCCCCTCTGTGCTTAAATTGGTGAGGTATTGAAGGGGTTGGATGTGGTGCTTGTCAGTCCTCCTGCCCCATGGGCACGGGGTCACATTGTGTGGCTCAGAGGCTCTCTGGTGACAAGAGCTCTGCTTGGATGAGGATGAAGAATTTCAGCTTGTCACAGTGTACTGAGAAATTGTGACATTCATTCAGTTCTGTATAATACAAAATAATCCCTTCCTGCTTGAAAATTTTTGTTAGTTAAAAAAATGGATTTAATCCACTTTTATATGGGTTTTCTCTCTGGGCAATGAAAACCAGTGATGTTTTCAACGACAACTTTCAAAAGGACTGATAAAACATATCAATATTCATCCAGGTTGGAAAACATTCAGTTTCTGCTAAACAGACCAGAATAAATAAAAGTATTTTGTTCCAGAGCATCTAACCAGTGATTTTAGATCTAAATAACAAAACTCTTCTGTCTTTCAGTTGTTCCCCAGAAAATCCATGGATTTGGTGTTGAAGATGATGCTGTTTCTAATGGCTGCTGATGGTGTCAGGGAGTCAAGGTGACTCTTTCCTTCTGGCAGCTCCTCACACTCCTCACAGCCACTCCAGACTCTGCCAGCCCAGCACTGCCTTCATTCCCATCCTGCCTCTGTGTCCATGTGGATCCCGAGCAGCTGTGCTGGGGCTGCCCCTGTGCAGCTGCCTGGAATTCAGGGAGCAATTTCGTTGAGAGGAAGTTCCAGCTGTGCGCTGGCTCGGGAGGACTAATGGGATTAAAGAGCAGGGAATTATCTGGCTGCCTTTACCACTGGAATCACAAGATGAGGCTGGAGGGAATCGTGGAGTTACTGAGTCCAGTGACCTGCTACTGCAGGCAATGACATCAGGTAATCCCCCCCAGCAAGATCAGGCCCCACTGTAAAAATAAAGCCAAAACTGCCAATCTGTACAGGATCTGCTGGATAAGCACTGAAAGGAGATCCAGCCTCCCTGGGCAGAATCCCCCTGGGAACAGGCGCTCCTCGCTGGCTGAACACCACCAGGTCATGCTGAAAGCTGGGGGGACAATGTCAGCTCTGTTTAGATGACCTTTATTTTTGATAATCATTATTAAACTGCAGATAAAACGTCTTGTTATGGCTCCTGTGATTCGATAACCTCGGCAAAGAGCAGAGCGGTTGTTTTTTCTCGTGCTCCAAAGGCCACGCGCCGCTCTGAGCTCGGGGGGACTATTTCAGTTGGAAAAGCAATCACGGAGCTGAGCTCGTGCTGCCAAGGATGTTTGTCAAGTGCATGTAAATAATACATTAGAAAGGAAAAGGAGATGTGAGGTTGTCTTGCTTGCAGCAAATAATCCCAGATTTGCTCTCAAGTGCTATGTACACACAACAAACCAGCACATCCCAGTGCTTGGGAGTTCTCTGGAGATGGGTTTTGGAGCATGCTCCAGGTAAAGTGAGAAAAAGCCCTGGACAGAACTTCTAGAAGGGACAGACACACTGGCTCCATCTTCTTCGACAGGACATTTCATTGTGGATCTCATCAATCCATATAAATCTTCAAGGGTGTCAAGAGGATGGTGCAGGGCTCTTTCCAGTGGAGCCCAGCGACAGGATGAGGAGCAATGGTCAGAAACTAAACCACAAGAAATTCCACCTCCACACGAGGAAGAACTTTCTTCCATGGAGGGTGGGAGAGCCATGGAACAGCTGCCCAGGGAGGGCTTGGAGTCTCCCTTTCTGGACACATCCCAAACCCACTTGGATATATCCCTGTGTCACCTGCCCCAGGTGACCCTGCCCTGTGAGAGGGGGTGGGACTGGATGATCTCCAGAGGTCACTTCCAAACCCAGCTGGGATTCTGTGACCTGCTAAATGCCAGCAATTTGCCCCCATATTAGGAGCCACATTTTAAGCCCACCATTGCATCCTGTTGTGCCATAAGCTGAGGAGCAGATCCATCACGAATATTCCTCCCATCCAAAAGCTTCACATGGAATTTAGCTGGGAAAAACAGCCCTGCCCCCACGGCTGCCACTGAGCCACTTACCCACCGGATTTTCCAAATAACCCAGTCCCTGGAGCCTGCTGAAGCTTTTTCACAATCTCCCTACTTATCTTGGGACTATCTCAGCCTTTCCCAGCCCTCCCCAGTGAGAGCCATTCCTACTGTTCTAAAAGAGAGCAGGAGCCCCTGGACAGAAGAAAGCATTTCCCACTGTCTGCTCCCCCTCACCAAAGGCTTCTTCTTATTATTCCCTGCTTCTTCACTTTCAAACCCTGCTTTTTCCCCCCTTGAACAAAACCCCAACAGTCTGTAATTTTTATACTCATTAGTCACCAGCTCTTCAAGGGAACTGAATCAATGCTCAGCAGCTGCTCTGGTGTGCTGGAGAACTCCAAAAACAAGGAAATTTTCAGGAAACAACCTCTCCTCACATTTACCCCACATGCATCAGCATTGCTTCCTGAGGATATTTGGGGTTTTTAAGACATTTTCTGTTTCAGATGATCAGAAAGCATTTTGTGTTTAGCTCTGTGATTAAATAACATTGGGAAGCACATCCCCACCAACCCTAATGGCCACTATAGCTCTCTTGCCAGTGTAAATATTTAAAACTCAGGTGCCTGTGCTCACTGCTCTCATGCAGAAGGTATTAATTGTTCCGGAGCACTGCCTTGGCATGTGCCTGTTTTCTTCTGGAAGCCTCTATCAAGAATTTCTAGGAGACAATGTTCTAAACTTTCCAAACTTAACCCAAGTGCAGTATCAATTATAAACGTTTGGTTTCTATAAAGTCAATTGGTTAAATGTCTTCAGGAAAGCAATCAAATAACACAGATTGTTTTTCCCTGAGGGAAGGAAAAAAATAATAACAATCCAACTCCTCTCAAATGCCCAGAGTTCAGTTCCCTGGCTTTCACAGTATCCTTACACTCAGGGTACGTCAGGTTGAGGAAATAAAAGGTTTCTAATGCCCTAACAGAGCAGAAACAAACACCTATTTTTAGCTAATCAACCCCACAATGCCCTAAGATTTAAGAACCCTCTTTATTGTCTATTAGACATGAGCAAGGACAATTTTCTCTCCTTGCAGGTGAATTTTACAGACTGGCTCCCAGGATGCAGCTGTGCCTGCAATGTAGTCTCGGGTAACAGCACCCCAGAGATGTGTGTTCCCTGACAGGGCAGAGAGGCTTTCCCAGCTTTAACCACATGGAATAAACCCAGGCACACGTGCTCCCTGGATGTGCCCTACCTGGAATGACCTGGGGGAAGGAAGAGAGGACACCTGTTTGGCAGGGAAAGAGGCAGAGCTGAATGGATTCCTGGGAGGTCTGTATCGGCCATACCCTCCCCAAAGTTTTGTTTGGGAGAAACCAGGGCTGCGTCTTTATGGCATGTGATAAAAGAAGCCCTCAGCATGTCAGCTTTCTTTGTGCTGATAAGGTACAGATCTGATTGTTCCATATAGCTCGCTCCCAGCAACAGCTCCGAAATCCCGGGTGGGAATTTTCAGGAATGGAATTATCCACAGCTCATCCCTATCCCCACTCCAGAGGTAGCACAGAGCTGCCACTCCTGTCACCAACCTGCTGCACCTCAGAGGGCAGGAGTGCCGAGGCAGTGGCCGCATCCAGGTCCAGGTGTTTCATTCCAACCACGCTGAATTTTTCCAGGTGTAGATTCCGGAGGATCCTTGGGAGCCTCTGGCTCCAGACACCGGGTTTGATGAGCAGCACTGTGCAGAGAACCTGTGCCCCTGGAACAAAGCGCTCGGTGAAACAGCGGGGCTTGTTTACTACCCTGGGCAGACATCTGGGGATGGGGGTTAGCGGAAACCTGGCAGGAAGTTCACAAAAATCCCATCAAAACAAGTTCATAAAAACCCCGGGCATACAGGATCATTTATTTATTTGGGTTCGCTTTGTTGGATTTTCAGTTTAAAAATATATCTGAAGCAGTCTAGGCTTGGAGGTTTCTCCCCCAAGGAAATCTGCTCCAGGTCCAAAAAGGTTTTGTGGCAGCTCTGTCGGATAAGACTCAAACCTTTATATTATAGATTAATGTTTTAAGAGAGATAAAATATTCCCTTTTACATTTTTCATGTGAACTGTGGTGATTATGTGATGTAATCCTTGAGCAGCTATTCCATTCTTACTCTGGTGTTCTGTATATTTTAGAGCTCTGTTTCAGAGAGGCACTAACAACCCTGACAGGTCCCAATTAATGTCATAAAGCAATTATGAATAGAGTTGTGTTTACCAAAATTGACATTCCAGCAAAAACTTTCTGCTTCTCTCCCAGCAGAGCTGCCAGGAAGGTGCAGCACTATGAGGAGAAGAAACAAACCAGACCAAGAAAGCTTTCCTGTCTGATGAAAATGGATTTCAAGGCAGAAAATACATACATTCCACTTTTAAATGACAGCATTTTCAAATTTTTAGTCTTGCTAAAGTACTTGCTACTAAGAGTATAGTTAATATTTTATCCTTATAACGTCTTTTGGAGATTTATTGGCAAGTGCAGTGTCAGAACCAGTGTGTGAGGCCCGAGGAAATGCTGGTGCTGAACCACATCACTCAGCACAAGCACAGGGGAACATCCTACAGGCTGCTAAAACTGATCCAAGCTGACCTGTTTGGGTACAAAAAATGTTATTTTCTGTTTCCAGTACACCCCAATACTAATTACACAGATGTCAGCACAACAAAGCATCAGCAAGGCTACCTGGAGCTTAATGCTGTTATTTCCGGGTGACAAGCAGGATTCATGGCACAGAAACATGGGATCAAAAAAAAAAAACCACAAGATTATTTCCTCCCCACTTGATATGGAAACTTAACCCTTGTGCTGCAGGGAGCCCTCCTGTTCCAGATGTGCTGTTTTCCTCACATCATTCCTGAACAGAAAGGTTCCATAGCAACAGCCTGGAAGTGCAGGAAGCTGCTGGGCTCCACCTCAGCAACCTCACCCGTGTGTGTTATGCAAGCACTCAGTGGTCTCCAGATGTTTTCCTCACCATCTGCTCCGTTTTTGGGCAGATATTCTCATTCTTCTGATGTGCGAGTCACTACCTGCTGCATGTTTAGGGACTTGAGACACTTCAGGAGGATTGCCAGCTTGGTTTGGTCAACGACACCTTGTCACCCAGAGCTGGCTTTCTCTCCTCAGTGATTTTAAGTAACAAGAATTAGAGAAAATACCACTAATTACTGATGGAACAATCTCTGCTGATCATGAATTACCTGTTTGGCAACACTCAAACCTGCCTGATTTCCAGTTCTGGCTGTTCAGAGCCTTTCCCAGTTTTCCTGGTCTTTATTACATTTCTCTACTTTGTAATATTTTTAGATCCATTCCTCACAGTCCTTTCCTTTTTGCCTCCCCCAAAAATTATTATATAGGTTTTGATTTCATAGTCTAACTGTGAAAAGAGAGTTTAGTTTACATGCTATTTATAGGTAATACTTCAGATAGGTGTGACTTCAAAGAAGTGTGAACTCAAGCAGATCCCACATCTCCTGGCATGCTTAGAGTGCATCACTACCTGGATTCCAGCCTAAGAAAAATGTTGGTATAATCCTTTTGCTTATTTTGGGCTGGCACATGCAGATGATTTAGTTCCACCCAGTCCTTGTCAAACCACATTTTTCCATTTGCTCTTCTCTCACCTGCTTGCAGGTAGGAAAACAGGGATTCTGCTCGGCACCTCCAGCTCTCACCCACTACAGAAGAGAAGCAGATTTCAGTGAGTTTTGTGTGTTCCGAGACAACCTGAGAATTGTGCCATCGTCTCTCCAAAAAGCAGCCAACATTACAGTGACACACTGATATTTTAGGGTGTTACACCAGTACTTGGATGGATGGATTGATTTCAGATGTCCTGGGACACCCTGTGACACACTTCCCCCTTCTCCAGTAATCCCAGGAGCACAGGCTCATCAGGACTGCAAGCCCAAAATCATGTTGGATCCTGGTTACCTTTTCTGGGGTTTCAGGGAGTGGTTAACAGTGGTTTTAAACCTATTTGTGCTCCTAATATTGCACAGTCAAGTCAGATGCTGCCCTGGTGTTTCTGATGTTCCGAGAGCTCAGGTGTTTTGTTTGATGTTCTCTCAGAAACAAAGAAGTGCTGTGGATCCTGAGTACTGCTGATAAAACCTCCCTGGCATTCCCCAGCCAGCCAGGAATGGCTGCTCCAGTGGTTCTTTGGGAGAGCAGAGCAGGATGAAAGGAGTCTGGAGAATCAGAACTTAGGACAAAAGCCAACAGAAAAATGTTTCCTTCAGTCTAATGTAAAACCTGCAGTGACCTGGAGAGGTGAGGAAAATTAAGGCACTTCAGGCACATGTGAATTGAGAAGTTATCCAGATCTAGGGCATAACGAGGGGAATCCTGCATCAGATTGATAAAAGACTTCCTTTTCCAGTAACTGGCAAATTTAGCCACTGTGACGTGCAAGGTAGATAAGAGAAAACTAAAATCTGTTTGTCAAAACAGAATGATCTTTTCTTTTTTTAAATTTATTATTGTCCAAAATCCATGTCTATCTGTTTTCCAGGGCCATGTATCTGGAAGGTGTTTAGCCAAAGTGGTTTTTTTCTAATGAGACCTCTTTCTCTTTCCACATGTTTGTTGCAATAATAAGAGCACAAATAGCAGGTGGAACCAGCCATAAGGTCCTTGCCTTGTCTCATAACTTTTCAGCTCACATCAGCACCAGCTTTTTTCCTTAGTGCTGGGGTTATCTGAAAGGACTTTGAGGATCTGTGAATCCCATGGTGACCTGGGCACCGCTGGGATGTAAATGACGGAGACATCCCATCTGAGACATAGGAAATGCACCTTCTGCTCCCATTTCACCTCTCTAAAACATCATGAAAATCAGCATTTTGGGGATCTACACCTGAAAAAGGCTACTAAAGAGCTGACACTAATTACTCTTCCAGCTGACTTTCCACACCATCCCCTCAGCAGGGCATTCTCAGGACTGTGGAGAAGAGATGATATGACAATACTCCCACCTTCCCCCAGCACCAGGTGGACCCAGCTGGCCTTTCCTTCCCAAGTGCCTGGGATTAGGATGTCTAACCAAAGGTTCACTAATCCCATTTCAATGGCTCTGACAGAGGAAATACAGTTTTTTCAATCTATTTAAGAGTCTAAAATGACTTGTTTTTTCTCAAGAGGCAACTGGTGCTTACCTATGGTCTTCCCTTCAGTCCTGGAGCTCCTGCCAGGTGGTGGCAGGTATTTCCCAGCAGGGCGGTGTTCTGCATCTGGAGAAGGAAGGACAGGTATTTTTATGGATTCACAGATGGGAAACCTCCACTGTCTGGGGTGGAGTGTGACAAAGGTAATTTTATTTAGCAGGGCAGATGTTCAACCTGCTACAAAATATTGAAGAGCTGTTCTTGAGCACAGAGGCCTCTCCATTCCTCCCACAACAATAAAAACACAAGGAAAAAATGGAATTACCTTATAAAAGAGATAGTGCAGGGTGCTGAAATCGTGCTTCAGCTGTGCTCCTTTGTTCCTGACAGTGGCTTTGGTGGGAAGGGCTGGCACTGCCCTTACAACCTCCCTCAATAAACTGAGCTCACAGCTCTGCCCCTCTTATCCTGCCTTTCCATCTCAAGATAACTTTAATTAAGGGCTGCAGTGCATGAATTCTTACAGTTTTAGACACCACTCTGGGATGTCTGATGCCTTCTCTCCTAAAGGCTCCTCTTCCTGCTCGCCAGTCTCGCAGAGAACACCCACATAGTTCACTGACAAATCGAACTTGCTGTGAGCCTAAACCCAGGCTCTTTTCCCAGACAAATCTTTCTTCTTGGTATTCAGCAAAGCCAATTTGTTACTGCACACTACACAGGGACACTGGGTTTGACACAAGTGTCTAAGTTTGTGTTGATGACAAAGGACTTTTCTTCCCCAAGGAAAGATAAAGGAAGAGCTGTAAATTCAAAGCACGAATGCACTTATGGGACTGCATCACTCCCTCTCAGCTGATACATGGTATTACCACAATCTTTGATTTCTCTCTGCTTCTGAGTAATCAAAAAATCCCAGAATGGCTTGGGTTGGAAGGGACCATCTTGTTCCAACTCCCTGCCAGAAGCTGTCAGGCTCAGAACTGTTTCTTTCTGGGTGTAAGGAGTCAAGCAATCCCAATTCTTCTCTGAATATTTCACATTAAAAGAAAACAGTGGGAGCTTGTAGTCTGCTGCTCTAAACCATCCAGTATTAATAACCCCACAGTCTGCACAGTGATTTAGTTTTAAGAGGCATGGCTATACATTTCCTGCTACAGGAGGAAACTATCAAATTTACTGTGCTGAAAGATCGATGCTGGCACACATCACTGAACTCTGAGAAGCTTTTGACAGCAAAGGTCTCCATTCCTCTCTTCATTCTCCTCCAGAATAAAAAGAAATTCTCAAGAAATCTGGTTTTTTCAGCTCTTACAGATTGGTCACTGTGGATGCTGAAACCTGGGTTGCAGAAAGATTTTCCAGCTTTCTGCCTCTGTCTGTGAGAAAGTCTTTGCTTTCTCACAGACACTGGCTGAAAACGGAAGTTTCTGTAAACAAATCCCTTTATCTTGCAGGTTGTTTTGCAGTATTGTTATGGTTCTAACTAGAAAATATTTAGAAATGGGTGTCTTAGAATTTGGCCAATCCCTTCAAGGGGTGGATGGCCAAAGGACCAATTACCTTATGCCATTTAACACACTTTTGCAAACTAACATATAAAAGCCTTTGGAAAAGTATTAAAGTGCTTCGTTTTATCCCTGAGCCTTGGACTTCACATGTTTCTTGTCTCGCCGTCCCCGGCACAACAGCGACAGGTCACACCTTCATCTCCCTGAGCACAGGGCAAGGCTGAGGCGTCAAGCTGAAAGCCTGGCACCATAATTAGGGGCCCACATTTAGGTGGGAGAGCTCTTGGCCTCTGATCTTCAGTTTCTCTTACAGAGGTAAAATGCATGGTATTATTTACTGATCCTGCCAATTGCTCTGGTATCTAATTAGTACTTATGGAGTACCTCAAGATCATCAGAAAGGGCACCAGGCCAAGCACAGCCACATTAATTTAATAGGCCACCTTGTAGATGACCTCAGCTGGCTCCTGCTGCTTTCATTGCCTCATCTTAATTCAGCCAAGCACAGAATTTACCCCCAAATTATGAAGTTTTTCTGTGCCTGAGAAAACCCCCAGCACTGGATTCCTTTGTCCAAGTTCAATCAATTCCCACACACCCTGAGGATAATACAAACAGTAAAAACGTGCCTTACCAGTTACAAAATCTGCCTCTGTGAAGAAGAGGATGGCTTGTCTGAAGGTCACCTCTGGGGTCAAGGCCATTACTGCCTGTGGGAGGCTGTCACCCACGCTGAGCCTGTCCCTGCCCCGTGTCCATCCCTTCAGTGCAGCTCTGAGGGCTTGGAAGGCGTCGATGCCCCGGAGCGCACACACCAGGACGGGGCTGGACATCAGCGTGTCCAGGCTCCTCTGCCAGTGAGTGTCTCCAGCTTCAAAAGGGGTTATTTCCCTGGCCTGCCACCGAGTGAGATGGGGCAGCCACTTCAGCCCTAGGAGCTCAAATCCTGAATCAGGTTCTGCTGCAAGTCAAGAAAAATGTGTTTAGTGCCAGACAGCAGCTCATGTTTCATAGAAGCTGTGCTTTCTTTTGGCCACAAACATTTGATTTCTCACTGATTTTTTCCCTACACAAGTTCCAAGGCTGTTTTGACTTCTGTTACATCCAGAATGGACTGTAATGCAAATACAGGAATATACTGGGAAAACCCACAAGATGCAAATGCTCAGAAATGACATTACAGTGAAGAACAAAAAACGGGCTACTGGGAAATCACCAGGGAGCCACAGGGAGCAAGTGCCATGATTTGATTAGAGAGCACAGCTAATGGAGGAGAGCTGAAAGGGAATCACTGAGAGTACATTGATAACAGTGTGGCTTGGCACAGCATAATCTATAATTATGGATCCTTTAGCACCTCTCATAACACTTTAAGCAGTGTTCATCACAGTAATAAATACAACAGAATGCTGACTTGTCTCTAAAGTAGTTTCAATGTTGTTGGGTTTGTAAAGTTGTCTTCTGTCTATGCAGCAAGGTATTTAGGGCTCAGTCCATGAGTGCTGGAAGTTCCTGTTAGCTCAGATCTCAGACACAGAACTTCACAGGATTTCAAGTAGTATTTCAACAGAGTTTTAGGGGAGTTGGATACAACACAGTGTAAGACAGGGACAGACTTGTGCCCTTTGTGCCTACACCTCCTGTGTTATCACACTTCAGTGCAACCTGCACATGAAATTACATAAACTCCCTGTCCTGCCTAAGGCTTGACAGCCCTTTTCATGCCTGTGTGAGCACCCAGCGTGGGGATGGCATCACTGCTCCTCCCACGGGGGAACCAGAGTGTGAAGCTGAGAAGCGCCTTGGTTCTGCTCACCAGGGCTGCCACTGGACAGAACAGAGCCTGTGACTCCCAAATTCCTGTCCCAGTTCCAGCCCAGCCTTACCTCCCAGTGCTCAGGGAGGGACATGATGCTCTGTGTTACATAAAAGCTCAGCAAGCCCAAGCACCTCTTGAAACTCATTTGATGCTCTCTGAAGCAAATGATGCCCACCTGAGCTGTTTGTGACATGCAGTGTGGCCTTGCCCATAACAAACCAACATAAACTCTTCAGCTCTTTAAGTGTGTAACAAAGCAACCTGTTCTTCCTGAGGCCCCTTCACCACATTTTCCATGATGTCCCTGCTATGCTAAAAAGAGCTACCCAGGACAAACTTTCCTGCCCAAAGTTTCCAGCCCTGCCCAAGAGCTGGGATCACCTGCACTCTGAGACTGATCCTTGAGGCCAGGCAGCAGGATCTGCTGGAGGAGCTCTCCAGCACTCTTCAGAGCCTGCATCCCAACCACTGTCAGCATCACCACTTGCTCCATCCCGGGCTCAGCAGCGTAAGTTCGGTGGCAGAGAAAATCCAGAGGAATGTGGCAGGGCTCTGGCACCGTGCTGAGGTTTCCTCCTGCCCAGGAGAGCATCAAAACAAAACTGTTACCCCATGAAAACACGTTTCAGTCTTTTTGCTGTGAAGGAACAGCATAAATCTCAACCAGAATTTCACTGTCTCCTCACGCTGCAGCTCAGGAAAAGCCTCCTGAACAGGGAATATTAACACAGCAAACCCCCTCTAATTAGTCCCAGACCTTCCCTGGAATTACATTTTGCCGTGCAAAGCAAATATATTCCCTTGTAATTTTGATATCCTTATTCATACCATTAGGCAGAGTTGATAGATCTGTACCAAAATGATTTAAGGCACCAGTTTTGGGTTGATAACTAATGACTGACTTCACATTAAATTAATACCTCATTTTGCTTTCTAGGACTTTGCAGGGCACACAATTGGCAGCTAATTTGGGGACTGCTGTAACATTGCTTATATCCAGAGTCCTGTTGGGAACAGCACAGCCTGGAGAATCCCTGGCCCATCAGAAATCCCTGTTTGATCCCATACTGATTCACTACATGATTATTTAAGTAATTGTAATAATAAATGTTTATCTACTTACTTATTCCTACATTGTAGCATTTCATAATGCTAGAGAATGGTGAATGACATGCATTTAATTTTTATTGTTCCTTAGGATTTAGTGTCAGTTTGGTTTTGGAGAGCAATATATTTTAACTCAAAGTCCTGGCATCCAAAATTTCAAACAATTAAATTAAATTAAACTAAATTAACTTGCTGAACACATAAAAACCCACAACCTGTAGTTAGTGAAATAAACAGCTGATTTTTTTTACTCCAAGTGTACAGAACTAGGAGGTTTAAGACTCACCCATGTGAGTCATAGATTAAGAACAGAAAACCCATTTCCTTGCTGTTTGAAATCCTATCAATCTCCCAGCTTTGAAAGAATGAGTTACCAAAGTGAATACAACTGCATAAACTGAAATTAAGAATATCTGAGTAAAATGCAATTGAAAAGTGCCTTTTCTGCGCCTACAGAACTATCTCTGCCAGCATTTATCATTTCAGCACATTCCAATTTTACACACAACCACCAATTTATCTCATTTTAATATTTTGACTTCTCTTGAAACTATGGCAATAAATATGTATCGATTGGCTATTAATCTTTTAATTAAGTATCTTAATTAAGGCTTAATTGGATGTTATTGTGTCACATTTCAATAATTTCTTTTTGTATGTATCTTTTAATTTACTTTAAAAAGGTATTTTCATTTTGATTTCCATTGATTCTTCCATGAGACTTACTGTGATTGACTGGCAGCAGAACAGTAAATGAGCTATTACAGACAAAAAGCATATTCCTAATGGTTTTATTCAGGAAAATCCCTTGTTAATATGGCTGCTCCTGGATCCCTGGAAGTGTCCAAGGCCAGGCTGGACGGGGCTTGGAGCAATCTGGTCTCATGGAAGGTGTCCCTGCCCATGGGAATGAGATGAGCTTTGAGGTCCCTCCCACCCCAAAGCATTCCCTGAGTGTCTGATGCTGTGAAAGCCAGGACACAGCAGTTCCCCAGCCCCGACCTACCCAGGCTCTGCAGCGAGGCCTCGGCGTACGGAGCCCCGTGGAAGCGCAGGAAGGGGTCTGGTCCAGCAGCTGCAGGGGGGATGCTGTGCCCGCTGCCAAGGCCTGGCTCTGCCAGCTCATCCATCAGCCCTGTGCTCAGAACAGCAGGAAACGTGAGGAATGCAGAGCTCTGCTCAGCCTGACATGAAAACACTCTGCTAGCAAATGTTTGAGTCACTGGCCACAGCTCCCTTACAGACTGAGCTGACCCGAGACTCCAAATGCGACTGAACCATCTCCTCTCCCCAAAATCACATGGACCACTTAAAAAGGGGCACGGAGCTGTTGAAAAATGAGGCTGGCCCACAGCTTTCTCTGGCTTTTTCAGCAGCACCCAGTTGTTTCTATCCCCTTCTAACTCCTGCTGGGAACTGAAACTTGGAACAAGTGCACAGATGCTGCCACAGAGCTCCTGAATTAGAATAAACATCTTAAATTAGGTGTCCGCTAGGAAGAGTCCCAAATCTGAGCCCCGTGCTCACATGGAGGCCCTCAAGGTGTCTCACACCTGCAGGCATGAGGCCAAAGTCCTGCATCCCACAGGTCCTTCATGGGCAGGCAGGTGTGCTGGGGTGACAGACCTGAACAGAGACATCATGTTCTGCTCCTGTGATTTCCAGCCTGGAAAATATCCCATTCCACGCCACTTTTACAGACACTAAGTGCTTAAAGCCAGCAATCTCTCAGCTGCCATTCTCCCTCCAAAGAGCTGGGCTGTGCACAGGCAGTGCATTAAGGTGTTGCATACAGTACATTTCCACAACAATTAGTTCAGCCTTCTGTAATAATATTTCAGGCCACAGTTTTAAAGGCTTGATATTTTTTAAATTACTTTGTACACATTTGATTGCTTCCTACTGTACAAGCCTGTCAAAAATTCACTGCAGTGGAGCATGGGAAATGGATTATTGGTGCTGGAGGCTGATGCCAAAGCTTGGATGTCAAATGTACCACTGACAATCACCTGCTTCTCAAAATTCAGAAGGTGTGAGGCACCAAAAATGGGCCACCACTGTCACAGCAGTATTGCCTGTTGTTTATTCAAACTCAGGGCAAGGGACAAAAATGTATGGTGTTTGAACCTCAGGACAGAGATCCTTACCCATCTATTTATCTGCTCTATTTCAGGAACAATTGTTGAATTTTAACTTGCTTTGAAAATTGAACAGTGTTCAAGACCTTGAAGGGACAACTGCTTTTCATATTGATTACAGATGCAAAACTTCTTAGTATTTACCCTACTCCCATCTTAGTGCTATTCTTCACTTCCCAGAGGCCAAACCAAAGCTTGTGTGGAAAGAGGATCAGCTTCCTCTCTCCAGGGCTCTGGAATACGGACAAAGGTGTCTTTCTGAATCAGCTGTGAAGTACAGGACTGATGAAAATAGCACAGAACACATGGAAAGAGACATTTGCAAAATCTGTCACAAAGGGAAAACACCTGAGTTCTCTACCATGAGGGAAAATATTTTACTTTTCCAGCCTACCCTTTGTTCCAGCCCCACCTATATATTTCTAGTGGAAATTTCTCCCTGCAAAATATGAACGCAAAACATGAACACAAAACATCATCTGTGGCACTGAGGGAAGCAGCAGAAACTGCACTTTTAATGAGCAACTTTCCTTGGGTGCAGAGGCAGCAGGTGACATGAGGCTGTAATTACTGTACCATGATTAGTCCTCTGTGTCTGCACATGTTTTCAGAATGTTCTGTGATAATCTCAAGAGAAAAAGCCCAGGACTATTTGAATTGTCATTCCCCCTGCCCCAAACCTCTAAATGTCCTTTGCTGTTGTGGATAGATTAAAGGAAGCAATTGGGCCGTGGATGAATGTCTCCATCATGGGCTGTTTGGGATGGTGTTAATGGAAGGGTCACCCACAGTGACCCCTTCATGGGAAGAGCCACGCAGGGCAGGATTTCTGTTCCCTCCTGACCACTGCTGTTGCCTCTGATCTTCCCCGCTTGAGATCGATGTCAACTGATCCTTAAGAAAACAGTAACTCAAGTAGAGATTTAAGGCAGCAACTTGGCTGGTTTTTGGCAGTCCCTACATGCAAAATGAGTCACCTTTGGGGTGCTTGGAAGTCACAAGGATGCAGGACTCGAAGCTGAGGCTGATAGGATCAGATGCTGCCCTCAGGCTCAGTGGCACAGCTGTATTTTGGCTACCCTAACCTCTCTGAGCAAAAAGAGTTTCTGAGAGGAGGTGATTGAGGCCATAAAATCACAGCAAGTCCTGAGCTGGGAGGGACCCACAAGGATCATTGAAACCCAACTGCTGGCCCTGAACAGGACAGCCCCAACAACACCTGCATGTGCTGGGTGTGAGATGCCAAAGTCAGGCCCAGCTTGGAAATGTCCAGGGACAAGGCTCACAAATCCAAACAGGAGGTTACAACTTCACATAGAGGAAAACCATTTCCCATAATGATGGAACAAAGGCCCATGGAGGCAGGAGAATCTCTGTCCTTGCAGATTTTCAGGACCTGACTGAAAAAAAGCCCTGAGCATCCTGACGGAATTCATTGCTGATGCTCTGCTGAGCAGGATGTTGGATGAGAGGCCTTCTGAGGACCCTTCTACGAGGAACTTCTCAGTGATTCTAAGTTCAAGAGGACTCCAGAGCTAAAGATCAAACAGCTGGCAAAGGTCAGGAAGCTCTGTTGGATGTGTAGTAGTGACTGATTCACACGTTGGTCTGGAGATTCCTACAGCAACATGAGCAGGCCTTGATATTCCCAATAAATATTCCCTGCACTGCACAGCTGTGGTTGGACTGCTAATGTGGAACTCACACACAGTGAAATGCAAACCCTCTTTCCCAGGTTGCTGGGCAGGGCAAGCGTTACCTGTCACCAAGGCAGGGATGTGATGTCTGGCATTCTCCTTCCTCAGCAACAACACCAGGCAGTGCCTGCGGGCTCCAGCAGGGACCTCTCCTCCTGCAGGACCATCAGGTGAGCTTGAACTCTTGCCAGGGCAAAAGACAGCAATCTGAAATAATGAGGGGAAGATTAGACTGCTAAATCCAGATGTAATTACTATAGGACTCAAGCAAATAGATAAATTACAATGGCATAACAAGATACAGCTCACCACTGAGCCACAGATCTCCAATATCTGGGTGTTCTGCGTCATCTTTTCCTGAGACAGAGAAACTTAATTTAAACTCAGGGAAGAGGCTTAACACAAAATCATTCTGCCCTGCAGCTGGGTTGGGCTAAAACCACAGCAGTTGTAACTCAGCTGATACGTGGTACCATCCTAAGTCACTCAAAGATTATCTGGAGTCCCAAATGAAGGGATGATTTTCAGAAATTTTAGCTCAAAACAGCACATTGGAGCCGTGGTTGCTGCTGTTAACTCCTTCATGGTCACTTAGCAGCATGCTCCAAATACCTGGCTATTTGGGCTGTAGTATTCCATAAATAGGTTATATTCATTCTACAAAATATTACAGGCAGGGACATTGTTATTCCTTAGGCTTGATCACAGAACAAGCAGAAAAGAGGGGTTTGATTCGCAAAATTATGCATTTCCTGACTGACATAGCAAAGAACCCTCAGCATGATGATTTCAAGTGAGGGGTCCACTCCTTTGTGAGAGAAGGTGCTGATGCCTTAGGTTTTAACTTCTATATTTTTCACATCCCGTACTGCCTAGTGTGTAACTCTGAAGTTTCTTGTGGCCTGTTAGCTGCTGTTCTCTTATGCTGGTCAGACATAACAAAGCCTCTCTGGGTTTGCTCTTAAAGGACACCAGGCCCCAAAATGTGTAAACTAAAAGCCTCTAAAGGGGGGGAAAACTTGGGGTAATTACATCATTAACTGAGGTTATAATTGGAGAATTAACCCTGATATGCAAATGAACCAAACTTATAAAAGTCTGAAGAACCCATGACCCACCGTCCATCTTGGGTGTAGCCTTTTGACTGCCCAGGGTGTACCTTTGAAGGCCCTTCAAATAAATACCTGCTTTTATTCTCTTATCCTGTCTAGTCTCTGTTTTTAGGTGGCCACCTCAAGGCATCAGTGCCATATGATTCCTGTGGGATTTATAATGTAAGAAGTGCAGCACTGGACTTCTTGCATATGTTAAGTTTGACTGCAACCTTGCATTTGTGATTATTGCTGTTTCCTTAGGCTGACTTGTCAAAATGCCAAGTGCACTTTACCTCAAACCTATCACCACGTTAGGCAGAGCTTCAAAGAAAAAAAAAATGTTATTTTTGAAAGGTCTTTTTTGAAACCCATCTGGAGTGCACTGAAGTAGGGGACTTCATGCTAAAAGGCCCAGAGGCACTGTGAAGTACATCACCAAATACCAGTCTGTTAGAGAAGACTCTTCTCCTGAATCACCTCTGCAGATCAGAGTGGTATTTTGGTTCATGGGGCTACTGCCAGCTCTTGCTTATTCTCACATCAATGGCAGAATTCATGTTTGTTTTAGTAGGAGTAGGATGATGAATTTTCACTCTTGTTCTCCATGAGAGGCCAAGGCTTTGTGGGATTTTCCTACTAGAGAAAAAGCCAGCACTGAAAGCAGCCAGAGCACCACTCACAGGAACACGGAGAGCTGGAAAAGAGAATGGGTGTCCTCGAGCACTTACTGGAGGAGTGCTGGCACGATTAGTTGCAGAACAAGGGGTAACCCCAGGCACAAAGGGCACAGTACCTGCCCTGTTGTCATGCCCAGCACAAGGGCTTGCTGTGCTGAGAGCTGGAGCTGGCGCAGTCCTTGCAGCACGAAGCCCCGGCGAGCACAGGTTGAAAGCACAGCCCCATAGGCATATGGAGGTACCACAGGTGACACCAGCAGAATGATGTCCCCTGGATCAAAGAAAGGGCAAGAAAAGCAGCATATTATTGTCAAAGGAACTGTGGTATCAATGCAGGGCAGCTCTCACAGCAGCTGCCTCCACCTTGAAGCAAACGGCTATATCCTGAGCAGTGACCCTGGGTTTTATGGTTTATTCGCTGCATCCAGCTCATCATGACTGCAATCCAAGGCCAGCCTAGAGTGGGAAAGCTTATGGCATCATCAGTAATATCTTTATGAATCATCAAATGGGATGAGCCAGTCAGTGTCCCCAGGTCTGGGAGCTGCTCACACACAGTGTGTCAGCGCTGGCCAGGCTGTGGGAGCTGTCCCCATGCAGCCCCCAGCACTCAGGGCAGGACTGAGGCCTGGTACTGGTTCTTGATCATTTTGTCCACTCCAAAGAGCATGAAGCAGTTCTGGCCATCCCTCTCTGCTCTCATTCCTCTCTGCTGTTACTGGTGGTCTCAGCCTGCAGCTGCTCCTGTAATCCTGCTCAGCACCACCTGCTGCTTCCTCTTGTCCCTCCTTTATTCCTGCCTTTAACCTTCATCCCAGACCAGTATTGTGGCACAAGCTCCTGAAGCTGTGGACCACCTGTGATCTCACCTTTGGTTTGGTACCATCTGGGGCCTCACAGGCTCCTTGGACATCATGGCAATGGTAGCAGCCTCCCTTGCCCTATCTGATTCTCTTCCACCAGGTCTGGCTGCTCGAGCTCTCCTTGAATCCCTCATCCCAGTACATAAGATTGTAGACACAGCTGGAATTTACCTCGGGTTAGAACCTTGGGTTTTTAGACTCCTGTTTTCCAAGCTGAATCCCAAGCTCACTGTCAACCTTGAGCAAGCTCAGGAGAAAGAGCCTCCAAGGCCTCCTGAGCAGCCCAAGCCACATCTTAAGCACTATGAGACAAGCTCAAGACTTTTCCCTGAAGCCTCTGATCTACCTGAACTCTCTGTTTTTACCATGACCTCCATTATTATACTTTCTTAGTCCTAAACCATCTTTTTTATCCCTCACAATGTATATTTAGATCTCCATAAGCTGCCAAGAGTGAGCTCTGAAGACAAATCCTCAGTGCCACTTCTACATGGGTTTCCTCTACACTGCCGCAGTAATTTCTCTTAGGTTTAACCAACTGATTTAATGATATTGGAGGATTTTTCTCTGTGTCCAAATTGATTTTGAGGGTAGGACAGTGAATATTTCTTTTTATTCTAGACTTTGTGATATGGATATCTGTCCTGCCAAGGCTCAGCCTGGAAGTTCAAAGCGACAACACCAAAACAAGGGAAACCTTGTGTTTATCACTAAGGACGGCACTGGCAGGGCGGCTCTCTGCCTAAAATCTCTGTTTGGCTTTATGGCTTTAACACTGACTTTTAGCCATTACCATGTTATGGGAACTGTCAAAATCTAAGATTGTTGGTGTGAAGATTTTGGTTCCTCTCCAGTTGATAACACTTTAAAAAACCACTTTTTGAACACACATATCCCAAATCAACAAGAATATCTGCTTGGCTCACTAAAACTCTGATTACTGAGAAGGGGCAGGTCTGCCTAGCTGCAGTACCTCTGCTCTGCATGAGCAAATATTCCTGCCTCCAAGAGAAGCTGCTGGAGACCAGAAGAAAGGAGTCAGTGAATGCTTCTTTTCCTGAAAACCCCAGGGGCATCTGCTCCCAGACCAGAGTTTCAGCTCCTCTTGCCAGAGCAAAGTTATCTGAGGAGCAAAGCTTGACAGTGACTTCTGAGGCTGCGTACAGATGGAACGTGGTGTGGTGGAGCTCAGCAGCCCACAGCAAATGTGAATCATTAACAGCCATAAAAGGAAGGGGAGGCAGCAAATGTGACTCATTCCATCAGTAGCCACCAGCTGCCATCAATCCCAATCCCAAATAACAGAGCCAAGGGCTGGCTGCCAGACTACCTGAGTTAACGTGTGCCAAAAGATGAAAAACTGTCTCAAAACTGGTTTTTTCCTTTCTCGCTTCTCTAGTTACCTTCCCTTCCACTCCTTTTTCATCTTTTTGTCTTATGCCTTCATCCTTTCCTCACTGGTTCTTTCCTTTGGCAATGTAATTCCCCATGCTTTCTTTCTCTGTCACTCCAATCCTGCTTTCCTTCTGCCATCTCCTCCTTGACAGCTGCTGAACTGCTCCCCTCAGGCTTCATTCCTGTGAAACCACCATCAACTGGGGCAGCACAAACCAGCCAAGAGCTCCAAGAGCGTTGTCCAAAAATCCCCTGCATCCCAGATGTGCTGTGCCAGGCCCACTCCAGAGGATGCTGGCCTTTCCAGCAGGACCCCAACACCTTTGAGCCAGGCAAGGCCTTGGCAGGTGTCCCTTGGACACAGTTTGCTGCTAGTTAGGTACAAATTCAGGAGCTGAACTCTGCTCCTGCAAAGGGAAAACAGGGATTTGAGTGGAACCAGGTGATAACCTGCTGATATTAGTCCCATAAAGTGCTCTCCTTTCTGACTGTGTGGTCAGTCCTGCTCTAAATGAAACCTTAACCATCTAATTCCCCTGATTATAGTATTCTATCTTCATCAGGAGAGGCAGATGATCTCTGATCAATAAACAAACAGTTTAGGGACTCTGCTAGGTCTTCACGTGACTGTTTCTTTGATGAACAGGCCCCTCTGTGCAGAGATCTCCTGTGCAGTGTTTTTTTGTTTCTTTTTTCCCCCTTCAGTGACATATCTAAGCAGCCCCCAGGACTCCAGCAGCTGCTCCCATGAGGAGGGTGAGGTGGTGCCACTCCTCTGCTGCTTCATTTCAGGCAACAACATCCCACTAGAAATTCATGCCTGGCTCCAGAACTGGTCAGGTCACAGCCCTGAGCAATCCAGGGAGGCAGAATTGCCTTAGGTGGGCTGGTGTAAAGTGATGTTATCAGTGAAGGAGAACTACAAACCCTCAAATTTCATTCCCTAACACTGACCTTTGGTAGTTGAGACAAGCATGGCTGGAGGTCGAGGCAGCATCAAGCCCTGGAGATCAACTTTTTCTTCATCTGCTCCTGCCCCAGCTGATGAAGGACTCTGAGAGCTGCAGAAAAACGATAAATATTAAATGAAAAATATTAAAAGGTTCTGACTCAAACCTACTTTCTGTGACAAATCCAAGGCCACAGAAGCTTCTCTGGTAAAACTGCTTTACTGGAAAAGCCATTTCAATCCCTTGTCCGTGACATGAGCTGCATCAAGGTCTCTCTGACTGAACATCTTTTCATATTACTCCCCCTGAGGCTCTCTGTGTTCAATTAAAAGTAGCTAATGCAAAGTAGCCAGCTTGGCAAAGAAATCTGGGAATCAAGAAATATGTCAGGCTGCACTAGCAGAGCTTTTCCCACCCACAGACACATCCTAGTTGCTATTCACTTTGGGTTCTTTAGGCTGAGTTTAACCAGTTTGAAAGGTTCATGTTAGGCAACAAGCACGATCCAGTCTGGCAAAGATGATCATGCCAGTGAAACTTCCACAACATTCCTGTATATCCAAAAGGACCCAATCAGGGCAGGGTGAACAGAAGGTGTGGTTGAAAGCCAGGGACTGTCTGGGAACAGTTTTGGCTGGGACTGTGAGCTCAGGCTGCTCAGGCAAACCTGCCTCATCCCCTGCCACCACCACGGAGCTGGCTGGAACACATCCTGCTTGCTCACTCCCAGGAGCCCACAGCATTTGCAAGTCTAATCTGAAAAGGGCAATCTGAGCTGCAGTTTGTATTCCTGTCTCCCAATAGACCAAATTACCAGCATTAGGAGAAGACAAGTGCATTATTTAGGATGTAGCACTGCTCCGGACTGAGTTATACCAGAGGAGCAGAATTCATCATGTTTGTAAGAGGAAAAAAGCATCCCTGAGGAAAATAAACAAATAAAGAGAATGAAACTTGGCCAAATTGATTTTTTTTCATATCTTAAAAATAAAAATTATGAGAGTCGCTGGTGGTGGCCAAGCAGAGCTGAACTCTGACACACAATCCTCCACAGCAATCCACAGGTTAATTCCACACGGCTGAGCTTTGCAACTCACAGAAAGCACTGACAGCACTGCAGAGGAGCTCACCTCCAGCCTGCTGCCTGACTGTGCCACCCTGCCCCCAGGACCAGGCAGGATCCCTAAAAACCTTTCCAGAACCTGCAGGTGCAGGGCCTTGGCTGAGCTTTCTGCAGCAGAGTTTCTCATGCAGGTAAAAGTTTATAAGCCACTCTTCATTTTCACACACTTCTCTCATCATCCTCCAAAGAACCGTTTCCTACTGAATCCCTTCATCAGTTGATAGGGGGGACATAGGGCCAAGCCAGGCATTTCCTAGGAAAGCGTCAGTCACTGGCACACAGCCTTGCAGCTCTTCTCCTGCACCAAGTTTCCAAATCTTGCTGCAAGAGTATGAATGACAGGCCTGGATACCAGGGAACAGGGAATGGGAAGCAACTGCAACTGTCCCATGCCTGACACAACTAGGATCTGGGGGAACAGGAGGTGGAGCTGGGCCAGAGGAGGGTCAGGCTGGGTATCAGGAAAAGGTTCTTCCCCAGAGGGTGCTGGGCACTGNTGCTGCAGAAGAGAGAAGGATTTCTGCAGACTGCATAACTCGCTTGGAAATACAAAAGTAGAGGCATTGCTCCCCCAGCACTCCTGGGCTCCAGCACCTTCAGAAGGCTGCCACAGAGAGCACTGAGGGCCTGCCTGCCTCCATGGCTCACTGCCTGTGGAACAACAGCTCCAAACTATCTGGGGCCATCACCTGGAAGCTGGGGGCAGGATTCCAGTAGCTCTCCCTCCGAACCAGAGGCACAGCTCCCTGTGCATCTGGCTGGGCAGGGGCAGGGACACGAGAGGCTCCGCTTGGCTCCAGGCCCTGGGAGAGCCACAGGTGATGTCCTGCAGGATGCCACGGGCTTTGGGCCCTCTCACACTTAATGCCAGCACTGGGGGCACCTTGCCAGGCTCCGAAGTATAGGAGGAAGGAAGCTTTTCTGTGGAAACAAACACATATGTGAGTAAAACACAGAACAACCCACCCCACGGTCATTCATTCCACTCAAGGGCTCTTTTCAGATCTGTCAGAGCCAGACCTCAACAGAGGAACCACCTGGTTACCTGTCCTGGGAATCAATCACCTGGTTCCCTGTCCTGGGAGTCATTCACCTGGGTTCCCTGCCTGGGAATCAATCACCTGGCTCCCTGTCCTGGGGCAGAGATGCTGGCAGCACCTGCACACTTGTACCCAATAGCAAACCTGAGGTTACTCAAGGCAGTCTGTTGAAGAAAGAGGAATTGGTTCCCTCATGTTTGCTGTGAAAAGTTATTACAAAGCAGGTGATGCACTCCAAGTGTCCCTGCCCGTGGAAGGGATTGGAAATTGGTGGTTTTTAAGGTCCTTTCCAGCCCAAACTGTGACTCTAAGCCAGCACTTCAAGTTCCTCTTGTTCATGACCACAAGCAAGGCTGGGGGATTGAGATACAGATAGAACAAGAACAGGGCCCTGAGGAAAGGGATATTTTTGAAGGGGACCACAAACTGGAAATCTGGGGAATTCTTTTCTATATTATTTCTTTCTGCATCAAATACAGATTTTTTACAATGCTGTAAGATCCAGGCAAATATTTGATTTGCCACCTTTAATTTTCTTCCAGGATTTGAACCCTGACTGCCCTTATTTCCTTCAATACCTCTTCCCTATGACTCTGGCAAACCTTTCTCCAGCATAGCTGGGGCCCAAGAAGTAACCCCAGAAAAAGCAAATTTGCCTCCTTTGTAGTTCTTACTGCGGATGTCAGAAAAAGCAGCAAGGTGTGTGATTTTCTTCCCTTAGGTTTAAAAACATATTCAAATGTATCAGTTCTTGCACAAGAATCAGAAGGCAGAACACAAATCTCCAGAGCAGGTAGATAATGGAGCAACTGGCTGTAAATATTCAAAATAATAATTTTGGAGTTATCAAGCTAAGGGTAAAAATCTAATTTACAAACTTGCACAGCAGTTCTCAGCTCAAATGAATTTTCTCTTCATGCGAAATGTTCTTAAATAATGGTGCATGCTGCAGAGCATTGAAGCAGATCTGCTGCCTCTCAGCTCCTAATGACTGCTGGTTTTATGGTTTTCTTATTCATTTCTGGAGCCCTCCTCCATTTCTCCAGCTCTCACCAGGAATGTGTTCCGTGCACAGCACCCAGACAGCTACAACCACAATCCCATTCCTAAGGCTGTCTGCTCCTATTGCTTTCGAATGCAAAAAGGGAGCAAGGAGACTGGGGAATTTTCTCTGATTAAGCTGGTCTTCATTCCCCTTCTGCCAGAGAAAAAGGAAGCCCATTTCTCTCCCTCTCAGCCTGCCCGTGCCTTTCCCAAGAGAAATGGATTGTCTGGGCGAGATGGTGGCACATCTGAACCTTCCGGGAGAATTTCCTGGCTTAAAAGGAAGCACAAGCCACAAGCAGAGGCAAGCTCTAAATTGCAGCTAAGAGAACACATGTTGCTCTGGAGTTCTGTTGCAGTAGCAACCAATAATATTCCACAATGCTTTAAGACTGCATCATCTCTGTTTCTCAAATGGGAAAAAAGAAGGACGTGCGTGGTACATGCCAATGTTTGACACATTGGTGTCTGATGTTAAAGACTTTGTGATTTGAGTTCAGAGCCTCGGATCATGTTTATTTACCTTATCCTGCTGCTCTCCCACCTCAGACAGGATTCTATTAAATAATGTGACATTTTGGTGATGGTTTATCAGCCAGTGCAATTACAGGACCGATAAATCAGTATCCCTGAAGTCCCATAGGCAATGAGATTGGGAATTGTGGAAAAGGGAGGCTGCATTTTCTGCAGCTAAAACCTCCACGAGTATCAGTGGGGGAACTAAATGGTTATATTTAACTCACATGAGTCTATCCCTGGAGCTCAGGGCACTGAAATGTGTGAAAGCTCACTGCAAAGGAACAACAACTAAAGTTTGAGACCCAAAAAGATATCAAGAGTTAAAAATTAAGCTCATGGATATTCAACACCGGGAACGGAAAGAAAGAAACAGTCAAAGCTATTCTATAATTTCTTTTGGGGAAGATATAGGAACTGATAAAGCAACCCTCATGCAAATCTGACTCTCATCACCCTTCACCTCAGTGCATTTACAGATCTTTGCCTTCCTCAGCATCATGGAAGCTCTGGAGGAGAAGCAGAGCTCACCTGAGCTCGAGGGCAGCAGGTCCTGCCCGGGGTAGAGCAGGCGGAGGCCACAGACATCCAGCCCAGAGCCCAGCAGCAGCTGCAGCATGTGATGGGTCTCCAGGGGACTTCGGAAGAGAGCCTCAAACAGCAACACCATGGCAACCTGGACAGCCAGAGAAAAACATGGAAAAATGAGGGAAATGTTTCCAAGTCCTCCACAACCTCAGAGCTGCAGCCCTGCTGCTCACCTGTAGTTCCCAGGATGCATCTGCACTGCCAGAGCTACAGAGAGGCTTGGGTTTGGTTTCTGTTTATGTGCAGCTCACACAGAAGGCTCTTGGCTTTGGACTAAATCACAACTACCAGTGATAATTATAATTTAATCTATTTCTGCTGCTATAACTGTGCCTTTTGTCACATAAACCTACTAGTAAAGAACTGCAAGGCCTCTGGGGCAGAGACCACAGGGCATCCCTTCTGCTGGTAACTTTGTGCAGCACCATTTGCCCAGCTTTCTGGATGATTAAATAATAATAGACCAACTGGTTGTGTCTCTCTACCTTTAACAGCACCAAAATCAACATTAAAAAAATATCAAAAGGCAAAAACATCACTGGTACTGTCCCAAATTTACATTTCAGAGTCTTCTTTATCAGCCTAATACAATTCAGCCCATCCTGGCATGTAGGAAGACTCACACCAACACATTCTGAATGTTTATACCCAAAAGGGAAGCAAATTATTATTATTTTCCCCATCAGAGAAACAAATTGTTTTTAAAAGCGAGCACTTTACAACAGGGAGTTGTGTGGTGCTGTGGATAATAAATTGTCTAGCTGGGGATCAGACAAGCTGATTTTGTGGCCCCAAATTTAAGCATGGTTCTCCTGGATGTTGAGCAGCTCAAGGATTTCCCCAGCTCAAGGTTTATGGCGGCAGCAAACACCAAATGAATCCATCACTCCTGGACACTTGAAATGAAATGCTACTGCCCTATAAAGACATTATGAGGCTTTACCATCACGATAAATGAAGATATAAATTTACTCAAATCATATAAAAGTGGTCTAATTAGGAATAAAAGCTTCATTTCTTTATGTTTGTCTAGCTCAAGCTCTCCTGCTATTAACCCAGTACTCACAGTAGCCAGTAAGGGAGAATTTTCCTGCAGCTGCTCTGAGTCTCTGGGGCTGCCTGGGCTTGGGGCCAGCTGTGATAACACAGCCATCCAGCACTAGGAAACCTCAGGAAATGCCAGTCTCCCTTTTCCTCAGAAGCCTGGTACTTGGCTTTGCTGGAATTGTGCAGAATTTCACCAATTCTGGCCACTGTCCGAACCCTGGACTCTGCCTTGGCCTTGTCACTGGGCACTCCCACCTGNCTCCATTGCAGCTTTGTTGAGTTGTGCCTGGCCTTGTCTCGGACATCACCAATTCTGGCCACTGCCCGAACCCTGGACTCTGCCTTGGTCTTGTCACTGGGCACTCCCACCTGCAGTGCTGTGCCCAGTTCTGGGGCCACCAACACAAGAAAGATGTTGGCCTGTTGGAGCAAGTCCAGAGGAGCCCACGGAGATGCTCTGATGGCTGGAGCCCCTCTGCTCTGGAGTCAGGCTGGGAGAGCTGGGGGTGTTCACCTGGGAGACCTCAGAGCCCCTTCTATGGCCTAAAGGGGCTCCAGGAGAGCTGGAGAGGGACTTGGGACAAGAGATGGAGGGACAGGACATAGGGAATGGCTTCCCACTGCCAGAGGGCCAAGTTAGATGGGATATTGGGAAGGAATTGTTCCCTGGGAGGGTGGGGAGGCCCTGGCAGAGAGTGCTCAGAGAAGCTGGGGCTGCCCCTGCATCCCTGGAAGTGTCCAAGGCCAGGCTGGATGGAACTTGGAGCAACCTGGGCTAGTGGAAGGTGTCCCTGCCCATGGCAGGGGGTGGGACTGGATGGGCTTTGAGGTCTCTTCCCACCCAAAGCAGTCTGTGGCTCTGTGGCTCTGTGACTCTCGGCTGACCCCAGTTACTGCTGCTGGCCCTGCCCTGCTCTTCTCAATAACAACTCATTTCACAGGGGTGAGGTTCTGTACATTTTGTGCAGCACTCCTAACCAAGAGCTAATTGAAAGCACTTTAACCTTCTCTTCTCCTGGGGTAGAGTCAGTAGAATTACTCCCTACTTGTTCGTACAACACACAGAGTTACTGAAGGTCAGGCAGTACCAGAACCTTCAGAAATTTCTTAGAATGTTTCTGAGCCCAAGTTTAATCAAAGTTGTGCTGTTTACTGGCTTACAGTCAAGTGGTTTCAGGTTATCAAAATTTTGTCTACTGTTACAGATTTGCACCTGGTTGGTAGCAATTTCTCCAACCCACACATTTCAAAGTTTAATCTTCTGTGGCTCAGAGTAATCAGCACATCAATACTGATGACATAAAATACTCAGCTGATATATTTAGGTCTGAGTGAAAAATATTTCAAGATCAGTATTTGTATCAAACCTCTAGATTGAAATATTCCAGGGCACTTAATTGTCTCTCAGTGTCCCCCCTCAGCCCCCAAGTGAGGAAGGAGGGGGTTGTTTGTTGTTCTTTACCTCAGTGTCTGTGTCTCTGCAAGCCTCCATGGCACTGCTGTCAGGGAAGTGTTTGTCATCACTCTCAACTGTCTGCCAGTAAAATCCCTTTGGCACTGCAAACACCTTCTCCACTGCCTGAAATGCACAACGGACAGCTCTCATTTCCATGTTATCTTTGTCCCTTAAAATAAAGCAGGAAAAACAGGATCTTATGGCCACAGAGCACACGAGGATGCAGCTGGTAGATTAAACTCAGCTAAGTCTTGTTAATTTATATAATTTGTTTTCTTGCAACTATTCCAGTTGCTCCAGTTAAGTGATATCCCAAGAATATGAATCTGCAACTGCTTCCCAAGACAGACCCTGAGCATTCCCAGGGTCCAACCCAGTGACTCCCCAACACACAGAGCACCCATGGACATCACCAGGAGCTGCATCCATCAGCTGAGACCTCAATTCTCCACGACTGTGCTGAGCACTCGGCAGAAAAGGGCTTTGTGAAAGCAATGCTCTAATTAACTAATCAAATGGAAGGGTAGGGAAGGGATTGCATGAACCTCTACAAGCCTGTAGCCAAAATAGCACATTTCTCATGTGCTCATGTCACCACAAGTGACACATATCTGTAAGTCTCATCGTGCCACATCCTCATGGATAGGCAAAAAACTGGCATTTAGGTCACAGCTCGACACAAATGCAGCATTTCCCAGGCTCAGCACCTTATTTCATTTCTCATCCATTTTCTGGGCAGCCAAGCAAGCAACTTGTACAAGTGCAAGTGTAAGGATGTGTCACTCAGGAGAATGTGCTGTGACTGCACGCTCTGTGAGGCCACAGTCTAGGGACAAAGGCAACTCTTGAAAGTCATGTTTGTCAGCTTCTGGTTTGAACATTCCAGAAATACAGATGCATTTAGGCAGAGTTCACTGTGGGTAGGAATCATTCCAGGGATGCAGGAAAAAAAAAATTAGTCACTTTTCCAACACAGGCTCAGGTGCAGCTCCAAGAGGCTTCACTACTTTTAAAGGCTCTACTTTGATTTACAGTAGGTGTTAATTTGTCCTCAGCTCGTGTGGACTGACCTTTTCAAAAACAGAAAAAGAAATTAATTTTCAACATGGTCTCATCAGGACTTTTATGATGGAGAGAAAAGGGGCTAACCCTGCATGGAGAAGCATCCACTCTGCATCATGAGCTCCATCTAATGCTGTTTAATTGCGTAATCACCTGAGAGATTTCGGGTGTGCTGCTTGGCAAATGATAGGCACTTCAGAGCATTCCACAAATGGTTCAAAGTAACAACCAAAAAATGAAATTCATTTGAATATTAAAACCCCTCTGACAACTGCCTTTCCACTTCAGCAGCCTTTTGTGTTGTCTCCTTCCTCTATCTCCTATGCTTCCTGAGATATTTGCCTGAAAGCAGAACTGGGGATTTCACTTTTCACCCTGTTTCAGTCAAATCAACTGCACCAAACCAAGAGCTTTGGCATCTCCCAGTGGATCTGTCCACTCTGTCCTGCAATCCATCCTTCCCCAGCCTCCACTGCTGATACTACACTTGGTTGCTGTGGAAAATATCACCAGAGGAAAAGTGGATTTAAAGAAACAGATCTTCCCCATTTCCAATGCATGATGCCAGCTCCTATCTGCAACAGTGCAATGAGCCCAGACCAGCCCTACAAAGTGGGAATGCAGCAAAATCCCAGTTTCCTATTTCTTCAAGCTGTTCCTTGAACAAACTTCATGTCTGTGAATGTTCAAGAAGGAAAAGGAGGGACAAATGTGGTCAAATCAACACCAGCCTCTATTTCTATAAAAACCTTCAGGATAATCATCTAGCTTCAGGACACAGGGTGGAAAATCCAAGGGGAATACTCTGGTGTAAGCTGTGGATCCATGGTGATCCCAGGATGCTGCTCCAAGGCCACAGCAGGGATGTGGACACACCTGGGAAGCAAGGCCTGTGGGAATTGTTCCTGTCATCTGTCACAGTCTATTTTCCAGCAGCCAACCTGAATGGGAGTTCACAAACCAACAGAAAATGGAGCTTGAAAAGTCTTATTTCTCCCAGAAAATCCTTCTCCTCATGAATTAGAAAACAGACAGATGGCTGCAGGATGAGAGCCCTGCTTTATCCAGCCTGGCTAAAATGTCCCAGTCGAGAGCTCCTGACACAGCCTTCCTATGCCATGAGCAGGAAAAACAGGGAGAAAGTCACTTTCCCTGTGATGTAGGAGAGAATTGCATGGAGTCAGTTGTTCTAATACTGAGCTGAGCCCTTTTGGACACGAAACAGAGAGGGACCCTCTGCAGGCAGCTGCAGGAGCCCTCTCCTACTGAAATAACTTGGCCACTATTTCTGTTTATGATACTTTAGTGCTGCTTTTAATGTTCCACAAGAGGGTAGGTGTGAGAATTGTATTGGTTTCACCTCAGGGCTGGTTCCACTCACTCCCCCAGCATCACTGCAGCTGTAAATCCTTTCCCAAGCCTGTGGATGCATCAGCTCTGATTGCTGACCTGTCCCCTGGTGGGAGGAGAGGAGATTCCCCAAACCCTGCAGAATGGTAAAGAGGCAGCCCAGTCTTTGATCCCTACCAGAAAACACCTCTCCAGTGAGGCTCTGAGCCCTGTACCAACCTCCCATCTCACGGGAAAAGCCTCATCCCAGGGAGGAGGGCTCCCTGCACTCAGCCAGCAGCAGCTGCACAGCCCCAGGGATACTCTGACTTACGTTGTGACAGGTTTCAAACCCCAAGCTCATGGAACCATAACCATCCCCATGTGTGTCTGCAGGGCTTCTTACAGCACTGACATCCTCTCCATCCACACTGCCATGAACAGGATGAGCAGGGAGGGAGGGCACATCCATAACCTCCTGTTTTTAGTTATTACTTCTTGCCAATTTATCCTTATTTGGTTTGGGTGACAAATTCCAACTTCTGCCACCTTAAGACACTGGAAAAGACCACTTTGTGCCACAGCTAGGATTGAACACACAACAGTTTTTCCAAAAGCATTTAAAAGAAACCCCAAGCCCCTGCTTTGTTTCAGACAGTATTACCCAGATGAAGGCAGACACTTCTGGGAAGGAAACTCACAGCAGAACAAAAACCTGCTGTAAAATCCTCAGCAGAAACAAGGATAAGCACATTTCAGAGGAGACTAGAGCTGCAGCAAAGCCATGAATATTTAACTGTCACACAGAAATATGACCAAGCCCGTGATCTCCTATTGGTGCTTACAGTGTTTTCTGTTCCCAGCTCTGACAACAAAGGAAGAGCTTTTGCTGTCAGATGATCTGAGAGAGTCTTTTAAGTTGCAAGGAGTCTTCCAGGCTGTTTGCAACCCCAGCAGGAAAACAGAAACTGCAGGAAGAATCCCCATGCACTCCACAGTCTCATCTCCTCACCCACAAAGTAGTTTCCAAGGCAAAGATCTGCTCAGCCATTATCTCTGTGAGACACCACCAAAACCCTCGGAGAAAGCTGCTGCACTGCCAGTACCTCCAGAGCCAGATGGGAGCTCTGCAACGAGGTAACCTCTCCCTGCCAGCCCTGCTGAGCACATCAGGGGCAGCAGAGGAAGCACTTCTCTCTTCTCTCTCACTCAGCAAGGCTCATGTCTGATGTGATTCACCAAATCCTGCCCTTGAATTAGGCAGCATCACTCTCAAACTCTCTCCTCTCCCTGCTCTGTGTGCAGCAGCAGAGTTTTCCTTGTGGAATCCAGATTAACACAATGTCGAGTGTGTTCCCTGCACATCTTCCCTCCCCACATCTCTTCAGATGGCTACAGAATTCTCTACAGAATGGCTACAGGAAAGTGGAGGCACCACAGGAAGATCCCAGGCAGCAAAAAGTCTGGGATAGAGAGGGCTCATCAAGGAAGACGTGCAGTTCTGGTGACTGTATTTCAGGCAGTTTGAAATGGATCTCACTTCCCCTTGTTCCCCTTCTGGATGGGAAAGGGGATATCTTAAACCACAGAAGACAGAATGAGACAGTAACTCCCAGCGTTTGTTCCCATCAGCAGTAATGGCAGAGCACAGTAGCTCGAGAGTTCTTTAAAGCTGCTCTTTTCAGGAATAATGAGTGATGGACACAATCTAAATGTGAGCTGTCAAATTTTAGGAAGAATGAAAACCTGTAATGTTTTATTCTTCTCCAAGCTATGCCTTCATCTTTGTGCCAGCTCTGGTAGACATCAGTGTAGTCCTTCCTCCTTCTAAAGGTTAGGGGTTTTTATTTACAAATGCCAGTGGCTGCCTGAACTCCTGGCTCCATGAAAATCAATGCCAGACTCCAGCAGGACTCAGCTAGGGCCAGGATGTCACCTTCTGCCTCCTGAAGATACAGCCATGCAGCCATTCTGGGCTGCAGCTATGGATTATTGTCTCTAAATATAAATAGATGAAGTCTCAAGACAAACATTTTTCCCCCAGACAAGCCATATCCATGTGCAATCACCAGCCAGATGTGCTCTCACCCAAGCTGTTGGTACAACTTGATCAGGCTGCACAGCAGACTCAGGGTGCCAGCCAGGCAAGACCTGACCCTTTTCACCAACTCAGATAAAGACAAGCCACAGGCAAGGTTTGAAAGCAAAGGGCAAGATGAACCTGCCCTTTTGAACCTCCTGCTTTACAACCTCAGCCTGGATGTCCCAGAGCTGAGTGCTGGACTCCATGGCTGGCACTGCCAATGCTGCAGAACTCATCCTGCCAGCTCTGCTTTAGGGAAGTCCATGTGGAGGAGCTGCCCTGGGTGTTTTATCCCTCCCTAATGCCCAGTTCAGCTGCACAACAATCAAACCTTTCAAGCTTTGGAGGATGAAAGCACAGCCCTGGGCTGTGAACTAAATCTGGGAGCTCACAGCAGTGTGGGGATCAGGTCTGGGAGCTGAGCAAATTGTGCTGCTCTCCAGGGAGCTCAGGCAGCATCTCCACCCCAAAACATGGCCCAGCTTGGGTGCTGATCACACAGCACGAAATGAGAAAGAACACATGGGGCAAGAACCCCAAATCAAACCATAATTGCCACCAGAGCAGCCACTGACCCACAGCAAATTCCAGTTCCTGCAGTTTGGGATGTGTGAAAGGCAATGCCCACACAGCCACGGGCCTGAAGAGCTGGGTGAAAAGCTGATGTGGTAATGAGTAGCAGTTCCCTGAGCACGCCTCCCTCAGCACTGAAGTTAAAAGAAGTGGAAGATGCTGAAGGCAACTCAGCAGGGCCAAGGCCACGGTGCTTGTCAATGAAATAATGTCACAGCACTCAGAGTCTAAACTCAGAGAGCTCAGAGTGCTCTCACTGAGCTCATGCTGAAACACAGCCTCACAGACCTGAAAGATCCTCTGCAAGTGCTTCCCATTCCCTCTTCAGAGGCTGCACACAGAGCTTGGGAATCTCAGCTCTAAATCTGTGTCTCAAGTGCACAGAGCAACAAGTGCTGCATCCGGGGCTGCTTTTCCACAGGGATTTGGAATTTCAGCAGCAATGTCCAGCTCCTCATGTATCCTACACGGTTATTTCAGAATTGGAAATGAAATATGCAACTTTCAAAGCTTGTGTGTGTGAGAGCTCCTATGGCAACACAGTTAACACCAACTCCAGCAGGGAAAGCCCAAAAATCTGAAATTCCACATGAAAGAACTGCTCTACTTTCTGCCAGCCCCCTGCCACACATCAACCTTCCTGTTAGGTCAGTCTGTGCTCTGGACATTTTCAGCAGGCCTGGGTTACAGCATCAGGGCAAATTCAGCTCCCTGGACCCAGTTCTGGGATTTTTATCTACAATTAGCCAGAAAAAAAAAAAAAAAAATGGAGCTTTGCTTAAGCAAAAAGTAAGGAGGAAACTTTGTGTAGACCTACCCTTAATCACTACTATTAAAAAACCCACACACACTTTGTGTCAGAGCAGGGAAGCTACTATAGGAGCAGTACAAGGGGAACTGATCACCAGGAGGTGCAACAAAATCAATTTTCTGGAACTTAAAGTAAAGAATCTCATCCACTTTGACTTAGGGATGTCTGTGGACAGAGGAGGAAGGATGAAGGTTCCCCTTCTTCTTTAAAACCTCCCTGAAAACGCTGCTATGCCCTGCCTCCTCTGTCCTGGCAGGCACCTGCACAGGTTGGGAGCTCAAGGAGATGCTCTGGAAGATGACCATGAAGGGCTGCACCCTTTGGGCAAATGTCCCAGTGTCCAGAAAAACTGAGGGAGAGGAAAAGAATTCCAGCATGGACCAAACAGGAAGAAAAGCAGCATCAACACTGGCTCTGTGTGTTGTCTGTTTCCCTAAGGTGAACACTTGCATCCTGAGGCTCAGCAGCAGAAAGTACTTTTATTTTATGCTAAAATGAAGAAATCCTCTTTCTGCTGACAGGGGACCTTGCAGTTAATAGCTTCCACAGGGATGTTGTCACTCCCAACACAAGCTGGGCTTTAATGACTGCATTGTGAGCTGCTGCTCCTATCAGGAGTGAATTGCTGCAGGTTAATAGGCTCGATGCACAGCACTCATAAAAATGCCTCCAAAAACCAGCACAGGCAAAGCAATCTGTTTGGGGCCCAGAACAGGCAGAAAATCCAGCAGACAAATTGACTGAAAACAAGACATTGGCTCATGCACTAACAAACAAAAAGCATGAAGGTTATTACAATTACTGCTGGCAACTGCTCCCCAGATCACACACAGAGCTGCTCAGTACACAACAGCTTCCCTCTCCCTCCATTTCCACCCATTTTTTCCACCATCCTGCCAGGATTCCTCTCTCAGGCTCTGATCTACCTGGAGCAAAAGCGGGGATTCGCTGCATGCTCCTCCAACACGTGGGAGCATGTTCTTTGGGCTGCTTAGTTTTATACACACTGCCTCAAAAAAAACATAAATGTACAAAAAGCAAAACATGGATCACTGGCCTTGTACCAAACTTTCAGACCAAAGAAGTTAAAAGAATATGATCCTGAGTTTTCCATGCAGCACTTTTTGGTTGTATTTTAATGACACTTGGGAACATTCTCAGTTGGTAGCACTTTGCAAAGCTCCAGGGCAGACATCAGGGTGAGCTGCTGCCTGCTGAGAGCATGGCTCATTGAGCCCTGCTTTGGAAATCAGCCTTTCTGCCTAACCAGCTATAAAAATGTGGCTGTGCCTCGATCCCTGGAAGTGTCCAAGGCCAGGCTGGATGGGGCTTGGAGCAGCCTGGGACAGTGGAAGGTGTCCCTGCCCACGGCAGGGGCTGGAACAAGATGGGCTTTAAGGTCCCTCCCAACCCAAACCATTCTGTGATTCCATAACTCTGAGAAAAAGCCACAACACAGTGGTCTCAGCCTCACTCAGGCCTGGGAGGCACAGAGCATTTGAACTTGGGAAGAGAATGTGGGTTTTAAATTGACATCATGTTTTCCGTGGCATCAAGGCAAGATCCACCCCCAGAAAGTGCCTGCTATCTTGCTGTTCAATTCCTAATGATTTATAATTCCCCTAATAAGGGATTTGCATAAAAGCCCTGGCTGTTTTAAATGATGCCTTATTTTATGCCTTAAAAGCATAGAGCAGATTTATCTTTTACGAGTACGTCAGACTCTTTATGGCTCTTGCTTCTGCTTGAAAGCCACAGTGACTGCAAATCAACAACACTAAGCCTCCTTTTCCTGCACACAAGTGGGATAAACCTTTAGGCAAATTGCTAAGTGCACTGCTAAACCCCTAAGCTTTCATGGCATTGATTCTCACAGAGTCATGGTAATCCCCAAATCTGGTTGAAATGGCAGAAAAGTTCTCATGCTACATTATTTTCAAAATTAAAACTTCATTGTGAACAAGAATTGCCATTCCCTGGAATTGTGTCTCAAGGGTTTTGTTCATCTGAAAATATTGGGAGAAGACCACCATTGTCCAAAGGCTGGTGATGTTCTGGGAAAGAAATAAATAGAACATTCTCTCAAAAGGTATAGAAATCGGGTCAGATTAAGTGCTGCTTGGAAAACCCACTCTAAATATTTACACCAAGGTAGGAAAGGCTGGTAAAGGCCTAAAAGCAACATTGGATGCCCTCAAGGAATAAATTCCCCCAATAAGTGTAAGGAATTCTTGTAACATTTCATTCAGTGGAATATTTGTTATGGAGCACTTGCTAATCTGACAGAAATGAAAGGTTAATTATTATTCTGCTTATCGACAGCAGTGAGTGTTCTTGCAGACATTTCCAGGCAGGCAAGAGATTGGAAGCACTCGATTTGGAGAGGTGCTGTGTCCTTGTAACTCACACACTTCCCTGGAAATCCACAGATATGAAAATCACAGAACTGAATCACAGAATATTCTAATATTAGAAGCATTTTTTTTCAAACTCTGTTTAAATCCTTTGCTAAAGCAAATAAGAATACCTGTTAACATTAGAAAAACAACTTTTACTGGACCTGATCAAAAACTTACCAGAAGTCCAAGCATTTCTGTACAGTACCTGAGGGTCAGGATTAACAGCAGTGATGTTACTGAGCAGGACAGAGGGAATTTCAGGAAGAAGTGGGCACAGCTGGTTCTGGAAGTGACTGGCCAGCTCATCTCTCCACCAAATAAGATCTGGAAGCCACGTACAGGTCAGAAATGCAGAAATCTTCTGGTAAAACTTGGGTGTTCCTTGGAGATGTTCTGCAGTCTGCAATGAGCCGGTGGTTAAGAAGCATTGGTGATGGTTTCAGAAACTCTGTGTCTGTACCTTGCACCTGCAGCAGCTCCTCCTCTGTCCACAGCCGCCCTCAGATTCTCCAAACCAACCCCTGGTGTGACACTCTGCACCTCCCACACCAGTACACCCTTCATCCCATGCTCATGCCGTCCATCCGCTTACAAATCCTGCTCCAAAGCAGATCACACCACACTCAGAGGGGAAGAAAAGTCCATAAACAGGACCACAAACCAGCCCAATACAATGAAACATTAACTTGCAAAGGGTTTCTTAGGGATATCAATGAAAACGGTTGTTAATGCCCCATCCCTGGAAGTGTTCTATGCCAGGGTGCACAGAGCACTGAGCAATCTGGTCTAGTGGAAGTTGTCCCTGCCCATGGCAGAGGGTTCAAATTAGATGACCTTTAAGGTCCCTTCCAACCCAAACCATTCTGTGATTTTTTTCAGATTAAGGCTAATATTAATACTGCTACATTAATATTGAATACTGCACTGCTAAACTACCGTTTTCCATCATTCAATCTCCCCTCTAAACCTCATTGTTCTTCAGGTTGATTCTTAATTAGCAGGACTTTCAGAGAATAAAAACCCGTGACCTCAAGATTAGAAATTAACAGACTCAACAATTGTGCAGAGCATCTTCTCTCCACCAGTTACTCGAAGGAAGTGATGGTCCTGCTCTGCTCTGGTGCAGCCTCACCTCGGGTCTGGGGCAGTTGTGGGTGCCACAAAATCAGAAGGATCTAAAGCTGTTGGAGAGTGTCCAAAGGAGGGACATGAGGATGGGGAAGGGTCTGAGGAGCAGCTGAGGGCACTTGGACTGTTCATCTGGAGGAGAGGAGATGAGGGCAGAGCTCAGCGGGGGCTGCAGCTCCTCCCGAGGGGCAGCTCCGATCTCTGCTCCCTGTGCCAGGGACAGGAGCCAGGGAACGGCTGGAGCTGGGCCAGGGCAGGGTTAGGTTGGATATCAGGAAAAGGTTCTTCCCCCAGAGGGTGCTGGGCACTGACCAGGCTCCCCAGGGAATGGGCACAGCCCCGAGGCTGCCAGAGCTCCAGGAGCATTTGGACACCGCTCTCAGGGATGCACAGGGTGGGATTGTTGGGGTGCCTGTGCAGGGCCAGGAGCTGGACTGGATGATCCTTGTGGGTCCCTTCCCACTCAGGATATATCATGATTCTATGATTATTGCACCTAAGTGAAGCTCAAGGAGGAAAACCCCAAATCAAATGACAGAGATTGGGAGTTCCTCAGAGCCTCCAGGGAATGAAGTGATGGAAGTGCACAGAGAGGAGGCCCAGAGCTCCACACAGTGTCAGTGTGATAACTGGGAATGCCTGGGAGATTCTTAGGAAGCAGAGGCTGCACAAATCTGACTCCCATCAGACACGCCTGGAACTGCAGCTGTTCTATCGGGACACAGGGATTACAGGAGGTGAGTGTGTCAGCATTTGTTCTGACAACAAGGAACCAAAACGAGGGAGGGATGTTGAAATCTGCCTCACTTCTAGCAGCTGTTTGGAGGAGGACAGAAAGAAAAACACACCAAACTGCCCCCCAAAAAACTGAAAAAAAGGAGAGGAAACATAGCAGAACCATTGGATATAGGAATAGATGCCATCCTAGTTAAATAAGCCAAAAGATTTCTTGATGTGCTAAGAACAGGAGTTTTGCCTGGAGAAGCCACTATTATTATTCTTTTTATAATTATTAGACCTTGGGGCAGAGAACTAGAATGTGGTAAATAATAAAAGATACACAGATGATAGTGAAATTGCCAGTAAATAAGAAATTGATGGCTCAGAGCCCCCTTTTGGGGCTGAGAATGGACTCTGGGCTCTACACATTAATATTAAAATATCATTTGTCATAATGGTTAATATTTACACACACTTGGTCTTTTTTGCATAATCAAAAAAAAGTAACTGAGGTTTCCCTACACTCTTATAGCAAACTGATGCAACAAAAGCACCTGGAAACCCAATCATATTCTAAAAGTAAGGCCTGAAAAGTGCCTCTTTGTGCCCACAGGAGACAACTGGAATGAGAACCAGTAAGTGCCCCAACAGGATTTTGTTATTCAATTCAAGCACTGAAAACCTGCACATTGACAGGACAGTGAGAGACTGAGGGCTTCAGTATGAAGAAAAAAGTCCACATTTCTCTGCACAGTAGCTGAAGCTGCCCAAGGGCAGAACAGGGAGAGACTTGCTGTCATTTCCCCTGTCTCTGCTGGGGCTGACATCCCAACTTTTGTTGTTCCTCCCAGCTCTGATCTCTGCTGGGGAAAGCAGCAGTTCCACAAATGCCCCAGGACAGAAAGATTGACACAAGTCAGTGCTACCACAAAGCCTCTAATGAGGGAGAAGAAACCTAAGTCCTGCTTGAAAGAACTGCCCCAACCCCTGAAATGTCACTGCTGTGCAACAATGCTGAGCTCAGAAGTTTTTCATGATGAGGGTGGGGAGGCCCTGGCACAGGGTGTCCAGAGAAGCTGTGGCTGCCCCTGGATCCCTGGAAGCCTCCAAGGCCAGGTTAGACAAGGCTTGGAGCAAACTGGGATAGTGGAAGGTGTCCCTACTTCTTGCAGGGATTTGGACTGGATGGCCTTGAATGGCCCCCTCCAATCCAAACCATGCCATGATTCCATGATAAAAATTGTCCAGTTTGTTCCACCAGGTTGTGATTTAACCCTTCCCAGCTCCAACCAAACATCAAGGGCAGCCTGAGCTCACAGCTCCACAAGTTCATTCAATTCTGTAACACTGGGAACATATTTTGAGCATAAGCAGTGCTCAATAATTTTGGTGCTCTGACCAACCCCTCAGCTGGAATCAGCAGAGGGCAACTGAGGCTCTGTCCCTCCATTTGCTTTGCTCCATAGAGGAAACACCTTGAATTTAGTTGCCTTGGGCAGAAACCAGCACCAAGTCCTTGTCCAGTCCAGCAGAGCCTGGTCTCATCAGCCTCTGCCCAGGGCCGCTCAATCACTAATGGAAAAGCTGCTCATTGTTTTGGGCTGGGTTTTTTTGGTAGTGTTTTAATCATGACATTTGGTGCCAGCATCAATCATTTATTTTCGGGAGCACTGGAGCCACAGCTGTCAAACTCCAAGTTTTGTGATACATCATGGGAAATTCAAACTTTGCTGCTCCCAGGCAGCAACTGCAACTGAAGAACACTGGCTGCAGCTCAGGAGGGGATGCTGAAGCATGTTTTAAAAACCTGTTTACATATCTTATTCCATTTAGGCTCCCCATGGTGTGTCCAGCAGGTCCACAGACACCTGAGGGTGAAGCAGGCAAATGCAGAGTAGAAAATCCACTACCAGCTCACTGAAGCCACAAAAGTTGCTGAGGAACTCGGCAGCCTCAGCAGAGCATGTGCCAGCACCTCAAAGGTTCCTCAGCCACAGGACACTTATTCAAGCAAGTGGCTCTCAGAAGATCTGGGGCACACAGGGATTGTTGCTCCCCACATCCACCTGGCTACACTTCCCAGCAAGAGCCACCCACACTGCTTAGGTAAAATAGGTATTCGTGCCAGGCAAGAGTGGCAGTAATACCTAAAAAGCTGTGTCCAAAAAAGAAACAGGAACAAGATGCTCCAACCTGTATCAAATCAGCTCTGTGAAAGACAGAACCAACAGAGCAGAGCCCAGAGTTGCAATTTCACAGCTCTGCTGTGTTCAGGACATGAGTTCCTATCATGTCCTACCTCACATGTGCCACCTGCATGTGCTAAAATTTCCAGCCTGCGTGCAAGACCTCCCAGTTTTATTGCACAGCTCAGGCTCTGGGGCGCACCAAAATTGAGGGAACAGGCTCAAGTCCTGCTTCCAGGCCTCAGCTCCTGGGAAGCAAATAACAATAAAACACTCCTCCTCTTGGGCCACACTCTTCACATGGTTCAAATAAAGGAGGAAAAACCATAATAGGTGCCAAAAGATGTGTCTCCATCAAATCCAGCTAAATTTCTGCTGTGTGAGGTTACAGCTAATGAGCAATAGAGAAAAAAATGATGCCACAGAGAGCCGGTTTCTTGTCTGCACATAATCTAAATGCAGCAGAACTGAGGGCAGCTTGGGTTGGCAATTAGCTGTAAGCAATTCTTCAGTTCCACAGTACTGGGCTGTTCCCCCCATCCCAGTTTGGGCAGCTCTGATGCTGCTCTATCCTGCCTTGCTGGAATTTGAGCTCGAATTGGCAGATCCAGGCCTGGTGCTCAGTTCAGAGCAGCGGTGCCTGCCGTGTTTGCACAACTACGAGGTGTAAATGCTGCTACTCACTCCTGACTCATGGATCTCGGGGCAGCTCTGGGCTGAAGGTTCCTCTGGTGCCACCAGGCAGGCATAGAGGGCCAAGCCTTCCTCTCTCCAGGCCTGCTGCAGCCCCACCACCTCAAATGGAGCTTTGGGGCCATCCTTCCTCTCCACAGGAGGCACCTGGAAATCCATTGGAACACAATTCCATTTTTAGACGGACTGAAAAAATCACCTTTATCTTGCTCTGTTGCTTTTGAGTAGAGCCCCACAACAATCCAGGGAGCACTCTGCTTTGATTAGTAGATTAGCTGTGGTTTAGCCAGTAGAAAAATCAATAAAGACCAAATTAAATAGGAATAACACTTTGCTTTTGATAAGTCTTAGGATTTATTTTCTCAATGAGGACTTGCAAGCTCTGACTTCCACCAGTTTCACTGTGTGGAAGCAGGAATTCACATTATTTCCCTGGTCCAGCAAGGGGTGAACAGAGAGCCCCTGTCAAGGCTGCCCGGAATGTTCCTGTCACAGCAGCACCGTGTGTGCCTTTATCAGTGACAATGAGATCAATCCAATCTCAGCTCACCAATCAATGCAAAGGGACGATGCCATTCCAAGGGACTGCTGCAGGTTTCCCTAAGAAGCCCTTCACTAACAGCCCAAACCCCATCAATCCCTGGCCTGTGAATCCCCTTTTAGCTGGGCTGAGGTGATTTCTTTTTCATGGATTTTTTGTGCATGTGTGTGGGAGGCAAACATTCTATTTTCCAGTACATAGATCTGATTTAAACCAAAAAGGGTAAAAAGGGACTTCTGCAACCCCAAGACATAAATTATTATTGTGAATATCAGTTTAGATCCAGGGAGAAGGTTCCAGTAGGACAGACCACACCTTGGCTCTTTAGGTTGCTCAAAATCAGATGTAGAATGCATGCAGAATACATGAAAATCTTGATTATAAGTTAGAAAAGAGAGAGGAGAAACACTTGAAACAGCCTGGGAAGGCACTGGGCTGCTGCAAAATGTCCAGGGCAGCTGGTGAAAGTGGGCAGAAAACTCTGGGAAAGCCAGACACAGGGAATCAGCAAAGCCAGGAGAAAGGAACAGCAGAGGTGCCTGATCCAGAACATGCTCTGGATGGAGAGAAAGGCAAGTCTGAGCTACAGGACTGTAATTCTCTGCCAGGGTTCTGGTGGATACAGAAACTCCAAGCCTAGTTCTCCTGGTTTCTACCATCACCAGTCTCTGGATGCATTATCAGCTCTATTTACTGCAGATATGACCCCAAATAAAGGCCTTTAAAAACATGTTCTTAACACAGGGCCAGGCTGGATTTTGAAACTGTTGCACAGCTCAACTGGAGCACTCAAAACACCAGCACCAAGTCCTCCCACTGCTTTGAAGGCTGGATTCCAGTGGGGAATTCTGCAGCATTCAGAGGATCACTGCTCCCAACTGGCAGCAGCCAGCACATCTCCAATGAGATCAGTAAGGATATGCTGATCTACACAAGCCAGTCCATGGAATTGCATGGATTACCAGATGAGAATTTGGTCTAAAAATGCCTCAACGCTTCCGATTCTTTCAATGAAAGAAACACAAACTTCTTCATTGCTATCCTGCAACCATTTCAGAGCCTGTGTAGAATAAATGGGTGGATTTTGCCCCAGTTTTTCTCGGGCACCAAGTCCATCTGAACATCTGACCTTACACCCAGCAGAATGACACAGCCTTGGAAGCTGAGGTTCCCTTTCAGGCTCAGAGAACTGCTACAAGTCAGAGCTCAGGGGTTTTTTTAATGGGAATAACACAAGGAAAAGAGAGCTCACACTGCAGCTGGTCACAAGCTAATGAGTCTGAATGGAAAATTCAGGATTCAGGGCTGTTCCAGTGGCAATTTTCATTAGCACTGAACTAACACTAAAGAATGTTAGCAATGTTTTAATGGAAGCACGAAGATCATTAACAATTAATTGTGTTTAAGTGGACTTTAAGTGATTTAAAAGCCTGGTGCAGCCTGGCTGCTCAGGGTGAAATCTACCTTGACTGCATGGATCAGTATTGGTATCCCAGAGTCTTTCCCAGGGAAAAGAATAAAGCCAGTGAGCAGGGTGGGAAGGAAAAATATACATTGGGGAGGAAAAATAGACTGTTTTCCCTGGGGAATAAAGGGTAATATGGATGGGAAGGAGAGAGGATGGGGTGGTTTCTTGAGAGGAGAAAAACATGTGAACCAAAGGACAATTAAGATAAGGCAACCCCTCACTTGTTCACAGCACTCTTGACTATCAGGAAGGGTCTATTCTTATCTAGAACAAGTGGTAAAAACCAGGAACCTGTGTCCATTGCCAAGGACAAAGTCTAACACCTAGCAGTCACTTTTGACAACTGAAAATCTGGCTCAACAGTTTTTCACTTCTTCATAAACTACAGACACAACCCAGCTCCACTGACTCCAGCAAGACTTTTATTTACTGACTCTGAGGTGAAACAGAACATAATTTCCACTTTGTTCAGCCACTGTTTTGTAGCTGTTGGGGGGGGAAAAAAAGGAGATTTCAAGAGTGATTATGTATTCATTGGAGGTCAAAACACAGCCCTCATCACCCAGAGCCTTTTGTGTCAGGTCACTGCACTCACCAGGGACAGGAGCCACGGCACGAGGGCCTGGTAGATGTTGGCTGCTCTCAGCACCTTGTTGGGCACCTGCCCCTCACACTGATCTGTGGCCACTTGGCCACAACTTGCCAGCCAAACGGTCATCAGCAGCACCTCCTTCTTCACACTGTGGGATCCAGGCAACGTGTCAATAGCTGGCAAAAAAGAGGCTTCCTGTCAAAAAAAAGAAAAAAAGACAGTATGAAAATGGAAGTCACTTGGATTACTGGAAGTGTATTCATCATCAGGAATTAATTACATTCACTGCCATCACAGGAGGGGCATTTAACACCCAGAGAGCATTTATCAAAGAGGGAGAACCAGCCATAAAAGCCAGGTTGTTCTATCAGTGACACCTGCCTGAGCACTGCAGGTTTTCTTGGACAGCTGTCACCTGGGTCCTCATTTAGTCACACTCTGCCTGGTGAATGGAAGGTTACACAGTCACAGCTGGAAAAGTGTGATTGAATTTATTCTGTATTCAAGATTCAGTGTTTGGGGTTTTTTTAATCACTGAAAAGCCCTCAAACAAGCCTGATAGTGCGAAAACTCATTATTTTCTGCTTCACCTAACATCCCTTATTTCAGAGATGATGTCACAGTTAAGGGAACTCACCTCCTTTCTTTACTTCAGCATTGATAGTTGGTTATTTAGGATGCAAATTCCCTCTCCTTTAAGAGAACTGTTCAAGACACAACCAAGCTTGAACTTTGAACTTACAGTTTTTTGTCCTTCCACAGATGCAGCAGCTGCAGCTGTAATTATTGCCTGGCTTGTTCTTCCTATCTATATTCAATTTGCTGCCCCTGACATTTCTTTGGTAAATTAACAAGCAAGTCCCTAAAATCCCAAAGATTCTCCAGTACTGCTCTTCAACAGTTATGATCACAGAATCATGGAAGGGTTTGGGTTGGAAGGGGCCTTAAAAGTCATCTTCTTCCACCCCCTCCCACAGGAAGGAACAACTTCCTCTGGACCAGGTTGCTCCAAGTCCCATCCAACCTGGCCTCGTGTTTTCAGTTCCTCCATGTAGCCCATAATGAGGATTTCTGCCCACACCTCTACACTGAATGAACCTTAATTTGATTTACCTGAATTTACTCTGAAAGCAAAGTAAGCTAAATCCAATTACAGCCACTTTAATTCTTAATTAAAATGTCCACAAAGGTGTTTCATGACTAATCCACTTGACAAGTTAATGTAGCTTGACTTTTATGCCAGTCCTCAAAACAGACAACTTCTTAAAATGGTTTAATAAGGCATAAAACTAATAAAACCCAAAAAGCAGCTCTACTGTGTCACCCAGTGTTTTGGTACCAAATAAAAACTGCAATTAGTAATAAAGGCAAAACAGCCATGCAAACACGTGTGATGCTGCAGATCTGTGTTAATTAATGTTACCACAGTCCTGGGGTGCCAACAGAATTCCTCAGGGCTTCGACCCCACCACTGCAACCCCCTGAGGAAAGACCTTAGGAGAAACTCTGGGACCATGAGGAAAAAGTGACCTTCTCCTACATCCTGTGTTGGAGAAAGGATCCTTTCTTCCTCCCTCAACAAGGGTGTGGGGATCAATGAGAGGAGGTAATTTAGGAGCTAATGATACAACCAGTATCTACAACTGATGTTTCAGCAGGCAATCTCCAACTATTCCAAACTGCCTTGGCACTGCAGCACAGGAGGGCTCAGCAGGTTTTCTGACCAAAATCAGATAAAAAGTTTATTTATTAAGGTTCTTTCTGAGTGAAGTTTTGATGAAGGTTGGACCTTCCCTCTTCTCCCTCTGCCAGCCTCCTCACCCCAACAAGAATTTACGTGTAGAACTTGAAGAACTTCTGAAATATTAAGGCCAATGAACAAAAAAGGAGCTAATCCAGTTTAATTCTGGGTAAGAATGGCTGAAAGAAGATACAACTGGTGCTTTCTGGGTATGGCTTCCCACAGCACTGCCCAGTTTACCCCAGTCTGCAGATGAGGAGAGTTCAATTTGCCGACATTATGCTGGCTTTTATTTGTGACAGTTTTAGGTTATAAAAAGCCTAAAATTACTCAAATGCTGGGCTATTTTTGGTTGCTCTGGCTGAAATTGTGCTGTCACTCAGAGATAGGCTTGCAGCTGATTGCAGTCAAGTGCCAACAATTACCAAAGAGTAAATAAGATAAAATTTCCTCTTCCCAAATTCTTGCTATTTTATTTTGCAGTTATAGTTTATGTCATTACAAGTTCCAGCCCTTTAGCTCCGTTTTCCAACCACCCTCCATCCCCAGCTCTGGCCTTTTTTCTCCACTCCCACATAACAGCAGTGCAAGGAGGAGCAGCAACCCCAGTGAGCAGCCAAGGAGTGACCTCTGCCCAAATCCACACCACAGTGAAACGAGGAAGAAGGAATTACAAGACAACTTCAGGACAGCCACATAATCCAGCTTTCAGTGCCAGTGGCATTGAATTTACACAGAGACACAACGGCCTTAGGCTGAGGGAGGGCAGGGTTAGATGGGATATTGGGAAGGAATTGTTCCCTGGGAGGGTGGGGAGGCCCTAGCACAGGGTGCCCAGAGAAGCTGTGGCTGCCCCTGGATCCCTGGAAGTGTCCAAGGCCAGGCTGGATGGGGCTTGGAGCAGCCTGGGCTAGTGGAAGGTGTCCCTGCCCCTGGCAAGGGGTGGGACTGGATGGCCTTTAAGGTCCCTTCCAACCCAAACCACTCTGTGATTCCATGATAATCCGAAAGGAAACTACTATTCATAAAAAACTCACTTTAAAAAGCGGCAATTTACCTCCATATTATTATTCCTTTTAAACCAGAGCTGTTTACGATGACAGCAAGCCAAAGCTCGGTGGGCACAAGTTTGTCAGCCAAGCTTAACATCATTTTATTTCTAATAAAATAGCTCAGAGTAGTTAAATGATGCTTTTATTGATGTTTTTTAAAACAGTAGTTGGCATTACTCTTCCTACACCTCCATGTTAGATTGGGCAAAGAGTTTTAAAGACTGAGAAACATTATTGTCAAAGCTGTGAGAGGCTGGAAGGACCAAGGAGAAGTTTAGGAGGCAGGCAACAACTTCACAAAGATTTCCTAGCAGAATCAACTCATCCAGTCCAAGGAGTTGCCCCAGTGGCAGAATAGGCCAAGGAAAAACCAACTTTTTACTTTAATAGATACAGCCTCTCCTTTTCAGGTCAGTAAAACTTCAATATTTCCCTCCCAGCACCTCTTCCAACACTAACACGGAAGCAAGGCAGCGTGTTCCACCCAAATACCCTCCCTACTCCATTGAACAGACTCTGCAGCAGCAAAAGCTCCATCCAAACATCCACTGCATGGAAAAGGAAGAGAAGTTAAACCCACCCAGTCTCCTCCTCTACCACAGAGGGGTGAGTGAGGGGGAAGGGGAGGAATAGGAAGACTCTCACTCTCATTGGCTGGAGGTTTAATCAAAATAATTGTTTTCAGCCCTGGTTAAATTTATCCTTCTATGTCATCTGCACCCTAGCTTGGATCCCAGATTTAAGAGGCAATCCCTGATGAACGGCAAATTACTGACTGCAGAACTCTTTTGCCAAACGATGCATCTGCTGTGGGTTTGTAAATGTGAGCTGATTTCTGAGTGCTGGAGCAGCTCGAGCTAATTTCTCTAATGAACCTTCCCCTCTCATTCCACAGCTGCTCTGGTATTCCATGTTCTCGCTCTGCCGTGGACAGAGCTCATGGTACAAGACATAACCATGATGGCTGTGTGCTTATATCCCTATTTTCCACTCAGTCACGTGGTAAATGTAGGATTTTTAGGACACATTTAACAATTCTGGCCATCTAAGGCAAAGCAGATTATCACTATTCCATGGCTTCTAAAAATTCTTGCATTAGATGAAGACATATTGGAAATGTCAAGTGTTTGTTCATTTTCATTCTGTAGGGAAGGAAAAATGATGACAATGCCATCTGTTAGATGATTTGAAACTCCACATTAAAGTGTGGAATAAACCCTGAAACCATTCAAAGAACTGCTTTATCACTGCAAAGTGGGAGCAACGGGGTGAGAACGAGGAGAGTTCCTGCATGCAACTGGCAGAACACTCTGGAATTAGGAAGTTAACTTTTAATGACAAAAAGGAGACTACAATTGATGCTTAATGGTCTGAATGGTCTTTCTGTAAATGCATTTCTGTACTGGAGTCACTCTGTAGCACCACTGCCTTTCTGAGGATCATGCTGAGGTTATGGATCTGAAAAACATGATGGGAGCAAGATGGTATTGAAATTTCTGGTGTGGACTGAGCCTCAGATTGCTCAAATGGAGGAATTATGATCCTCCAAAGCAGATAACTCTGCCAAAGAGAGATTGCAGGGATTCAGGGAGCTGTGTAATGGAGCATTATTTGCTCTGATCTCCATAGATTTCAATCCACTTAGGGCACTCCAGATCACAGGAGTTTAAGTTAAAAATACAATAATAAAGAAAATGTCTTTGCTGAAAGTTTTCTTGCTCTGGACAATTATTCTTAGTCTTGGGTATGAAAAATAAAACCTCTTAACTGCACTAAGGGAATTCTCAGCTGCTTCACTGGAGTTAATGGCTCATCTATCAAAGATGGGGATAAACCCTCTTCCATGGGAGGCAAGGATCAGGTCCATAGGACACGTTAGCAGAGAGAAGCTGTGGATTGCACAGGATCAAAGTTTTTTTGGTCCAAATTCAACAAGTTAAAAAACCCATTGAAATACCTGGTAACAAACAGCTTTTTTTTACATATAATTTCTTTTTTATTATTATTTAGTAGTGGGAAATGTTTCTGACAAAGGCTCAGCTCAGGTAACCACTGACCTGAAAAGTGCATTAAAATTTAAATCAAAGTAATACTGAGTCTTACTGGAGTTTGTTTGCTTTCTGAGACATAATCATTAAAAATGAGAAGTGCCTTTTCCATGATTGGTGTTTACACTCCAGTAACACTTGGAGAGGCTCAGAAGGATTCCCAGCCTCATTGTGCTGGTGTTCTGAGCACATGTAACAAAAAGTTCCTCCTCTAATGAGTTTATACTCCTAGTTAATGAGCAGCAGCTGAAATCAGTAAAGGAAGTTTAATTACTTACACATTTCATGTGAGCACAAGACTGGGAATCAGGAACTTGTGCCTCAGTCCTAGCTCTGGAATGAAGTATTTCTCTGTGGAACTGTAAAGTGAGGATAGTATTTCCTTATCCTGGTCCCTGTCTAGCTGGATTAATTATCAAAAGTCTGTAAAGTGCTCTGAAGAGGAAGAGTGTAAGGTTATCAACAAACTTTCAAAATTAACCTCTCTTCCCTTTCCTGCTCCTGAAGGTGTTGTGGCCTCTCAGCCCCCTCAGCGTGATCTTATCTGCGTCTTCCACAACTGGTTCTTCAAAGGATTCCAACCTGCCTCACAAATAAAATGTGTCAGGACTTCCAGCCCTCACAAGGGAAGGGAATTGCACGTGGGCACTTGGAAATGGTGGGACAGAGCATGGAATTGGTCCTGAGCCATCTGAAATCTAGGCTGGCATTTGGCACATGCTCCAAGCTGGGTTTAAATCCTACAGAAATGGCTCTACTTGGATACTCCAGGAAACTCCTTGTTCCCTGCCCACGGCAGGGGGTTGCAATGAGATGATCTTTAAGGTCCCTTGCTACCCAAACCATTTGGGATTGCTTCTATGATTCACCATACATTTATCAACTTGGGGAAAGCCTCATTTTTTTCTTCCCATCTATTTATCTTTTTCATGTATTTCCCCTGATACTCTATGGAAATCCCCAAAGAAATAAAGGAAGATAGAGGGTCTGGGGGAGGAAACTCTGCTCAGTTGCTTTATCAGGAAGTTTTAGCAGAGCTAAAGTGGCTTCAGACTGTCAGCTTCCAGTTAAAATGGATTGTGTCCAGTTTGTCACAGGCCCTGTGCTCTTCCCTCCCGCTATAAAACACCCTCCAGACAACCCTGCAGACCTGTGAATTTGGAGTTTTGTGATGCTGAGAACTGCTAAGTGCTTACAGTGTTCCCTGAAGCTGGTGGGAACTCCAGGTGCTTGGCACAGAGCTGGGCAGAGCTCTGTGTTTGCAAAATAAAAATAACTGCATGATTCTTCCACTCCATAATCTCAGATAAAGCCCTGGATTCCATTCCCTGCCCCTGAGAATAATGCCCCATAATGAGTATTTGTGGAATGATGTATTTACAAGTTGTGACCAATCTTATCCCCCTGTGTGCTGAGATTTGGAACACAAGCCCAGCCTAAGTCAATGCTGAACAAGAAGGCAGGAGGAAAACCAGGAGCGCAGTTTAAATCCTGCAGTTCCTTTAACAGGCAAGCCTGTACATCCCCTTGGAAAAACAGAGGGGCAGGTTCAGCCTCCTTTCATCTACAAATAGCATCAGTGATCACAGCCCTGAGGTAAGGCCAGGAGTTGGGAATTCTATTTTGATTCCAAGAGAGAATCACGGCAGAAAGTCTTTGTGTAATTAAACGTGACTGGCACTTGTTCACAGCTACTGCAAACCCAGGGCAGCTCTTCCTGCTGCCAGCACAGGGCCTGGCACAGAGCAGGACCTGAGGAGACAAAAAGCCCAGAGATGGTTTTGTGTCCTCCTGCCCTCTCCGAGATGAGAAACAGAATTTGGCTCATGGACATTTTACATTATTTCTTCAAGTTTAATGTGAACATCCTGCTAATGTGAATGGAGGAGTATTCAGGACCTCTACTGGCAGCAAGTTCATGCATGGAATCCTGGAAACTCTGTTCCTTTCCCTGGTATTAACCTTTCCCTTAAGCAACAGCAACCAATGTTCCCATCTGTCAAACTCAGGCAGGAGTGTATTGAGGAATAAGCCTGAACTCATTTTAATCACTTCCAAGATATGCCGAGGAATATAAAGGATTAAATATCTCACATTATCCTGGGGCCTTTTCAAACTCCAGTCAGAGAAACAGCACTGCAAGAACTCATTGCTTTTAAAGCCCTGGTTTTTCAATTCCTTCTACAGCTGGAAAAAGCACAGAAGTGGAAGCCCCTGGGAACCATCAGAGTGGCTCTCCAGGTTTACATGGAAGGTTCTCTGTGGCTTTTTGGTCATTTTCTGCATTCAGCACAGGTGAATTTCCTGGTTCTGAGCATTTCTTCAGCAATTTGGCTGGAAAACCTCTTAAAGCAGCCAAAGGTTATGAAAGCAGCTTTACTGTGTGGCTCTTGGACCTGCTTTGGTGGTGTGAGCAGAGCTGGGGAGAGGAGCCATCACAATGGGAAGTACAACCTGCCCTAAGAGTGTCTGGGCACTTCCATAACATTCCTGACTCCAAGAACTTGGAGAGCAAACTCCTCCTGTGTGGAGGGAGTTGTTTATAACACAGATATGTAAGGCCCAGACCCTCTGCTTGGCTGTTAAGGCAACTCCTTAGATGAGATCCGTGCCATCCAGAGCCTCAGCTCCTGGGATTTGTGCCTGCAGCCAGGGACAGCAGGAAGCAGCAGCTCCACCAAAGTGCTGTGCCAGCAAATCCCCCCGTTTGCTTTCCCTGGCACCATGTGGGAAGATGAAGAGGAGGCCAGAAACACAGGCTCTGTGCCAGCTGCCAGCCACCCATGCTAGAAAAACATTTCCTTGGGATCTTCCATCTATTCCAAATGCTGTGTGCTGGACTGGTGGCACAAACAGGAATCTTGGCCTTCTGTCTCTGTGTGCTAAGTTTAACTCCATCTCTAATTGCCTTAGTTTATTTTTAAGCCCTTCTTGAGTCGAGGCAGCGGGTTCATTAAGTACAAGAGATTTTAATCTTGTTTCAGGAACTCATTAAATGCCTGGCAGGAAAAAAAAAGGAGGAATTCAGGGGCCATCTGGTGGCTGTTGGGCACAGCACTGCTGGCCACAACCTTGGCATCAGCCCAACAGGGAGAGCACCTGGAGCCAAGCACAACCCAAACTCAGCTCTGGTGTCCAAAAAAAATTAGTGTAGGAAATATTCAGTGATTTTTACAATTAATGGGGTTTTTTAAAGCTATATTAAAATAATAGTAAGGGCTAAATGCTGTTATAATTACATGCATACAGATGCAGTTGCTTTGGTCCAGTGTCAATGAAAACATTTGGTCACAGGTGATTTGTACTACCAGGATCACCTTTCGAGTAACACAGATAACGAAAAATTCAACTACTGTGTCACAAAATCATTATAATCATAAAAAGATTTTATAGGTTTCCTCAGCTTCTCCAAATAGATGTACTGCACCACATTTTGGGGGATAAATTGGCATTCCTGTAAGGAAATGGCACAAAACCTATTCCTTCATGAGTGGTTGATCAGGCCTTTGTCCATTCTTTATGCAGAGACATTAATTTGACTTTCTTACAGTCCTTTTCCTTTATGCATTTTCCACCCAGCAATAAAAGAGGTGTATTTTTAAATAGTGCTGAGGCCATCACCTCAGTGCAGTCATGTGAGCAGCTCCAGTGGAGCTGGGGAGGTGCTCAAGTGCCCTGGTCCAGCTGGTGAAGTGCTGGGTTGGGATCCCGGGATCCACAACGTCCTTGAACAACCCAAAGATGGAAGAAAAGGGCAATTTCCAATGTTGATGTCAGCACTATTGCCTTAAAAAGATCAAAACACCCATGGAACAGCAATGGCAATCACAGGCACCTATTTAAGGAAGACAGGTAAAGAATCAAAAGCATTTCACTGACAATTTGTAGATCAAGGCATCTCCTACTTAAAAATAACTTCTGGGGCCAGTAACTGAACTAAAAATACTTGTACAAGTTTGGGAAATCAATCCCTACTTTCAGGCAGAGTGTGCTGATGCAGGGTAACTGTCCCAGCAGCAGAATGTACAGCACTTCAGCACCCCTCTGGATAATAAATATGGATTTTGTCAGGGATTCTCCCCTGAGGAAATATCAGATCAAAGAGAGAACAAGGCCATCAAAGGGCGAGGAAGGATTTGACCATAATATATTGGTAATTTTGTGGAAATGCAAGTAGAAAATCTTGTGGCTGAGAATTGTACCTGACACCAGCGAGCTGAGTCAAGAGTGTGTTAACATAAAGAACCTGCTGATTTTGACAAAAAGGTGATGGAGCTTGTGTTTACAAGATGGAAAGGAACGTACCCACATCATCTATTTGTTAAGGTAGAATGACTCTGTTGTGCCTGGATGTTTTTGTTTTGTAAGGCAGCTCTAAGGCTAAGCTGCAATGAGATGAGGATCGTGTTAATATAATTACTAATACAAGGTTAGCCCAAGTGATTGTGAATGCCAAGAAAAATGAGATGCCTCAGTATGAGTCAACACATTCATTTCCCAACCGCTCTGGCTGTGTAAGGGAGATAAAACAGTGTTTAAAAGGGCTGGTACGAGGTGGCCCCTCATAGCTCTCCAACAACATTATCTTATTCTGCCCTATCATGATAAAGCAATAAATGGAGAATCAAGCTGAAGCCCCGCTGAAAGCACCTACTTTGTCCCAGTAATAAAAGAGATGAATACAAGCTAAATTCTAGTTGTTCTGTGTTAATTCCAGGGCTGGATGGGAAGTGTCAGGGCCATGCAGGGGTTTGGCTGCAGTGTTCAAGGCCAGGTCTGACACAAGTTCAGGTGTGTCACTTTACACAGGGCTGCTGGGAAAGGAGCTCTGTGAAGCTGCTTTTTCAGCAGAGACATTTCCCTTGGTCCTGGACAAGCTGCAAACAGCTCTGCCTCTGCCTGGCCTCTCCTCCCTCACCTGCACTGACCCTGCACTGACTGCTCTGACTGTGGCTGCAGCTCAGCTCCGTTTCATCACTCCAGACCCCCTGGGTGATCACTGGGCTGACCCTGGGTCCTGTCCCTGCCTTGGCTTTCTGCCCTTGATCTTGGACCTTCCTCATTCCCACACATTTGCCAACTGGCCACCCTCACTGGAGCTGCTCTGCTGCTCCTTGGGGGCCGTGGGACTGCTCTCCTTGCTGGTGAGAACTGCCCTGCCTGCCTTGCTCTCACCTGCAGATGCGGCTTTGTCTTCCCCAAAGGGTTCCCACTGCCAGAGAGCAGGGTTAGATGGGATATTGGGAAGGAATTGTTCCCTGGGAGGGTGAGGAAGCCCTGGCATAGGGTGCCCAGAGAAGCTGGGGCTGCCCCTGGATCCCTGGAAGTGTCCAAGGCGAGGCTGGACGGGGCTTGGAACAACGTGGGCTAGTGGAAGGTGTCCCTGCCCATGGCAGGGGGTGAGACTGGATGGGCTTTAAGGTCCCTTCCCACCCAAACCAGACTGGGATCCTGTGATATCCTTAGAATAACCTGCTTGTGCTGCTCCTGACATAAAACTCAGTTCTGAGTTTGGCAAAAGTTACCACCATTATCTGGATCCCACCTAATGGGAATGTGGTAGGAAAACAACATCAGCACTAAGTTACTTACCATAATAAGCAAGATAAATGAAGTGACAGACGAAACCCATTTCATTTTACATCCTCCATTTAACTGCTTTACATCCTGGGAGCACTCCTTCTGTCTCCCTCATCAGTAACACTGCTCAAATACTGAAACAAACCCTTGTTGTTCCTCTAAACTACTAATTCATCCTGACCTTACAGCAAGGATCACACCACCACTCTGCTGGCTTTCACAGAACTCTGGGTGCTTACATCAGTTCTGAACCAGATCCAAAGGTTAAAACGTGGTTAGGGGCCCAATTTCAGAAGAGATCAACTCATGCCAGTCTTAAATTTCACTGAAAGTTTGGGTGGTGCAGAGAAGGGGGAAAAAAAACCAAAACACAAAACCAAAACATAGCATTAAAAAAATCAGGTTCTTCCCTGCATTATTTTCAAAACTAAGAGATGGGCCAGATTGCCCAAGTATTCAGACACCTAAAGGCATGGACTTGACAGGCAGAATTCTTAGAACGAACCCACTGATTTCCCAGGGAATTGGCACCTGCATGTCTTGAAAATCCACTGGATCTCAGCCCCTTCTTTAGCAGCTGAAGTGCCCCTGGAAGTTAATTCCCAGTCTCCCAAGTTACCTGCACTGTGTTCAAAGTGCTCTCCCGAACACTGACTCTCAGAGTGAAGCTGAGGACAGAGTTTGACTGAACTGGGTTAAGGAAAAGGAGACAGCACATTAAATCTGCTTTTACATTTTAGACAAGAACTCTAATGTAACCCTAATGCAGCTTTTTAAATTTCCTTTGCCAGTCTTTCCCAGCACCGCAGCTACAGTAATTGCAGAGTTTCTAAACTTTCCCTCTGATTATTATTCAATTCAATTATTTATGTACATTATAAATGGTCAGAGGAATTCTGGAAACTATGACAAGTGTTCCAGATCTGAACATCTATCACAGCCGAAACAAAGGACTTACAAAACAAATTTGCAAGTGTGCTACTCTGTCAAACACTGGGGCTTGTTCTTTGAATATACATGTTTATATATAGATATTAGATATTTTCACTGAGACATAGCTGCCAAATTACAGGGGCTTTTAGTTTTAAATGTCATAACAGTCAAGTTTTTGTGTCTGTGTTCATAAAAAAAGGAAGGAAAGAAAACCCTGTTCAAATTCAAAGAAAAAATGCTGCTATCAAGGCGGATTTCAAGTCATCTTGTAAAGGACTGTTGTATTTGATAGATGATGTTGATACATTTTTTATTCTTAATTTTAATAATGAATATTTCTGAATAAGAACTAAGAGCAGAGTTTCCCAGACAACACGGTTATTATAGGTTGTGCTGATTTGCTTTTACCAACAGTGCCTTGGGAGGTCAGGCAGGTTCCCCTGGAGCAGGCTAGCCCTTAAATTGGAATCACGGAATGCTTTGGGTGGGAAGGACCATAAAGATCATCTCATTTCACCCCCTGCCATGGGCAGGGACACCTTCCACTATCCCAGGCTGCTCCAACCTGGCCTCGGACACTTCTAGGGGCACCCAGGGATCCAGGGGCAGCCACAGCTTCTCTGGGCACCCTGTGCTAGGGCCTCCCCAGCCTCACAGGGAGGAATTTCTCCCCAATATCCCACCTTAACCCTGCCCTCTGACAGGTAAAACCCCTTGTCCCTTGTCCTGTCAGTGTGTAACAAGTCCCTCTCCCTCTCTCTGGGCACTGGTAGCAGTTTGCACAGGCAGCAGCAGCCTGGGCTGGTGAGAAATGCCCATGTCCCTGCTGCCACAACTAGAACATCATCCCATCTCTAAGGGGAATATTTACAGCTTCAGTTCTAGCACAGATCCATCCTGAGCTCTGCTCAAGACAAAGCACAGCACCGAGCCCATCCTTGTTTTATTTGCATCAGTACAGCAAATATGGGAAATTCTTCATTGCCTGGTGCATTGTCAGGAAGGAGAGAGCAAAGCCCACGTGGATTTCTGAGGAGCAAGCGAGTGTCTGCATCTTAATAAGGGCTAACTGGAAGTGGGTGGTACCTGCCAGCAGCCAGGGAGGAGCAAATCCAAAGGATCCACAACCTTTACACCTCCAAAGCAGAGCTCTGGGCACTGTGCTGTCCTTGTCAAAGCAGGCTGGCAGAGGGAAACTCAGCTGGGAGCTTTTTAATCCTTTACTCCTCCTCACTGACTAATCCAGTGCTAAATAAAATGAGCATTCAAAACTCCACAAACACAGTAATCAATTTACAAAACAAACCTGAATGGTCCAGCCCCAAATTTAGGGCTGTGAAGTCTTTCAACTTTTGCACTGACAGAAGAACTTTGTTATTGGCATTAGCCCAACTAAATCATTATGGTGGATTCATGGATAAACTCTGCAGTTGCTCACCTCTTCTTACCTTCTCACCTGGCCTTGTGTTCAGCAAAATCAGTGCATGGATGAAGCAGGACTGCTTATCATGGAATCATGGAATGGTTTGGGTTGGGAGTGATCTTAAAGCTCATCTCATTCCAACCCTTCTGCTGAGGGCAGGGACAGCGATAAGTCTCCTGAGGAGGAACACCAGCCCTGCCCTCCAAGCCATGTTTAGGCTTTAGGAAAAATCAGGATCATTTCATACCCCCTTAATCAGGAGTAAAACCTATTATTAAACCCACAATCCTCAAAACCTACCCACAAAAGTGAACTATAAAGCTGCTGAGGGCAGACAACAAGACAGGACTCAGCAGAGATAGTAAAAATATTTCACTTTTTTAGAAAAAGTTATGTGGGAGACTCTGGCTCCTGTGAAGTAGATGACACTGAGGCCACTGATTTCAGCAAGCCCTGACAGGTCAGCACTGGAGGGCAGCTGCTTGGGGAGCTCTCCCTGCACAGGAAAATGCGGAATTCTTCTCTCTTAGTGTGAAAGAAGAGCTGAAGGGCTGCTCCTCTCCTCAGCTAATGCTGCTCCATAACAAACAGATTTGAAATAATGCAATAAAAATGACATTTTGCTCCCAGTTGCCCTTGGCAGGGAACCCCTGCCAGGCCCAGCCTACCCTGAGCCACTGACCATGTGGAACAGGAGCGGGGTGTTCTCTGCCATGGGCTGCTTCCCACACACCGAGCACTGAGGCTGCCACTGCTCCAGCTGCTCCTGCAATCTGCATCTCCTCTGCCTCTCTTTCATCTCCTCTTCCTTTTGGGATAGCTCTCTTTCACTTCCTTCTCTCCTGAAAAATACACAGATTAAGCTTTTCACTTGGGAAAAAAAGCCACTTGTTCATGTGGTTGCACTTCTTTTTTTCTCATATTTACACCACACACTTGAGGGGGAATCATGACATGAAAAGCTAAAATAGGTTTAGAAAGCAATTCTGGTGCTTGTGGGGGGACACAAGAACTTGTCAGTGGATGAAATCGTCTCTCTATGAAGAAAAAAAGCTCAAAGAAAAGGAGCAGAGATCAAACTTCTGATAAGTGGTGATGATCTATCTGGAGATCAAAACTCCTTTAAGCAGAGATGTGTTTGCGATGTGTCACTCCCCATCTCCACACCAAGATTCCCAGTCTAACCCCATTTCCTTTCCTATCTGCTATAGGATAGGACAGAGATAAATTTCCCCTGACTCCAAGACCTCCCATCTTTCTACATTTGGATGCCTGCAGGAAGATTTCATCTGCCATTTCCATGGCAAACACAAAGTTCCATTTCTGAATTCTTCCAGCCCCAGGGGCCCCGGCAATAATTAGAATAGCAAGAAAGAAAAGTGAAATCATTTCAAATCATTTAATTATTACTCAGAGACAATAAATAACCCACATTCTTGCCTGGCCATAGGCTGCCATCTCAGGCTAACAGGTAATCAAAATGGAGTTTAGTATTCCTGATGGAAGCAATGAGCTTAATGTCAGGAATTCCAGAGGGAAAAAACCCTGCAAGCAACCACCTGCCATTTAAAGCAAGTACACAGGAGCTGGGGTGTCTAAGTGGCAGGGCAGGCAAGTGTTTAACTCTGACACAGTAATAGTCTCCAGAGCAGGCAGATCCTAATTCTTTCCAGGGCTCATATGTCAAAGTCAGAATGTTAAATTTCACTCTGAAAATAGCAGGATATAACCTTTGAAAAGGCAGCATAACGGAGCTCTCCCAAATAGTTGGGCAGGTGCACAAGGCAACCACCTGATTTCACTTTGAAATTAGACCTTCTGCAGAATACACTACATTAAACTAAGTCCAGGGAGGCAGAGGCCCAAATAACTCTGCAATTTCCTCAATTGATATCACTCTCATTTCTATTTTTTAAAGCTTTCCAAGATATTCCTGTGGCATTCCTCACGGGCATACTGTGTAACTCCAAGATCTTGCACTTTTCTTGGTGGCAAAGAGTCAGAATTCCTTTGTTTGGAAGAAAAAATTACAAGGGGAGACTGATACATCTTCCAGTTTGTAAAAGGTGTTTTATACTGAGAAACAGAATAAACTATTTTCCATTCCTTCTGGGAGCACAACAAAAATAAGCTTAAATTGGAGAGGGGATAATTTAAATTAGACTTAATGAAAAGCTTTACAACTCTAAGGATAATTAAACAGCAAAATGTACTACCTGGGAGTCAAGGAATCCTCACCATTGAGGATTTCAAGACCAAGTTCTATAAAGATCTGCCAGGAGATATTAGATTTTACCTCACTCTTTATTGGCACAGGGAGACTGACCCTTCCAGACCTATTTTCTAGGAAGCTGTACTTACAAAATCTCAGTGCTGTTGTTCCTAAAGGAGATCAATACTGTGTTATCCTCCTCTTCTATAGAATAAAAGCTAAAGAAAAAAGCTTAATTTACAATGTCAGCAGTGCCATAGCTCATCTAATGCCAGGCCCCACTGAGGCTGCCTCTAACCCATCCAGCAGTAGCTGCCAGGACTACTGTCCTTTCCAGGTAACAAAACCAGACACCCTCTTGCTCAGCCCAGGTAAGCAATGTTCTGTAATCCTGGACAATTAGAGAAGCCACATCCAAACCCACTGATTACTTTTCTTGTGGGATACCTTGGCAATTCTGCTGTAATTAGAGGACACTCTGGAGCATTTCCTGCATTTTGAATCTTCTCAGCTTCCATTTTGTTCTCTTTTTCTGCGTCAGCTCTGTTGCCCCCACAGCTTGAAAAGGGAGGACTTTCCTGGCCTGGTTCCAATCTCATCAGTTTCCTGGGAACCCCCTCATTTGTCTCTTGCCTCACTTCACAAGATTGGTTTTGACTTATATGAGAGGAACCTCTGTCCTCCAGCCTTTCTGGATGCAGTTTTTCAGCTGGAACAGACGCTTTATGAAGAAGCTCCAAGGCCTCCTTCTGGGCTGCTCGGAGTTGTTGCAGTAACAGGCTTTTCCCTGAGCAATTCCTCCTGCAAAGGAAATAAAAACCTGATTTCATCAAGATAAAGCATTATAGGAATAAACTCACTCTCTGAGGAACTTCTCATACGAGTGAGAGCTCGAAACAAGGACTGGGCATCTACAGGAACAGTAACTGTGGGTAACAGCAGCACCAGCACTCCGGTGACACAAACAGAGCCAGAACACAAAATTGATCTTGCTGGCAATTTATTTACCTCTTCTGCATTCAGGCACAGCACAAACATCTACCAGAGGAACCCTGAACAAATGTATGGTTGGCATGGAAATCAGAGCCTATAGATTTTTGTCCCCTTTGGATACAGGGGGTGGGGTTCAAATACACACAGATGAAAAGTTTTTTCTAATAATTGTTAGAATTTTTGAGTGTTTGGCTTAATTTCCTCAATGAGACTGCTAAACTGTCAGCAAGCACGTTATCATGATAGTGGAATGTCCTGTCATGACATAATGTGCATGTACAGGATAGTAATTCCTGTTTATTAATTTGTGATTAATTTATTAATTAAGTGAAACTGGATTGACCCCTTGTGACGGAGATCAGAATCTTGCCATGCTGAGACCAAGAGGGTTTCTTATTTACAACCAGAACTGAGCAGCATTTGCCAGGCATTACATTTGTGCATGTTCTTTAGCAACATTAAGGTGAATCAAAATCCAAGCTCTGCTCTCCATCACTGCAGATTTACCCTGATGGAACTGCTGAATCTGTGGCACTGCCAGGGAGAGTTCCCCAAGCATCACCTTGTCCCTGCTTTTTACTGGTTTTGGACTGGATGTTCTAAATTACATTGTTTGGGCTCTGTTCCTTGTCAAATCGTCTCTCCTTCCAAAGCATTAAAAGAAGTGTAAGTAGCTGGCACAACAAGATATATGTTCTGCTTGTCCCCTGCACTGCTGTAGTTTGAACTTCCAGGCTGCAGAATTCCAAATGGAATCCACAGCATGAATGCAGGAAGATGGTTAAACTTGACACCTCTGCTTCACATTAAACAAATGTCTAATAACCTATGGATATGAATCCATGAGTTTAGCAACAAAAGGCTGACATCTCTGCCTGTTGAGGAATTTCCACTTTAGGATTCCACCCATCACACTCTCTCCCCTTTCCCTTCCAATTAAGGAGAATTGCGAGTGTCCCTGCCCATACAATGTAGTCAATATTCTCTTTAAATCTCTATCCATTCTAGCCTATGCTATTATTTCTAAAAACAAAGGTTTGTTTGAGTGAACTCTCTACAACATTTTCAAAGTTTGGTTCTGAGTCACGTCAAACACAGTTCTGGTGTCACTCACACAGCTCTGGAGAAAGAGCCACATTTTCCAGCCCCCAGGGCACCTCTGGTTGTGCTTTGAGCTGTCCCAAGCAGCCGGACAGGTGCAAGTATTGCCTCAGGGACCAACAACTATTCTCTAGCTTTGCAATGGGAAAAGAGTGACCTCCTGGGGCCACTCTGGAGCACTTTCATTACTGGGCTTTTTTTTTTTCTTTTTTTTTTTTTTTCTTTTTTTTTTTTTTTTTTTTTTTTTTTGCTGTGAAGACCAGGAATGGAGATATTTAACTTCACTCTGATCACTGTTAGGGCAATTATTTTAGTTTCAGAAAAAATGAATATCATATCACTTGAACCAGGGTCCTGGTAAGGAGTCTTACCTTCTCCTTTCTGCTTCATCCTTAATTGTCACAGTCTCTTCTTCTTCAGAGGAGGAGGAACTGTCACTTGCACTGTGAAACAATCAGACCATATTAATTAACCCTATTCCAACTGAGTGTTGGCTCTTGGTCATTTCTTGGATGCAAATTTAGAAAATGAGGAAAAAGGGAGAGAGGCTTCCAGGGAAGATCCCCAGGAGTTATGGAGAGTTCTTCACACTATTACTCTAGCAAAAAGAAAACTAAAATATTCGAGCAACTAGACCAAAATGTTGACCTGTTTATCATCTACTAGCTTTTTATTAACTACAAGGTTTCTTCTTATGACAGAGGTGTGAAAGAACATTTTTAAAGTTACATTTCACAAGTATGAGATTCAGAAAGTTTCTCACTTTTTGTTACTTATTTCTCACTCCCAATAAAGCCAGGATTTACCTTTTTTCCTCTTCAGGGACTGTCACTGCCTTTTGTGGCTCAGCATCTCTCAAGTCTATGTACACAGCAACAGGTTTTGGCAGGTCCTGGAATCTCATCCTGTCCATCCTCAGAGAACTTGGTGGGGATGACAGTAAGGCAACATCCCTACATATAAAAAACAGCACCTCAGCATATCCTCTGCCTTACCCACACAAGAAATCCTACAGAGAGTGGATTAGGATCAAAACTGGACTGAGAAAGGAGCTTTGTGCTTGGCTACCACACGGATTCTGACTCTGCTTCTGCCTACTATCAAAACTCAAGGATTCAGCTTCCCCCAGGAACAGAGATCACAGGCAGGATGAAGAGAGATATTTAGTTCTCAAAATGTGACACCACCAAATTGTTCTGGAGAACAAAAGGCAGGCATGTATGGCAGCAGAGAGATCACAACTTTTAACATCTCAGTGTAAGAACAAGTCCCCCTTTCCTCTCTGCCTCTTCTGGCAATTCCATTTTATCCTCCCAGGCACACAAAGTGCAAATCATCCTAGAGGCTCTCCCTGCTCTGGCAATGAGGATACTTCCCACCTTCCCCTCCACTTTTTCCCTCATTATTTCCTCTGTGCTGCCACCATTGATGTTGTTCCCTCTGAACAGCCTGAAAATGCTCTTTCTTCACACAGAAACCTCCAATAAGCACTGACATCTCCACTGATATCCACAGAAAATCATCCTGTGTATTTCTGCTCAATTGAGGCACCAATAAGAGAAACTGGTACCGAGGATGACAAAAAAGGTGAGCAGGATAATTGGCTTAGCCTCGTTTTCCTGTCTTTCCCACTCATCTCAAGTGTCTAGTAAGGTCGAGACAAAGGTTGATGGAGAAGCCAAGGTGTTTCTCATCAAATGTTTCTGAATGATTAAGTATTCCAAGTCCAATATCAGCTTTCTCCAAGGCTACAGAGAAAAACCCCTATGGAAAATCAGGAGGTCCCAAGTATCCGTTCTGGCAGCCAGGATTGGCTGGGATATGTGCCAGAGAAGGACCTACTTATTGTCCTGCTGTCCCTGCAAGGAGCAGAGCTTGGCTGGTGGCCCCCCACAGAGAGGGGACCCTGGCCTGGCCTGCCTGGCACACAGCTCTGCCAGCCTCTCCATGAGCTCATCTTCCGACTTCCTTCTGAAGGTCTCTGTGGAAGAGCAACAAAATAATCATCAGTTGTGGTCTTCTGCCATGGAATCACCCAATATTCCCCATGTTCACATTGTCCCTTTTCCTACAGCCTGGCAGCAGGGGAAGGATAAAGGTAATATTGTCATCTGGCTTGTCTGGCCTGTGGCAGGCCACAAAGCACTGGCTTCAGGCTAAGAAACCTAGATGAAATCTTGAGGGAAGCTAATTAAACATGTTTTAGAAGCATTAAAAAAACCAACTATGATTTCAGCATTCTAAATGATGCTGCAGGGAATGACTTAAATACAGGAACCTGAGTTTTATTTATTTTTATGCACTTTCAGCTAATGACATTACCATAATCTGCTGGGAAGAAAGCAACTTCTGCACAAGTTTTATCTCTCTGCTGCTCCAGCTCCTCAAGATTCTTGTCCAGATCCCATTTCTCAATATTCTGAAAGAAGACAAGAGAAATGTGATGGAAAGTTTACTCCCAAAAGACCACCCCTAATTTCAGTGGCAGCTTGCTTTCAGCAATTCCAGAGGAAGTGCTGTAAGGAAAGGAATGCATTTATTATACCCCTTAAGACAGTGCATCCCTCCAGCTGCTTCAGCTACCTCTGCTGAGGCTTTTTCTCTGAGAATCATGAACCCTTTTGATAAGACTACAAAAACTCCCTGGAGACAGTGGAGCAGATTAAAAAGTGGCCTGATACAAGGCCAAGCATGTGCTTTCTGATCCTGAATAATGTGAGAACTTCTCACTGCCACCCACAGGAAAAGGACTTCTGGCTCTCCAGTTCTTTGAGATGAGCCTTTTCCTCCCCCTCCAACTTCTGAGCAGGGTAAATCCCCGTTCCCCTGGGTACAGTCAGTATCAGATGATATCTCACAGCTGCTCACCCCACCCTGAAGAGAGGATCATCCATTTCCTTGCTCTGAATCCACATGCCCTGGCTGAGGGCACACTCACACTCCTAACTCAGGTACAAGAGGCTGCCATGAAAGCCCACATGCATTTAAACCACTCATTGTTTTCCCCTCTGAACATTATTTGAAATTGAAATTTTAATGAAAAGTATCCACACCCATACGAAATATCATCACCGGAAATAAGATGTGCTTACGAGTTTTATTGAAAGGAAGGAGGCTGTGAGTTGTGACAATGACACCACTGCCACAAATACGCATTTCACACAACCTTTAAAAAAGCAGAAGCAGCCTTCAAACCCAGCAGTTTCACCTTGGAGAACCTCCAGCATCTTCCCCTCTTGTTGAAGAGAAGATTCTCCCTCCTTCCTTAAGCAATAAATCTTCACACATATCTGAACCTTGATTAGATCTATTCTACCACTGCGGCACTGGTTTAAGTTCCAGAAGGCCCAGAAGAAAAAGAAGTGAAGGTTTGCACAATTCCATCTCTAATACAGAAAGGAACTTAAAAAAAAAAAAAATTCAAATGAACTGATAGGAATAAAAAAGAAACTGTGTATTAGGTTTAGCAACTTGACACAAACTGAGGTGCCTGGCTGAGCTGGGAAACAACAACCCCCAAAGTGAGAACACCCTGAGCCTGCTCTCAGAACTCACTCAAAAGCACCAGACTCATTGAAGTCACTGATATCAAACAGGTTCTGAAAGGCAAATTGTGCTCCCTGAATTAACAGAGACACTGAATTCTATGAGGTGAGCTGGGAATTAAATCCGGACCCACTTGAAAAAGATGCCCTTCAATGATGCAGCACAATTCAACTCTGTTTGGGTTTTAGGAGTTACCCTTTTGTTTTCCTTTTCTCTTAAAGAATTTTTCCCATACAGGCAGCCAGGAGACAAATCACTGAGTACTTAAGAGAGACAAAAGGACCTGGCCACAGGAAGGGAGGGTCTGCGAGCTGCCTCTTTTTACTTGGGGGTGGGCCCTGGCGTGGTGTTCTCT
>VWZW01002599.1:111262-156792 GCA_013397115.1 Edolisoma coerulescens
TTGTTACTGCCACAGTTATTGTTGTTGGTTGCCTTGTTGTTTATATATATATATATATAAGTAAAGAACTATTATTCCTATTCCTCATATCTTTGCCTGAGAGCCCTTAATTCCAAAATTATAATAATTCGGAGGGAAAGGGGGTTTCATTCCCCATTCCAAGGGAGGCTCCTGCCTTCCTTAGCAGACACCTGTCTTTCAAACCAAGACAAACTCACAAGCCAGCAGCTGCATGATTTGCCTGGACTGGACCAGCTCTAACATCAAAAAGTTCATTTCTGTGAATACATGAAAGGGGAAGGGAAACATCTGTACTCTGACCTGTGGAAGGCTTTGAACAGAAAGATCAGGCCCTGTTCTGTGCTGATTAAGTCCTAATGAACTCAAAAATCAATACAGGCAGATCTGTAACTCAGTACTGAAGAGAACCACCTCCCCACTCTGGGCCACATCCCAGTTAACACTGAGCTGCTCATCCCACCTGCCTTAGGTGGGTGAGATTCAGGACTTCAGGAACAACCCTAAACACCCCCTCACCTCCAGCACTACATTGGAAGGCCACAAAGCTCCCTGTTTTAATGCAAAGTCTGCGTGGGACCCGAAAAACTCCTTGCCTTCCCAGGGACAGATGCTATGGTTGGCTTCCCTGAATAGTTCCATGGGCCTTGCTGCTGATCCATGACTTTTGCCATACTTTGGACTTGTACTGGCAGCTCTGGGATGGCTTTAGGTACTTGTGTAAGGCACAGCCCCTGTGGTGTGTCAGAACTGGGCACTTCAGTTCCTCGCTGCACTAGGATTGTGCAGGCACTGCATTGTGCCCCCACCCCACAGGCAAAAGCTTTATTTTAGGGCCACTTGCCTGCAATGACAAATGGGTCACTTCTCCAAGATGCTCAGCTGAGGAGGTTTCTTCCTTTGCAAGTCTTCCTAGACCGCTGTTGATGCCCTGGGAGGGAGGCTTGACATCCTGCTTTGGGGAAGGCTTCAGAATGATTTTGGAGAGTATCTTTGTCTCTATCAGCTTTTTTCTCTCCTTTTTACTGTACAGCTCTCCCACAGGCACTGCTGTGTTCAGCCAGGAGATCCCTCTTTCCCTGGCCTGTGTCCTGCCCAGTTCTTTCTCCTCAAGGTGATCTGTAGAACCTGCAGGAGACTCTTCAAGAACAGTTCCCTTTTGGCTTGGCATTTCTTCAGTCTGGCTGGCAGGTTCAGGAGCCTCATCTTTAATCATTTGTACATCTTCTTTTGCAATGATTTGGGCACCATCTGTTTTTTCCTGAAAGTCAAAACTTTCCAGGTCTCCGTTCCAGATCTCCCATGGAAGTCTTTCTGTCTCCTGGATTTGCTACAGGTAGAGAAAGCACAAACATGCAGAAAGTCACATCTCCCTGAGCTTTGGAAATGGATAATAAACCAAAACAGAGTGACTGGAAGGCAATAGCTCCAACTCAGACACCATATGGAAGCAACCCACACCGTATCCCTCATGGAAAACAGTGAGACTGTTTACTTTCCAGAAACTTTAATTTCAGGAAGTGCTAAACATCCTTGAAATTACTTTCTCTTACACATGCTCATTATTCCAACCCAAACCATTTTGTGATTCTATGGATTTATCTTCATCACTGAAGGAACAATGTGATTATTTTATCCCAGAAAAGCTGTTCAAAGAGTACACTTCCTACTTTTCCTCCTTCTTGCACTGTCCTAATTCATTTTTTAGATAAATAAAATGATGCACAATGTTAGTTAGTGCGCAGGAAAGAAAAACAGTAAAGGGACAATAAAAACTGCCAAGAGATGGGACAAAAAAGGTCTAAAACCTCAAGAACAGAGAAAACTTGAAAGGGCTGCTGCAAAAAAAGAAAAAAAATTTTTATTTTCTAGTGGGAGAAAATACTGAGGACTAAGCCTTTCCAGTTCAGACAAATAGGTCAGACACCAGCAGCTGCCCACACTGGGAACAGCCAGAAGAGAGGGGTGACAGTACAGCCCACACACAACAGTCCTAACCTGCTCCTGGGAGTCTTCCAGGGAAAACATCATCAGTTCTTCCGACAGGTCCGGAATTAAGTTTGGCAGGTCCCGCTGGAAGATGAAAAGCTCCTCATCACTCTCACAATCAGACTGCAAACAGAAAAAAAAAGAGAAATCAAACAGGAGACTGCAATACTCACTGATATTGGAATATCTGGTTTGCAGTGACAACTCTCATGTTGTCACCTCTTGAAGTGCAGAGACAAGAAGTTTCCTTGTAGTCACACCTTTACTAGACAGTCTGGCACCAAGAGTCACCAACCCAACATTTCAGCAAGCTACAAATGTAAAAAACATGTAAAACATCAAATTCCCACGGAGGTTGATGACAAACATCCTGCTAAGAAAAGCAATGGAAAGTGTGGGAAGTTCTCTAACTCCCAAGTGATTCTCTGCACTACCTCATTCACCATCACAGTGGCAAGAGCAGAGCTGCTCAATATTTACAAGGGCCTGGAGTGCCAGGACAAGGGGCAATGGCTTCCCACTGCCAGAGGGCAGGGTTAGATGGGATATTGGGAAGGAATTGTTCCCTGGGAGGGTGGGGAGGCCCTGGCACAGGGTGCCCAGAGAAGCTGTGCCTGCCATTGGGTCCGTGGAAGGGTCCAAGGCCAGGCTGGACAGGGCTTGGAGCAGCCTGGGCTAGTGGAAGGTGTCCCTGCCCCTGGCAGGGGGTGGAACTGGATGAGCTTTAAGATCCCTCCAACCCAAACCATTCTGGGATTCTGCGATTCTCAGGGACTGGAAATTATAGGCCTCACCAGGCAAAGCCCAGTCTCACAGCACCCAAGAGGAACAAGTAGGACAGACCAGGGATAACAACCAGGCTGAGTCACAACTCCAGATCCTTGGGCAATACTGGAGTGATGAGGCAGGTCAGAGATCAAGCCTGAAAGTCAATTCACAGGTGAAGTCTGGCTCAAGCAGGACCATAACTAGAAACCAAAACTTCCCTAACATAGCTCAGAGAGGGAGTGAAGGGCCAGAGCTGAGCTTAAATAAAGCTGCTGGGAGCCCCAGGTGAGGCCAGGCAGGACCATGAAGGTGTTTTACTGCCCTCAGGACCCTGATTCCTGTTCAGAATGCAAACAGCATCTGTGTTTGGTTGGGCAGCATTTAGATAGCTCTGAAAATCCCTTTTCTAAACATCAGCTATGCATTGGAGATGAATCCTTATGCATGGACACCAAAGGGAGCTTAAGCACCTCCTCAGCAGTCAGGACACAGCTTTCCTGCTTGTCCCTTTGTTTTGCAAGTGTGCACTTTTGCGAATTCACACTGCGGAGAATCCTCTCTGCTGTCATCAACTCAACGCAAAGGCAACTGCAACAGAACATCTTTCCCCTTAATAAATTGCATATCAGGGTAATGAAAGGGCTTCAGGGCATAAAGCACATTTGTGAGTGCCAGTTTTGGAGGTGGGAGCAGAGCACGTTCAGGTGACAGCTCTCGGATGCATGTGGAAACTCCTCGGACAAAGGTGCAGTCCTGGAAGTGCAGCCTCAGCAGGACAGGGATTACACAACCAGAACTTTTGAATGCAAATGAAGTGCCAAACAGATTGCCTCAGTTCCTACTGCAGGAAATCTTTTCCATGTGGGATAGAAACAGAGAATTTGGAGATTGTAAAGAGTGAAAAAAAATGGTCAGCATGATTTAGGGTTACACAATGGTGTTTGGCACCAAAATATGGAGCTGCTCCTCTGGCTTAGCCTGATTGTAACTTACTCAACAAGAAAGCCTACAAATAATTTCAGTGCTGGGCCTTCATCTGTACTGTAGAGACACATGTTAACATGCAAGGGTTGTTCTAAATAATTAAAACAGAGTGTAGGTAGAGGGAACTGAGAACAGTGAGGGAATATGGCTTGTCCAGCATGATAGTGAGAGATCCAGGTGCAGAACCCAAGTCATGGAATCCCCATCAACACTTCGTCCACCAGATCACACTGCTTTGGATCATTGATTATTAATAAATAATAAATACCCACTGGAGGCATTTCTGGCTCTTTCACATCTCACAAGACTCCTCTTTGTCGCTGTGGAGCCGCCAGCCACGTGCAAGAGCCAGGCTGGATGGGGTGAGGCAGAATTCTGATTTTATTATTTAATTCTAAAACTTATATAGACTTTTGAAAGTTCCTTCGGATTGGGTCAATTCAAAACCTCCCCCTAGGCAGACAGGCCAGGCTGAACTGCTCATCTTTCCAGAGACAGTTTCAATAACATCCAAACCTTATTTATAAAACACAGAGAGAAGAGAAAAATTCCCATGGGAAAGAGTCTGTGCTACCACACCTCTTGTACCATTAACGGCCACACTAAGTCAGGATAAAATACATCCTTTGTGTGTTCAAAACGTTTTTCAAGTTTATACATGTTTGAAAATTAACACAATGTTCTGATTTGGACAAAAAAAGGCCACTAATAATCAAATCTCGAGAGATATTATCCCCTCAGGAAAGTCAATGCCAGAGCATCTTGGACTAGAGAGGAGCACCAGAGCAATGCTGTCCTGTGAACAGAGATGTTCAGCAGCCAAGAACAGCCTGGCCCAGGCCCAGCAAGTGAAAAACCTGTACCAGGCAAGAATGCTGCACAACACCTCTCAGTCTCACACTCCATATGAAAAGGTTTCTGCAATTATGCTTCTCTGGCAGGTAAAAAGCACAAAAAAGCAACATGGCTCATGGAGAATTACAGGCAGGAAAAAAAAGCAGAACCTGGGATTGAAATATCTGCCAAAAATGCTTTTTTCTAGTGGACCTCCAAGTCTTCAGGAATATCACTTTGCTGTGATCCTCATAGACAGAAAGCCATCCCACTAGGCCTGCTGTGTGCCAAGGCCATGCTTGGAATGAATAGCACAATACTGCCAAGCATAAAATCTCTTCATTTCTTTTTAAATCAGCAGGGACGCTGCTTTGACACCATATTTTTGACTGAGCAAACTAAGAAGGAACGTGGGTTCATTCTGTGAGATGCCTACTACCCTCCTCTTCCCTAGAAATACTTCTTGTCTGCAGAATCCCAGAACGGTTTGGATTGGAAGGAACCTTAAAAATCATCTGGTCCCACCCCCTGCCACGGGCAGGGACCCCTTCCCCTAGCCCAGGCTGCTCCAAGCCCCGTCCAACCTGGCCTCAGACACTTCCAGGGATCCAGGGGCAGCCCCAGCTTCTCTGGGCACCCTGTGCCAGGGCCTCCCCATCCTCACAGGGTAGGCTTTCTCCCCAATACCCCATCCAACCCTGCCCTGTATCAGTTTGAAGCCATTCCCCTTTGTGCTGACACTCCATCCCTTGTCCCAAGTCCCTCTCCAGCTCTCCTGGAGCCACTTCAGGCACTGGAAGGCCACAATTAGGTCTCCCTGAAGCTTCTGTTTTCCAGGCTGAACAATCCCAGTTCTCTCAGCCTGGCTCACAGCAGAGCTGCTCCATCCCTCTGATCATCCTGGTGCCTCCTCTGGACTCGCTCCAGCAGCTCCAAGTCTGTGCTGGGCTGCAGGGCTGGAGGCAGCTCTGCAGGTGGGGTCTCACCTGAGCTGAGCAGAATCCAAAGAATACAGGGAGAGGAGGTGGCAATTACACTCTTGATAATTAAGGATAATCCAGAAGGCTGTGGATTAACACAGTGTGTTCCATAGTCAGGACAGGCAGCCCACCCAGGATACCACACTAGCCACCCCAAAATGCCTGGTAAGGTCGCCTGCTCTTGCTTTTGAGAGTTTTTCCATGATCCAGAGGGAAGAAAGGCAGATTTGCAGTGCTTACTGTGGAGGAGTCAGAGTCCAAGGATGGGAGCTGGTCTTTCACTGCAGCAAGGATGGCTCCCCACTGGAATGTCCTCTGCACAGGAGCTGCAGGAGGCTCAGCTGCATGTTCTGCACCCTCACTTTGCCCTTCTGAGGCCATTGGAACAGCTTTCCTTCAAGCAAAGGAAAGAAGAGCTTAAGGACACCTCTCCAAACATGAGATAACATCAATCTAAAGCAAGGACAAAGTGTGCAGTCAGGGCAGTGGAGTTCACAGCACTCCCAGCAGAGAATGTTAACATCTGCATTTTTGGAGCTATTCCTTCCCACCTGAATTCAGAAAGGGCTGAGAGCTTCCTGCCCTGCTCACCACACACACCTCAGGGGCAGTTTAGCCTCTCATTTATAAAGCACGTTTAGGGTTTCTTAGCCAGACTGCTGTAACTGTGTTCTCTCCAAGTATGTTCCCATGTTCTGCCTGCAGGGACGGGACAGGAACACAGCAAAGGCAGGGTGACACCTCTGCTCTCAGCTGGATTGACTCCTCTTCCCTTACATTCCCCTCCTCACTACTCAAAGGATAGATAAAATGATCACAAAGTCATCGAATCTCATAATGGTTTGGGCCGGAATGAGCTTAAAGTCTATCTCGTTCTTCCCACCTGCCATGGGCAGGGAATTTCCACGTGATTAATGTTTACTTTTGTTTTCACTGGATTTTTATTTTAAAAATAGTTCAGAATAGGCACATTTGTGGATTTTGACCTCTCAAAGTGTTTCTAAAGTGGATTCTTTCTTCCTGTTCCTTGATGTCCATGAGTAGTTGAGACAACACACTAGGAACTGCAGCTGAACTAAGAGGTCAGATAATTCACCCTCGCAGAAAAGCTTTACATTTTATGCCACAATCACATGGTTTTCTGGGCAGTCAAACATGGCAGTAAATGATTTCTGGTTCAGAGGTTTCACATAATATCCAGAGCTGGAAGGCTGGTGACTGTGAGTTGTTCAGGACTGAAATAACTGTCCAAGGGATCACACTGTCACTGTTATTTGCATTGGCCAATACCATTCCTCAAAACGTGAAGCTAAACTCAACTTACTCCCTGGGAAGTTTATAACTTGCAAACTGCCTCTGTGAATACTTTATAGGCCATATCTGTGGTGGTTTTGTTGGTGTGAAACAACCCCTGAATATCATTTAGATAAAGAGGATGGAAATCCTCATGGCTGGAGCACTGTGCTCTGAGCAGCACTTGCCAAAGGCCAGAGGAGCTCCGTGGGGATAAAACAAACTGCCTAGCATGGCTCCCTGTGCCAAATTCAGAGATAAATATCCCAAGGTTATGGAGGGACACTGGATCTGACTTGTCCGTCAGCTAATGCAGCATCCTCTGTGGGAGCAAGGAGTGCTCTGTGTTCAAAACAAACACTTATTAGCAGTAACACAACAGGGACTTTCTGGAGAGCTTGGGCATGGAGGTGTTAGGTAGAAGGCTGGACTTGATGATCTTGGAGGTCTTTTCCAGCCTTAATGACTAATTGAGACTTGAAACCCTGAGCTTCTCCGTGTCACCAGAACAGACGTTTGTTGTCACATCGCCCTCGCTGGGAAGTGTTATAAATAAATTGGATAATTCGCGCTCAAACATGTAATATCAAAATGTATGTATAAAGTTAAGTTGTAACCAGTTTTAAAAACGGCCAGAGCTGGTTCCGAGAAGAATGCAGCTCTTACCGGGAGGGTATTTGCATCCGAAAAGAACAGGGCTTGTTCCAAAAAGAATACAGTTTCTACCGGGAAGGTGTTTGCATCCGAAAAACAGGGCCACAGAGAGCAGATGGCCCATCAAGAAGGCATCCAGCGAGTTCCTGGAAATCTACATCTCCAAAGAGGAGTTCCCGGTATAGCTGATGGACCATCTCCGAAGATCTCCTCCCAGCTCAGGTGTTAACGATCCGATCAGGAACTCAGATATGGAACATCAAGAACCATCAGAAAACTTCCCCCGGTGATGAGAGACTAATCAAAAAACAGGATGCGTTTTGTCCATCTCAGTCCCACGAATAGCATGCTTCATGAATACGCTGAGTGGCAAAAATAATCCCCAGGATCCGGATTTTGCAGAAAAACTGTATATAAACCAGCTGCCGAAAGCAGCCAGGGTGAACAGAGGGAGTCTGATGCGATAGAGATCAGACCTGTGTTCACCCAGTGCCAATCCCGGGCTTGGCACTGCCTCCTTTTCGATCGTGGCTTTGCGTGTGCGATTTTCTCGGACACGAAATAAATTTATGTTTGTTTTATTCTCGAATTAGGTGCATTCATTTATAACAGAAGGAGAAGCGGAGAAGATACTGGCAATGCCGGGAGACAGAGCCTGCCTTCGGGGCAGAGCCACCGCAGCCCCCGGTCACAGCACTGGGACAGGGACGGGGCTCGGCTGACAGACCCCCCCCTCACAGCCCAACAATGGCGGCCGCGCGGCGCACGCGCACCGTCCCCATGGCAACGCGGCTCCCGCGCCCCCGGCCCCGCCCCGCTCCCCTCCCCTCACTCACGGCGCCCACCGCCCCACTCAGCGCCGGGCCGCACCGCGGGCACAGCGAACCGGCGGCACCGGGACGAGCGCAGGGCCAGGGACAGCGCTGCGAGGCCGCGTCCTCGAGGGCTGCTCGCTACAACCGCCCGCAGCCAGCCCCAACCCCATTGGCTGCCCTTCGCCCCGCCCCTCACACGGACTCCTCCCATTGGCCCGGCGGCGCGGGGGCTCTTGGGTGTTGTAGTCCGCCGCTCGGGAGGGCGGGGCGCTCCCCGCATGCCTTGCGCGGGCGGGACTAGTTCCGGCGGCGGCGCTCACCGGGGCGCGGGTGAGAAGCCGGGACGGGACAGCGGCACCGGGACGGTGGGGAGGAGGAGGAGCAGCAGCAGCAGCAGCGGTAGCACTTACCTCTGGGGGCGGTCCTGGGCACTCCCCGTCCTTGCTGGGCCCGTGGCCGTACGCGAGCGGTTCCTACCCGCTCGCTGAAGTCTGCGATGCTGCGGCCGCGTTGCCGGCAGGGCCACGAGGGAGGCAGGTGCGGGGATAACGCCCCTGGAGCCGTTCCGCTGTGAGACGTTCGGTAACAGCCGTGTGGCGGCCGCTTTGACGGCTCCAGCCGCGCTGGCCCGCTTCAGGTACGTTGTTGTGCGAGCGGAGCGTGCCCGGGCCGAGCCCTGCGGCTGCCGTGTGCGGCTGCCTTGGCGGGCACAGCCCCTGCCACGGGAAATGTGCTCCCTAATGTGCCTGCTCAAGTGCTTTTGTGCCCCTTGCCTCGTTTTTCTGAGGTTCTTTGATGTGCTTTAATATGCCTGACAGTGACAGGCTTGTGGTAGAATCACTCAGGTTGGAAAAGAGCTTTAACATCATTGAGTCCAAGCATTAAAAGATGAAGAGCTTGGTGTATTTTGTGTATTTTCAACAGACATGGGTAGAATTGAACTCGAGTGTTGTGGGTCCAGGAATGTTTTCTCTCGCACACCTCTGGAACCTGATGTGGTTCCTGTAGCTGTGATTTGTGCCAGCTGAGTCAGTCAGCAGATGATATAGTGCAAAAATGAGATGTTCTGGTTCTTGTTGTAGCTGAGCTGAAAACAATTGTGCCTAAAAAGGGATGTAGCAAGGCTTTTTATTCCCTCCAATAAGTTGTTGCTGGACTTAGTGGAAATAGAACTAAGTCAGGAGCAGAAGCGGAGCATGTTCTTGCTCTGCTCTGCACTGATGTGGCCTCATGCCCAGTCCTGGGGGCAACCACGATGTCAGAAGGATCTAAAGCTGTTGGAGAGTGTCCAAAGGAGGGACACGAGGATGGGGAAGGGTCTGAGGAGCAGCTGAGGGCACTGGGTTTGTTCAGCTGGAGAAGGAGACTGAGGGCAGAGCTCAGTGGGGGCTGCAGCTCCGATCTCTGCTCCCTGTGCCAGGGACAGGAGCCAGGGAACGGCTGGAGCTGGGCCAGGGAGGTTGAGGTTGGGTATCAGGGAAAGGCTCTTCTCCCAGAGGGTGCTGGGCACTGACCAGGCTCCCCAGGGAATGGGCACGGCCCCGAGGCTCCCAGAGCTCCAGGAGCGTTTGGACAATTCTCAGGTACAGGGTGGGATTGTTGGGGTGTCTGTGCAGGGCCAGGAGCTGGACTGGATGATCCTTGTGGGTCCCTTCCCACTCTGAATATTCCATGACTCTCTGTTGTCAGCTTGATGGCTCAGTTGGAACCTCCAACAACCTCCACTCTTGTGCTGTCTTGGGTGTCCCTGTTTTGGGACAGAAGAACACTTGTGGATATCACCTGTGCTTGTGGGAGGGGATGTGAGAGAGTGAATTGAGCAGTGCCTGGTGATGGTGATTAATGGGCAGCTGGATTTTTTCTGTGTTGGGAGCTGGTTGCTTCTCAAGTCACCTCCCATTTATTTTAGTGTGGCTCTAAGGTGCATTTTGTTGCAGTTTTCATACTAAGTTTAATTTTTCTCTGCCTTCTAGTTGGCTCAAACAGCAAATTCTGAAACCAGGGCAGTGTGGGGTTTGCTGCCTGCTCTGTGCCCCAGCACTATAGAGCTCAGATCCTGATAAATAGATGAGTGCTGATGGATTAAATTTAGTAATAACAATAATAACAGCAGCCTCACAGGTGTCATGGCTTGACCCCAGCTGGTTACCAAGTACCAGGCTGCTGCTTTTCCCCTGCTCCATCCCAGTGGGATGGGGAGGAGAATCAGGAAAGTAAAAAAACCTCATGGCTTGAGGTAAGAACAATTTGATTATTGAAGCAAAGTAAAATATAATGCTGATAATAATTATAACGCGAAAATAAATAAAACCCAAAAGAAACTCAAAAGCAACATGGTTGCTCAGCACCTGCTGACTGATTTCCATCCCATATCCAAGCTATGATTGGCCCCTCCCAGCCAACCTCCCCAGTTCATATACTGGGAATGATGTTCTGTAGAGTGGAATATCCCTCTGGCCGGTTGAGGTCAGCTCTTCCCCCCCGGCTTCTTGGGCACCTCCTTGCTAGCAGAGCACGGGAAACTGGAAAGTCCTTGATTTAGGGTAAGCACTGGATAGCAGCAACCAAAACATGAGTGTGTTACCAGCGTTCTTCTCATCCTAAGTCCCAAACAACCTGTGCCAGCTGCTGGGAAGACAGTGAACTCTATCCAGCTACAACCAGGAGAGCAGAGCTGAGGGAGGTCTCTAACAAATGGGAACTTGCTCACTGTGCCCTGAAGCAGGGGAACAGCCCGTGAGTGTTCAGGAGGTCTTTGTCAAACTTATTCTTAGTAACCCAGTCTCCCTCAGTACTCTCGTGTTTACTTTTACTGAAAGTAAATCTGAACATCTGAAATGTTCTGTGCTATGACTTGAGCTTCTTAGGATCTGTTGTGGCTGCCCCGTCCCTGGAAGTGTCCAAGGCTAGGTTGGACGGGGCTTGGAGCAACCTGGGATAGTGGGAGGCATCCCTGCCCACGGCAGGGGGTGAGATGAGATGATCTTTAAGGTCCCTTCAACCCAAACCATCCTGGTATTCCATGCTATTATGGATTATTATGTATTTGAGGCTGCTGTCACATGTCCCCTCTAGGCTCCTCCTCTTTGGGACCAGACAACCCCAATTTTGTTTCTCACAGGTCTTTCCATTTCAGTCTTGAGGGCTCTGATCACTCTTGTTGTTGTCCTGGAGATGGTGAGCAGCTGTCCTCAGGTGCTTGCAGAGCTGACATCCTACTAAAGTTCAGTCTGAGAGGAAATCTCAGAGCTTTAGAAAAATAAAAATCAAAAAGCAAATATGTTGGCAGAGCACAGGGGAGTGTAGGAGTGAGGCTGAATGTCCTGTCCTGCCGTTGTTGCCCTGTTGGCTGTCAATCACCTCACCACGGCTGTGTTGATAACTTGTACCTGAGTGGGGCTGATTCTGACAAAGACCAAAACCTGTGTGGTTCATAATTATTGTACCCAATTAACAAGGAGGGTAGAGAACAACGAGCTTCACTTGCACCTGAATGTGCTTCTACAAACTGCCCTGGATTTTACCTCCTTTCACTGTCTTTTGGCCTTCCTGGGACAGCTTTAATCTGTTTTAGTGAGAAACTCCTACTTTCCCCCTTATGATCCACTTCAACCCACTTAGCTCTCCTTGTGTTTTGATTGTGAGGTGTTCAGGCCTTTCACTTGTGCTCTGCATATTCTTGTCTGAGGCTTCTGCGTGTCCCAGTGCAGTGCAAATTGCTGCTGTCAGGCAAAATAGGTGCTTTTACAGTTATTTTTAAAGGGAAATAATTACCAGTTGATGAAGTAGAATGCATGGTGCTTTTGTAGTCTTAACAAGCTGAGGATGAAGGAAGGGAAGAAAAGGAAGGTGGGAGAGAAAGGATCCAGTTGGGGAGTGACGAGGTAGGAATTAAAGGTGTTTTCTTATAATATTAGAAAAGGGGCTGGTGCTTGCAAGGCAAAGACTCCCAGTTGTTCAGAAAACAGGAGTATGGTTTTGAAATGTTACAGCTGAGGAAATCTGAAGAGCAACTGCTGCTGAAAAGCCTCTTCCTGCTCTTTTATTCCTCACCAGTGCCACATTTGGCATTTGCCTGACCCCAGAATGAATCTAAGGAATTAAACTGGCAAGAAGTTATCAGGAAGAAGAAAGACTTTATGTTGGCTTAGCTTATGTAGAGGGACCAGGCAAACCCCAGGAGTGCTGCATGGTGGGCAGTGAGACTACAGAGAAGGGAAAGCAATTCCCATGGGATTGCCTGGAACAAGCTGCCCGGAGAGGCTGTGGATCTCCTTCTCTGGAGATATTCAAGAGCCCACCTGGGTGCAGCCCTGTGTAGTGTGCTCAGAGGACCTGCTTGAGCAGAGAGGTTGGGTGAGATGGACACCCAGTGGTCCCTTCCAACCTGAACCATTCTGGGATTCTGTGTCCTGGAGCTGCAGCTGAAGCCCTCAGCTGCTGGATGCAGCTGTGCTGAGCAGCTCTTCATGGAGTGCCAAACAAGAACACTCTCCTGTGAGAGGTTCAAATGATTAATCTGCAATTGCTCCCCAAGGCTGGGGCTCGGATAAACCTTTCAGGCAGTCCTGGAGTTGGAGGAGCTGTGTAATTAAGTTATGTCTGCAGGATGGGGGCTGTGCTGGGGTAATGAAAGGGCAGTTGTGCTGCTGTTCCCAATGTTTCAGCATTTTCCAGGATTCACTGAGGTGGGGCTGGGCTGCTTCTGAAGGGCTGAAACAGTAAATGGGAGAAACAATCTGCTTACAATCTGATGACAGTGGAGTGTGCACCCTCTTCAGGTGACACTGACTGCTTTTGGGAGCAGTGGGCAGTTGTCATTATTAATGACTGTGTCTTAATTTAATCAGTGTCATCCTGTAATGCGAGACAGATGGAGAAGACCAGGAATGTCTGACACATGAATTCTTAATTCTCTCCCTGCATTATAAAACATGCAGAGCAAGAATTACATCCTTTTGTATAACACTAAGCCCACCTTCAGCTCTTAAATAGATGTTTAGTCTTCTCTTGCTGAAGTTATTCAAAGCTGCCTTAGGCATGTTTGGATTAGGCAGGGAGGAAATAGAGCCACTGCTTCTGGAATCTTAAAATGAGATTTGAAAGATGTGGGTTTTAGCATTATTGTCTTTTATTTTTCCAGTGTATTGGAATCCCAGAGTTCCCTGCAGCAAGAAAGAACTTCCAGCAAAATCTTCTCAGCAGCTGTTATTGCCTCAGGCTGAGGAGTTGATCAATAGTCGAGGTAAGAATTTGAAACCCCACACATCCGAGCTGGCCTCACCTTCCAAGCCCGTGGCATCTTGGAGCTGTAATTGTATGGAAAACAGGGATCATCAGCTGAATGCTGTGCTCTGGTTTGGCTCCTCAGGGCGGGATGTCGGAGCTGAGCGACGAAGCCAGCGAGTCGGAGCTGCTGAGCCGCAGCCTCTCCATGTGGCACGGGGTCGGGCACGTGGTCTGCCGGGAGGAGCTGGATGTGCCCCTGGACCTGCACACGGCCTCCTCCGTCGGGCAGTACGAAGTGGTGCAGGAGTGCATCCAGCGGTGAGAGGGGCTGGGGAGGACACAGCTGGGGGGTGCCACCTCCTGCAGGTGTGGTTGTCATCTGTGCTGCACTGGTCAGGGCAACGGGGACACGTCACTGGGACTCCCAAAGGGTTCTTGGCACAAAGTTTGCGGGGGCAAATCTGCTGATAAAAATTACTTCCTTAGTGTTTTAGTGGGAAGTGTGTCCCCTCCATGGCAGGGGGGTGGAATGAGGTGGTCTTTAAGGTCCCTTCTACCCCAAACCATTCTGTGATTCTGCAATTTGGGGGAGGTTGTGCTGGAGCTGGTACAAGTTCCCATGGAGGCTTCAGTGCTAGATGATAACAAGAGTCTGCAGGAGCCAGCTGTGATCCACAGCTCCAGCACAGTAGTTCATGTGACTTCTTTCCTCTGTTCCTTAGTGGAGAGCTGGATTTAAACCAGAGGAACTGTGGGGGCTGGACCCCACTCATGTACGCTTCCTACATCGGCCATGACAACATCGTGCACCTGCTGCTGGAAGCGGGAGTGAATGTGAACATCCCCACCCCGGAAGGGCAGACTCCCCTCATGCTGGCCTCCAGCTGTGGCAATGAGAGTGTTGCTTACTTCCTTCTACAGGTGTGTATCCCATAAAAACAGGTAAAGCCACAGCATGTGGTTTAAGTGCTCAGGGTGGGATTATCCACAAGTGGCCGCTTTGTGTTCTGTTGCAAGTTCAGCTTCGTGGTGGGATTTAATTTAAACTCCTGGTGTCCCAGCACAGAGGGGCAGTGGCTGAAAGCCTGAGCAGAGCAGGTGCAGTAAGGAACATTGTCTGTTCTCTTGCAGCAAGGGGCAGAGCTGGAGATGAAGGACATCCATGGCTGGACTGCCTTGTTCCACTGCACCAGTGCTGGGCACCAGCAGATGGTCAAGTTCTTACTGGAGAATGGGGCAAATGCCAACTGCAAGTAAGGAGGAATCTGTCATTTCCTTGTCATTTCATTGTCATTTGTCATTCAGTATGAAAGCAACAGGTGGCAGATGAACACAGTCCAACAGATAGATACCTGCTTTTGTCTTCCAGCTGTACCTCGGGGTGTGTGGCACAGCTAATACAGGGACAGGTGACCTGCAAACTGAATTGAAGTCTGCCCATGCTGTCCCTGTTTATTAAACTAAGATCAAGGGAAGTTAGATTTACTGCTTGTTCAATTATCAGCTAAACACTGACACCTTCTGAACTCAAGTACACACAAGTCTTTCTATTGATTGTTTTATATACTCAAGAGTTCAGGTTGGTTTTTGAAGTGTGCCCTGCATTCCCATGCCTTGGGGGCTGCCATACATTTATGCACATGGAAGTGCCTGAGGGCAACAAGAGGTTCCTGCTTTATTAGCTCCTGCAAAACTGATTTGGGCTCTTAAAGGCAGACCTGCAGCTGGAAGAGTAATCTGTTGCTGTGCAGCCAGTTTAGGAACACTGAATCTCCACAGGGAATTTTACAAGCAGGACAGCCAGTGCATCAGAGTCTGTGCTCAGCAAAGGTTGAGGGATGGAAATGCTCTTTTAGGGTATGGCAAAACTGCAGCCCGGTTCAGCTGTAGTTATACCAGTCCATGCGTGTGTTCTCTCCCCAGGGAGCCAGTCTATGGATACACACCTCTGATGGAAGCAGCTGCTTCTGGCCATGAGATAATTGTTCAGTACCTTCTCAATCATGTAAGTGTCCTGACAGTTCTCTATGTTGCTGAAAGTCTCTGGTTCCAGCCCTCAGAGGAACTACCACAAGTTTGACACCAGACTTTTTTTGACAGTGTTATTTTTGCTCCTTGATGACAGTCACATCTGAAGTCCCGGACTTTCAGGACTGTTGCCAAAGTATCTGCTTTCTGCAGGCTGGTACCATGATTTTACACTGCCCTCGCAGGAACAGGAGTGAGGTGTGACTGTCCAGATTTAACTGAATAATGACTGAAGTAGAAAACAACTGAAGCTGTAATTTTTCTATTGTATTTACAGGCTTGCATGCTCAGGCTAGTGGACATCTGCATCCAAAAGCTTATGAGCATGCAGGGCTCTTACACAATTTGGTTTTAATCCCATTTGACTGGTCCAGCTTACTGCCAGAAGGAGGCAGCAATACAAAACACTTCAGATCAAACAGACAATTCCCAGTGGCAATGCACAAGAGCCATATGCCTCGGCTATTTGGCATTCAGGGATTGGAGAGACTGGAGACAACTGGAAAGGCAGTCAGGGTATTAGTGCAGCTTGAACTGCCTGTCGAAGGTGAGCCTGTATTGCTGATGGAGGAGCTAAGACAATCCTTGGGGGTTTTTTTAATATACATATATATTTTCTGTACTGCCCTCTGCCACGTGTACTTAAACAGGTATTTTTTCTGCAGGGAGTGAAGGCAGATGTCAGAGATAACACTGGAGCCACAGCACGGACCCTGGCCATGAAGTATGGCCACACCAAGATTGTGGGGCTGATAGATTTGCATGCAGCCCCAGTGCCCAAGGTCTTCTGCAGAGGTCCAGGTAACAGATGTTTTACCTCGTTCATTTTAAGATGGAACCTGAAGCGAGGTGTTTGAGAGTTTGAAAGTATGCTATACTGTGTATATGGGGTAGTGCTAGCTGGTCTATCCTGGAAATTCCAGCATTTCTGAGGGTGGAAGAGGCATGAATCAAACAACTCTTGTCTGCTGGCCTCTTTCTGACCTAGTTTAGCTGTTTCACCCTCACTCTTTAACATTTCCCTTTTTCTTTCCACTGCATTTATGGGACCAGTAGCAAGTAAAGCAGGCAAATGACTTCCTGTGCTGCTAACAACCTGTGTTTGAACTACAGGCAAATATGAAGAGCTGAGTTCCTCAGATGAATCATATTCTGCTCCCCAGAGACAGAGACCTGCTCGTAGGACCAAGGGTCCCAGCATCCACGAGGGGCCCCAGGCCTTGGCCAAGATCACAGCAGTTGGGATTGGGGGAAGGAAGCAGTCTCGCTATGGTGAGGAGAGTTCAGAGCCCGGGGCCTCAAATGCACGGCAGCTTTCCTGATACACATTTCTTCTTTGTTTGGGATTCATGTGTGCTTTGTACAGAACAAAGACAGCTTTGTGTGATGGTGTTCACTACCCAATGTCTGGGTTAGAAAGAAAGCCCCCTGAACTCTTTTGTCAAGGCTCGATATTGATGAGTGGGATACTTTTCTGCTCTCATTTCAATTACTGTTCCCCTGACTCTTGGGAACAGTTCAGTTTCCCTTTTTGAGTCAGGCTAAAAGTTTGAGAGCCCTTCTCAAGCTGATGACAGGGAGATGGTCACAGTAGCCAAGAAATCATTGATCATGAGAGTGAACTTGTGAGTTTTGCCTTCCTTGATGCTTGAAATGCTTCAAAAATGAGGTTGCAAAACATTTGCAACAGACCAAGAGAAAGATGATGCCAGTTCAGGCATCAGCCCCTGGATGCAGTGCTAGGAGGTTTGTTTTACTGTCTGTCATAGGTATTTCTCAGACTGGCTGCCCAGAATAGCCAAGATTATAGACTTGAAAGCCTGTTCAAAGCTCAGTTCATTGTCTTAAACACAAGTCTGTTATCCCACAGGCTGTATTGGAATGTTACTGTCAGCTTCTTAAATGCCAGTGGGATGCTCCTGGTGTTTTAGCACAGCTGCAGGGGGATTGGTTCTGCAGGGTGTGCGGGGCTGGGGGGTGGGACACAGCTGGCACCTCGCTCTCTTAAGCAGCTGTTTCTCCCCTTTGATAATTTGGGTATCAAGAGGAGAGGGAACACTGGAAGCTGCTGTTTAAGGTACATCTCTGCTATGAGGTGTTTCCTCTGACTTTCTTTCAATGTAATCATGTAAGTAAAGTACATTTGCTGTGGGGTCATGTGAGGGAACTGCAGGAATCTGCATTTCTCAGGTGTTCTCTGTGCTTTTTAGAATGAAACCTGCCAGTTGAGAGGGCAGTCTCGCATTTTGGTTATTTTCAGATCCATAAGCAGTTACATTTTCTGCAGGAGCCTCCCTGATAACTTGCATCCTAATCTTTGTTCTCCCTTCCTGTTGCACACAGAGCAGGTGCCCCCTCAGGGCTATGTCACCTTCAGCAACGATGGCAGCTGTGAGCCAGGTGTCATCCGGAACAGGGATGTCACCTCCCCGATTAACGAGCTGGACGTGGAGAGCAGCAGCAGCAGGGGTAAGTCACTGTCTCAAAACATGGTCCAGCTTGCAGTGCACAGCTGGGTGTGAGTCCAGGCCTTGGCTTCCCTTCCCAGTAAGGTGCTGAGATTGGAATGTCTCTCCTGAGGGAAGGCCGGGATGGTTTAGCTACAGAAGATAAAGCTTAGTGCGGTAATTTCATCAATTTGTGCAAATATTCTGAAGGAGGGTGGGAAGAAGACAGAACATGCCTGTTTCCAGAAGTGTCTCTGGTAGCAAACAGACTTGGAGAAAGATGAGTGCTGGAGATTGTGGTATTTCTGCCTCGGGGTTCTCTTGTATCCTGAGTACTGCACATGAAGCCTTGGTCTGGGTTTCCCCTTCCTTTGCACCTCCAGGAGGTTTTGCTGGTAATTGTGTAGCAAAATCAGAATGTAACAAAGTTGTCCTTAAACGTTTTTTCCCCATTCCTTTCCAGAGGATAGTGCTTTGTCCAGCAACAGCATGGGAACAACCAGGAGCAGCAGCAGCAGCAGCAGCGAATGCCTGATCAGACCCCCAGGAGTCAGCAGTGAAGGCTCCTTGGAAAGCAGTGAGGTGAATTTTCCTTTCTCTGCCTTCAGCTTGGGCAGCGCTGTCACCCTTGGGTGACTCTACTCCCGTGGGAGCCTGTAAGACCAGGCTGGGTGAGGAAAGCTGCTGTTCCAGGGACAGGAAAACCAGGGAAGGGGAAGAGGTTGGAGGTTACTCACAGCTCACGTGGCTCAAGGCAGCTCTGGGGCTGCAGTACAAAAGGGCCTTTAGGTCTTGGAGGAATCTGCACTTGTTAGCCCCAGTGATCCTGCCATCTCTGCACAATCATCCTTTCCATTCTGTGGGTGTTTTTTTCCTTTTCCAGGACTCTGACCATGCCAACAGCCCCCTGAGTTGGAAACAAGCCAAGATCTTTAAGGGCAAGACCCGCTACAGCAACAGTGACAGCCACTGGAGCCACTGCCTGGGGAAGGCTGGGGGCTGCAGCCAGCACCTGGTCCTTCCTGAGCCCCCAGCCTACACAGGGCCCCAGGTAACCACACAGACTTGTCCTGCAGGATCTGTCACTGTACCAGGTGTGGGAGGCTTTTCTAAGGTCACCAAAACACCTTGGAAAACATCAAACCTCTGCCCAAACTGAAACGCTTGTGAAACAGCAATTTCTTGTATGGGAGCTGTTTGCTGAGATGTTGCTGTTGCTTGGAGGGGTTTCCTAGACCCTTCAGGCCTGTGGGTGGGCATCAAACCTGGCAGTGGTGTGGACTGGAGTGGATGGTGCTGTGTCATTCTGCTCTGTACTTGCTAGAAGAGGCCATGGCTGCAGCAGAGAGGCCAGTCCTGGGTGTGTGACTGTGGAGAAGGGCAGGGAACCACAGGAAGTTGTGGTTGCTTCTGGAACCCAGAAGGGTGTTACAACAGCACAAGGAAGCGGATATTTATGATTAAGAGGAATGGTGATACTTTTGTTGTGAAGGTATAAAAAAGTTTGTTTTGTCTGGGCTGCAGGACCTGGCAACATTCCTTGAGGAGATTGGGTGCCTGAAGTACCTGCAGGTGTTTGAGGAGCAAGACGTGGACCTCCGGATCTTCCTGACCCTCACAGAGAGTGACCTGAAGGAAATAGGCATCACGTGAGTGTCTGTCCTGTCCTTCCCAGCTTTCCCTTACAAACCATGTCCAGCCTGGGCAGGAAGGTTTAGCTGGGGAGTGCTGCTCTCTTCTGGCTGCCTCCCACACAACTCGACATCCCCATGTCCTTGGCTGTAACACGCTCCTGCTTCTGGAGGTACCCTGGAGAGACCAGCACACTGCAGAAGTCCTCATGGCATCCCATTGGGCTTAGGGACAGGTGGTGCAGGGCTTGACCCCTGTTGGTTCCATCCCCCCAGGCTGTTTGGCCCCAAGAGGAAGATGACCTCGGCCATCGCGCGCTGGCACAGCAGCGCCCGCCCGCCCAGCGACGCGCTGGAGTTGGCCTACGCCGATCGGCTGGAGGCAGAGATGCAGGAATTGGCCATCCAGCTGCACAAGGTGAGGCTCTATGCCCTGCAGGAAGTGATCAGTGCTGTGTTTTTGTTGTGCCTCTGATGTTTTTCCTTCACCCCAAGCCATGACTTGCAGTGGATGCACTTGGTGTCAAGTACACCACAAGTACAGCTTATCCACTCCTCATCCTTTGTGCTCCTTTGTGTCTGTTTCCCATCCAGCTGAGAATTATAGGAGCCTAGGGGCAGGAATTAAATCCCTACTCTTTCCCAGCAGTGTCATTTTTATGGTGAAGTTGTGCAGCCTTCAGTGAACACTTGTGTTGGTTTAGGAAATTTGGACTAATGACTAACTTTGCAGAGAGGAAGGGGGAATTGTAACTGTGGGGCTGGGCTTGGTGTGGAGAGAACCTGTACTCAGTGTACAAGCCTTATCCAGCTTCCTTTCCTACTGGAAAGGAACATTCTGGCTGCCTAGGGTATTAAAATAGCAGGGACTCAAGGAACATGTGAGAGCAGCAGGTGGGAGATATTCAGTACTCCCAGCTTGATCCCCAGTGTGCTCTGTTGCAGAGGTGTGAAGAGGTGCAGGTGATGAAGGGCCAGGTGTGCCAGGAGCAGAAGCTGCGTGCAGTGACTGAGAGCTGTTTGATGGAGCGGGATGAGACCTGGAATGCCATCCAGTGCCAGCTCAGAGAGGCCCAGGCCATCACCAAGGATGCTGGAGTCCTGCTGGATCAGATCAAGTAAGTCATTCCCAGGAAGTGACACTTAGGCTGCTGGAAAACAGGATTTGGGGTCATATTGGCAGTCTTACAGGTGATGCTCAGGGTAAGGCAGGAGAGCTCACCTGGTACCTGAACACATTTTGGATCCTGCCTGACTTTCCCTAGTGGAGAGCCACAGCCATGGGAGCACGTGTGAAGCTTTGGTCAGAGGCACAAGCTGTAAGTGGCCTTTTTGGGGGTGCTGGGTGCTCCTGTTTCAACTAGAAGCAATCAAAAGGCTGAGGTTTTGTGCTTACCCAGTGCCCAGGGTAAAACTTGGTGATCAGGTGAATACAAAAAGGAGTTTTTAACCCATAACCTATCAAAGGACATGCAGTGACTTGCAAGTGAAGAATACTTTTCTTACAACTGTGACACCTGGCAGAAAAACCTGCCCTGTCCCCCCTTCTGACACTCCTTTTACTGCCTTTGTGGTGCTTTTTTCTCTGCCCCAGCTGGACTCCCGTCATGGGCCTTGTTCTTTCCAGTGATAGAACAGGGACATCCCTGAAAGTGGCATAAATCTTGCTGCTTATGGATCCTAGTCCAGAGGGAGTGGGGTCTGCTTGCTGCCAAGCCAGGGTGAGCTGAAGTTGGATCCAGAAGCTCAGCAGAGCAATATTCCCACTGCAAGGGGCAGAGCCTGGCTTTTCCCCCGACTGAGGAGCTGAGGCTGCTGTAGAAGGGCCCTGGCTGCTCTGAACAGACACTGCTTGAACTGGTGGGATGGTGATGACAGCCTGAGAACTTGGGTGCCCCTCCTGCCTGCCCTGAGGTCGTTTCCTTTGCCCATCAGAAACCTTGGATCAGGCTTGATTCTCACACAGACCAGGCACAGCCCCTGGCTTGGGCTTCCTGCTGCTCACCCCAGCCCCTCCTTGTCTTGTCCCCCCACAGCTCCTCTGTGAATGGGGCAGAGCTGGCTGTGGCTGCAGATGGAGAGCAGTGGCTGGGAGCTGAGCAGTGCCAGCACCCCGAGCTTGGGCTGGGGCACCACTTCCTCTTCCTGGGAAGCAGCAAGGAACAAGTTGTACCCCAGGGCCTTAGAGGCGCTGCCTGGGCACCCCACACACGTACTGCAGGCTGTAGGAGTGTGCAGTGTCACTCCCAGCATGTCCCTGTGCCCTGCTGATGGCTGTGGTGTGGTTTGGCAGGAGCTGCCAGGCAGAGCTGTCGGCCCGGCTGGCCCCGGAGCGGGTGGGCGATGGAGCGCCGGACACGCGGGAGCGGCGCGGCACCGGGGAGAGCCAGCGGCCCGGGGAGCGCCCAGGTGAGCAGCAGCTCCAGCTGCAGAGGGGGAGCCCAAAACAAAACCCCCTGTTTGTCTTTCCTTGCTGAAAGGATGAAGTCAGACAGTTGGGAATGGGTGAGCAGCCAGACTTTTAGAGTGAGTTTAATTCTTGCTCAGGAGAAGCATTTAAAGCTCTCAGGGTCTTTAGAGTTTAACTTGCAGAGTTTCTCAGCAAGTTTTGGGGTCTAGCACGTGTCTGTGGCTAAAAATGCAGAGCTGTAGCACAGGCCTCAGTGACAGCCCTGCTTCAGGGGCCTGTGGCTGCACCTCGCGTTTGTTACCACCCTGTGTACTGGAGTAGGTCTGAACCAGGAGATGTGGTTGATTCCCTAACTCAGTTTGGAGGATTGTGCTATTGGATCCATGGGACAAACCTCTGTGGCTGGCAGGCCTGACCCAGCAGCTCCCTATCCCTAGGAGTTGGTTAATGATCCCTGGAAGTGCTCAAGGCTGGGTTGGAGGGGGCTTGGAGCAACCTGGTCTAGTGAAAGGTGTCCCTATCCATGGCAGGGATGGGCTTTAAGGTCCCTTGCAACCCAAACTATTCCATGATTCTAAGATTCTCTGACCTTGCTGCCTGTGACATGTTCCTAGTGCCCTGTTCTTTGCCACCTGTGTCTTAGAAGTGAGACAAGTAGAGATCCTGTTGATTTCTGTCCACTACACTTAATCCCTTTGAGAGTCTCTTAATAGACAACCCAGCCAGTATGAAAACATAAATCCCTAAGTGGTAGAATTGCCAGAAAACTCCTCAGTTTGGCACAGGCTGCTCCAGCTCTTTTCCTGTGTGATTCAGAACCCCTAACTGGAACCCCTTGGGCTGGGGATGCTTCCCAGCAACACCAACCCCTCGTGTGCTGTGTCCCAGAGAGCGTGCAGATGGATTAACTGTGTCCCTGTCCTTGCAGTGCTGGAGGGGTGGCCACCCTCCCTGAAGTCCCTGAGCTTGCCCGAGCTGTCAGCTGTGCTGGAGGAGTGTGTGGGAGAGATGGGTAAGGTGGAAGGACTCTGGGTGTGTGGAGGGACTGTCATGCTGGGTGGGCTTTGGTGGTTTGGAGTGGTTGTTGGGAGAGACCCCACAATCCCTGCTCCTTCAGGGAAGCCTCCAGGCTCTGGAGTTGGTGCTGGCAACTTATTCTTGCTGCAGATCTTGGGCTCTGCTTCATCCCCTGGTGACAGGTCCAGGCTGAGAGATGGGGGGGTGGTCCCTGCATCTCCTGCTCAGTGGTGAGAGCTGCTGGGGAAGTGGTTCCCTAATCCTGTGTCCTGTTCTCCTGGTGACTGGAACTTGTCCCAGCAACTTGCAGACAGTAGAGACACCCCTGTTTTTGGAGCAGAAAGGCAGCACAGCCGTGGCTGAGGGCAGCCTGTTCTTTCCTGATTCCTAGCCCCTTCTTAATTCTGCTTTCTCCCTTTGCTTTGTCCTCAGGAAAAGCTCTGCAGACTGTGACTCAAAACCTCCAAAGGCTCCAAGCTGTGGGGCAGAGCGGGCAGAGCTGGCCAAAGCCATAACCAAGCCAGGAGGGTGAGTGGGAATAACTGCCCTGTCCAGGGACAGACCGTGGCACTGAGGGGACACCATCCCTCACTGCCACGTCCCCAGGGCTCGCTAGTAGCCCACACACCAGGGCTGGGCTCTGACTCACCCTTGTGTGCCCTCTGGTTGGTTCTCCCTTTGGAAATTCTGCACCCCCCTTGTCCCTTTGTCTCACCAGAGGGTGACTGTCCCCTTTTCCCTGGTGGCTGCAGGAATACTGACGTCGGGTGACTGTTCCACCCGGAAGCTGCGTGTGCCTGGGAGAGGGAGCACGGGGGCTGTGCCGGCAGCGCCGCGGCTCTGCCGGGGGCCACCACGGCTGGCGGCGCACGGAGGAGGCCATGGCCACCAGAGAACACAGCTGGGAGGATGAGGGACAGCAGAGGACAACACCCAGCAGCTCTTGGGGCCTGACTCAAGGTTCCCAGGATCTTTGTTTGAAAGGTTTAGGTTTGGAGGAGAAGCTCCAAGCCTGGAAGTTTTATCTGCCTTCAGCTTCCTGCAGCCCTTGTTGTTCAGGTCTGGGTGGTGGTAGAAAGGCAGCAGTTGCACACAGCAATCAATTCATTATTTTTCTGCATCCCAAGCTCCCCAGGGCCTCTGAAATGTGTCCCTGCCTCCTCCTGTGCCGTGGGAGTTGGCCCAGAGAATGGATCTGAGGCCATAAAAAAGGCAGTTTGTTGTGGAGGAGTGAAGGGAGTGGAGTTTGTGGTGTTTGGCTCTTTGAGCTGCACAGGAGCTCAAAGTGCAGTCCTGTTCCTGATGGAATGTCTGCTCTGCTGCCGTCCCAGATCTGGGCTTCAAAGCCTGTTCCTCCAGCCAGCCCACTCTGGTTCGCTTTGGGTTCTTGCTGCCCTCAGGGGCTGGGTGTGATCACTTGTGGTGGTTTAGGAATGGCATTCACTGAAACACTCTCACCTCACTCACTGCCCCTCCTCCCCTTCCCCTGGGGTGGGATGGGGAGGAGACCTGGAGGCACAGAAGGTGAAGATCACTGGTCAAAATAAAAGCAATTTACTGGAAACAGCAATGGGATAAGGAACGGTAACAGCAACAAGAGTAATAGCAAAAGTGTACAAGGGAGGTCCTGGTCCTGCAGAAATGACCCCTGTCCTGGCCAGAACCAGGACATCACAGTTACTCCATCCCCAAAACTTTGGCTTTGTGCTCAGTGCTTTATGGCAGAGGTTGTTGGTGGTTTGCCAGGGCCAAGATCGCAGCAAGGCAGATCTTGCCCTGGAAAGACACGAGAGAGAAGGAAGAGCTGGGACTGTTGAGCTTCCTATGCCTCTGGCAAGCAGGGGAATGCCAAGGCAGCAGAGCAGGAACAAGGATAGCTCTGTCCCCCATGGGAGGTGGGCAAAGGAACCACAGTCCAGATGGAGCTGTGGTGCCAAGCTTTACTCCTCGCCACTGCCTGCCTTTGATTTGCAGGCTTTAGTGTTGAAAACAGTTCTGCCAGGGCATTCTGGGGTGGGTATTGCTGAGGACAGGCAGAGCAGGAAGAGGCTGCCCTGTCCCTGGGATTGGGTGAGGGCTCTGGTGACGGGAACCTTGGTGTAAAGTGGTCTCCAGTTCCCATTCATTCCTGAATCCTGTAAGGGGGAAAAAACACAACTGAAATCTGAAGTCTATGAGTGAGGGCCTTGATGCATCAGGAAAAGTCCCTCTGGGAAGAGGATGGAACTGTGTGTTGCTTCTGATCTTTGGACCTTGGTCACAGATCCCAAATACAAAAATGCATCCAGCTCCATCTTTTGAGCTGGTCACCCTTTCTGATGAGCTGCCTGAGTCCCATTAGGCAGGCCTGACAGCTGCTCTGCCTGGGGTGTCTGTGCTTCCTGGAGCCAGTCCCTGTCCCAAAGCAGGCAGGTGTGGCCCTCTCAGCTGTGCCCTGTGTGCCTGGCAGTGTGCCCCCTCTGGGGTGCTGCTTACTGCCCGTGATTACCTCCCCCTCTCACCACAAGGAACTCGTTTTTCATCCTGAGCAAAGTGCCAGCTACAGGATGAGGCTGCAGGAGCTTCACCCTGAAGAGTTTGGATGAGGTGGAGGGAATTCTCCTCATGCAGCATCCCTGGAAACTCCTCCGAGGACTGAGGCTGCGCTGGGAACAGTGTTTGGGGCTTTGTCCCTCATTCCCTGTCACTGGAGGAAGGGTGGGCAGTGCCAGGATCTCTCCCTAGCCTTGGTGGTGCCCCTGGCTGCACTAGTACAGGGTTGTTAGTGCTGTTTCCCTTGAATTTATGGCAAAGCCCCCCCAGAAAACCCTAAGGGAAAGGGTCTGAGAGCACCTGGAGAGCCAAGGAACCCCTGGCTCAGCAGAGCCTTCAGAAGTGGGGGGGCTGTGCAGAACAGTGGCTGGAAGGCAACTACAGGGATTTGGGGCTGGCTTTGCTAAGTCTGAGGCTGGAATAAAGGGGGCTTGGGGGATTAACATGATCTATCCAAGAGGTTAGAATGCCTGGGAAAAGGGGGGAGAGGTGGCAGTGTGTATGTGAAGGAAAAACACTCCAAGCAGGTGCTGCAGGAGCCCAGGTGTAAAGGCTTCAAGGGGTGTGAGAGCAGGCAAGGGCACAGCAGGGAGGGGATCTTCTCCAACAGAGTATCCCTGAGGAGGCAATTCCTTAAATGCAGGATGTGGAGCAGCATTCCTTGTGCCAGGGTCGCTGTGCAGGCAGCAGGAGTCTGGTGCTACCCCAAGGTGAGCTGTCCGAAGAAAAATAGCATTTGCTGACTTGGATAAATGAATAAAACCTGAGAAGCCTGTCTGTAGTGTGTGGGTTTCTCTGGAAGGGAGAAGGGACAGGACAAGGAGGAATGGCTTCCCACTGCCAGAGGGCAGGGACAGATGGGATATTGGGAAGGAATTGTTCCCTGGGAGGGTGGGGAGGCCCTGGCACAGGGTGCCCAGAGAAGCTGTGGCTGCCCCTGGATCCCTGGAAGTGTCCAAGGCCAGGTTGGATGGGGCTTGGAGCAGCCTGGGCTAGTGGAAGGTGTCCCTGTTCATGGCAGGGGGGGAATGAGCTGAGCTTTAAGGTCCTTTCCACCCCAGTCCATGCTGGGATTCAGCTGTCTGCACCCTGTTTCCCTCCCCTGGAGCAGACAGAAGCAGCAGGCTCTGCTTGCTGAAAAATAAATATTTATTTACATCTGAAAAGAGAGTTAGTGTGTGAAATGGTCTCGTGGAGGTTCTATCGATCCAGGACCATGCCTGTGTGACTCCAGCCTGATGCAGCCTCTTTGCTTTCTGTGCTCGAGGCACCCCCAGTCCAACAGCGAAGGGGCAGGACCTGGAGAACCTCCTGTGTCCATGGGCATCTCCCAGAGCATCCCAGCTGCTTCCTCGGGCCTGGAGGGGACTTTAGTGCATGGCAGAGGAAGGAATGCGGTGAGAACAAGCACTGCCAGCGTATTCATGCTGCTCCTGGGGGTCAGAATGAGGGGCTGGGTGCTGAGGGGGTCTCCAGCTGCTCTAGGCTCCTCCAGGAGAGCACAGGACCAGGACAGGAGCTGGCAGCCAGGCACAGGCAGCCCTGCTCAAACCACACCACCTCGGATGCTTCCCTTGTTCCTGGGAGCCACAGGCTGCTTGGCCAGGGTGGGATGATGCACTGGAAAGCAAACTCCCAGGATTTTAGCCTTTGGCCAGCAAAATGGTTCCTGAGCTCCTGCCAGGCCTAGAACTCCAGCAGGAGGAGGCTGGGCTGGATGCTGGACCTGGGAGGTGGGAGGTTGGGCTCTGCTCCAGCACGCTGCTGCTCTCACATCCTTCGCTCCCAAGTGATTTTGAGGCTCCATCCTGGGCTCTGCCTGTGGCAAGGGGGGACCAGGGGCTTTGTGCAGCTGGAGAGCAGCGAGGAGGGGATGGGTGCTGCTGTTCTGTGTTGGTGATGAGAGTGGGGAGGTGGTGCAGGAGCAGCCCCTCGCTGAGAAGAGCTTTACAGGGTGGCTGTGGATGTCTGGGAGCTGCGAGGGTGCTGGTGAGATGGTCCTGGCTGAGGACAGGGAGGCCCTGGATATGGCGTGGCCCAGGGTGCGGGGTTTGGGCAGCATCTCCCATTCCCCCTGCTGAGGATCAGGCTCCCTCCAGCTGCTGTGATCCCACAGATGGATGCCCAGGTGGGTGTGGGTGTTCCAGGGGTTCTCTGTGTGGAACGTGTCCGGGGGAGGCTGCCAGGTTCTGCTGCTGCGCAGGCAGTGGGAGGAAGCAGCAGGCTCTGCCCACGCAGCCCCTGGGCATAGGTGAGGCCCTTCTGAGGGACAGCGATGCCTGGTAAGAGCCAGGGGTGCCACCTCCCACTCGGGTCACAGCAGGGATGTCCCTTCCAGCAGCTCCAGTAGGGCACAGCCAGACACCGGTCCCAGCCTGGCCATCCCGGGAGGGCACTGCCCAGCACCGCTTCCCGCAGCCTCCTGCCCTCCAGCCAGGCCCCGTGGCCATCGTGGCCAGTAGCCCCTCTGCCCTGGCTGGTCAGCACCTCACTGGGCACAGCAGAGCACTGGGTGGTCAAGCTTCCAGAGCTGCCACTTCTTCTTCATCTCGGACTTCACCTACCATGGAGAGGAGGGAGCAGGCGCTTATCCCTGGCTGTGCCCTCCCTCCAGGCACAGGGTGGGGTGGGGAAGGTGCCGTGGCAGGGACAAGGACAGGGAGAGGGACATTACCTCCTTGTTGGCAAAGCAGTACAGCACGGCCACCAGGAAGCCCTGCAGGGAGAGCCAGGAGTGAGCCCCCCCTGCCATCCCTCTCCTGGGGCTGGGATGGGCTTAGGCTCCCCCCCAGGCCACTTCTGGGTGCTTTTAGGGCTCCCCCTGGCACCGCTGCCTCAGGGACCGCAGGAGGCACCACCACGCTCTCAAGGGCAGAGGGTGGCAGAGACAGTGTTGCCCTTCCCATGGAAGCACCACAGGGAGAGCAAGCTCAGAGAGGGACCCCTGACCTTTGCTCCATGGTGTGCCCAGAGCAAGGGCTTGTTTCACTCCTGCCTCACCTGGAAGGAGTTGAGGAAGAGGGTGAAGAACACCTTGACATAGCGCAGGATGCCCGTGGTTTGCTCGTCAGTGGCGAAGATGAAAACGACCTCGTGGATCCCGAAGAGGGGGATGAGGGTCAGGGTGGCTTTGGCCAGCCTGGAGGAGAGTAAGGGGACCCCAAAACTCCCAGTTAATCCCAGGGTGATCGTTTAAGGATGTGCGAGGTGGAGGAGAGGCGTGGGGTGGGATGTGGAGGTGGTGTTATCCCATTATCCCAAACTGTCCCCATCCCTCTCCCGGCCCACCTCAGCTTGTAGTCGGCGTAGCCCTTCTGGTTGGCCCGGAGCTTGGCCAGGATCACCTTGAGGATCCGCATGAAGATGAGCAGGTTGATCTGGGAGGGGGAGACAGGGCAGGGGCACACAGAGCCCAGCACCCCCACCCTGGCTGTGACACTCACCCAGCAGGAGATGGCACCCCCTGTGCTGCCAAGGCTGCTGCTGCCCTTCCTCCCTTCCTGCCATCCCAAAATCCCGGCTGGGAACCAGCAGGGGCCGCTCCAAGCCCCTTCTCTGGGGTTCAGCACCCCAGCTTCCTTCATGAACCCCCAGAACCTGGGAGTCAGCAAATGGCTGAACCCCCTGTGCATTTGGCTGGTCCTTGCAGGCCAACTCTCCCTCCTGGCCTCTGCTGGAAGCTTCCCTGGGGATCACAGCCCTGCCCAGGGCCGGGAGCCAGGGGCTGAGCTGCTGTTATCCAAAAGGTCCTGGGGCTAGCAGCTGTTCCCTACCAGGGAGGCGAGCAGGATGGGGATGCGGATGATCCACCAGTAAGCCATGTTCTCGTTCAGCGCCCAGCACCTGCCAGGGACACGCGGAGAGCAGCACCATCACCCTGTGCTGGGGGCAGGATCATCCAAGAGCTCTCCGGCCCCAGCCGGGTGGCTCAGGGACCCTCAGCAGCCTCTGAGCATCCCAGTGGGATCTCCATCCATCCGTCTATCCACCCATCCATTCCTCCCTCCATCCCTCCATCCCTCCATCCATCCCCACTCACTCCGTGTTCTCCTTCAGGTACTTGGCGGCCATCCAGGGCACCACGAACACCACAGGGGTCCCTGCAAGTCACACAGCAAACCCTGTAAAACCAAGCACCCTCCTGAGCTGAGAAACCACCCCCGCGCTGGGGGGCACCATGGGGACACCCAGGGTCAGCAGAGCCCCCACCCTGCACCCTCTCAGGACAGCGGTGCCCCGACACCGGGCAGTGCCCCGTCCCCGCTGCACGCCCAGGTGGCCCCTACCCCAGCCCAGGTAGAGGTAGAGCCTGTAGTAATTCTTCTCAGAGAACACGGCCCCGATGAGCAGCTTGTAGAGGTAGACAGCTTCCACCAGGAACCAATAGTGGTTGGCCAGGATGCAGTACTGCATCAGCACCTGCGCTGCGCGGCACCCCAGTGCTGCCTGCCACGGGAGAGCCACCGTGGGGCTGGCTGTGCCCACAGGGCACCCCACAGCTCACCCTCAGGGACCAGGCACCCCAGGAGCTCATCCGCCGGGTGTATGGTGCTGCACAGGCACCCCAAGCACTCTGCGAGCTCACCCAGAGGCTGCACAGGCACCCCAAAAGCTCACCCACCGGGTGCCTATGCACCCCAAGAGCTGGCCCAGAGGATGCACAGGCAGCACAGGCACCCCCACACCTCACCCATCAGGCGCATGGGTGGCACAGGCACCCCAAGGGCTCATCCCTCAGGTTCCACCCAGGCCCAGAGCTCACCCAGCAGGTGCACAGGTATCCCAAGAGTTCACCCACTGGGTCATGGGCAGCACAGGCACCCCAAAAGCATGTCCAGCAGGCAGATGGGCACCCCAGGATCATGCACAGGTACCCCAAGGCCTCATCCATCAGGTGCATGGGCAGCACTGGCGCCCCAAGAACTCACCCGTCAGGTGTCTGGGGCTGCATGGGCACCGACCCCCCGCACAGCCCTGCCCTGGGCGAGGGTCCCCACACTGCCACCAGCCCAGCACTTGCCTCGTGGCTCAGCAGAGCTTCCCAGTCAGCCACCTGCACCAGCTCCACGCCCCAGCGCCGCTCCAGCAGCGCGTCCTTCACCATCACCGAGGTCGCCCGCAGCCCAAAGGAGGCAAACAGGTTGGCATGGATGTAATTCCTGGTGCAGCGCAGGTTCCTGCGGGAGCCAGGGTCAGGCAGGGCCAGCTCAGCTGCGAGGGGGCAGGGGCAGGGCCACATCCTACCTGAAGACGGTGAGGATGAGCAGGGCGGAGATGAGGGTGAGCAGTGACAGCGAGTACCCCACGGTGTAGAGCACCTTGAAGCTCACCATGAGCCGGCGGGCGCCTTCCTGCAGGTGGGCACAGCACCAGGCAGCCCAGGTGGATGCCACGTCCACCCCTGGCCAGGCTGCCCTGGCCACCCTGGGGTCCCAGCTGGGGTCCCACCTCCTCAGCAGTGACCTCCAGCTCATCCTCGCACTGGGAGTAGTCCCTCCACGGCTGGCTGCCGTTCACTGTCACCCACTGGCCGTCGGTGCCACACCTGCGGCTCACCAGCCCGTGTTTCACTGCGGACACAAAGCACCCGCACAGTCCCTCAGCTCCCCCAAGCCCTTCTGTTGGGATGATGGATCTGACCCTGCTCAGCCCCAAAGACCCCGTTCCAGGGCAGGCATGGGCAGGGCACGAGCTGGCTCTGCTCTGAGTCCCTTTACCCCAGGTCTGCTCACAGGTCCCTCTGCCCCTGTCCACTGGCAGGAGGGGAACCCCGAGAGCCTCTCCACCCCCAGAACGGCTCAGCCCTAGCTTCCAGCTCCAGGGTGGCAGGAGGGCATCCTCACCTTTCTCAAACCAGGGCAGGTAGAAGGGGCAGGAGACGTTGACGGCGGTGCCGGGGCTGCCATCGGGCCAGCAGGCGTACATGTCAAAAGTCCTGTTGCAGAACAGCCCTTGCAAGGGCAGGGACAGGGACAGCCAACGGTCAGATGCTGGTGGCACAGCCACATCGAGCCTTGCCATCCAAGCACCTCCGAGGGGACTGATGCCACCCTGAAAGGGGCCCAGGTGCCCCACACCATCCTCAGCCCCCCAGGGCATCCCAGCCCTGGGTATCCCAGCTGAGATGCAGAGATCCTCGTCAGTCCCTTGGCTCACGCCTCTGTGGGTGACCAGAGCAGAGGATGCTGGAGGAGGGATAAACCCCAGCCCTGGCTCTGTGTGCCCTGTGTCTGACCCCGAGCTGGGCACGGCCGGCTACCTGCCGGGTAGGGCTCGCTCGCCATCCTCCTCAGGCACTCGTCACGGTACCGCAGCCACTCCTCGAAGGTCTTCTCCAGCACCTTGGCCCCGCCGTGCTGCAAGCCCAGAGCCGGGTCAGAGCCTCCAGCCCCAGCACCTTGACTGTCCCCATGAACCGCTGCCACACCCTCGGGACGGGCAGGAACCCAGCACGGAGCCGCGATGGAGCCCCCGCGCAGGGGTCAGAGCCCGGCAGTGCCAACCCCGCTGCCCTCCGGCCCCAGCCCGGCCCTCACCGGCACAGAGGAGAACAGGCACATCCAGGCAAGTTGGACAAGGCTCCGCAGGGATCCAGCTCCAAGCATGTCCCTCATGGCTGCTCCCAGCCTGACCAGTGCTCCCAGTGCCGGGGTGCGTCTCAGGCTGGGCCGGGGACCCAGATCCTGGTGAGAGGTGGAGGAATGGGGACGGCTCGGCTCTGCCAGGCCCCCGCCCCCGGTGGGGACAGAGATGTGCTTCCCAGGGCAGCAGAGGAGAAGATCCTGGGCACGTCCTGGGCTGCCACAGCCCCGGGTCACTTCCCAGATGGAGCCAAAACCTCGGGGAGCACCAGGCAGAGCAGGCAGGATGTAAATGGATCACACTTCTTGGATGAGTCTGGTCAGCTTCCACCCATCGCTGCCAGCCCCGAGGGGAGCAAACGCCATCGTGACAGCCGACGTGACAGCCCCAGCGCCACCGCTGCCACCCAGCAGGTGGCTGGCACCCCGGGGTGACCCGGGAAGGGGGTGCAGAGACAGGAGGCAGCGAGACCTCTCCGGGGTCCCCTGGGTCCCCACCCCCAGCCAGGCTGGGACCCCCAAACCAGCTGCGCCCCATCCCCTCCCGCCCCGATCCTGCTGGCAGAGACCCCTCAGCCCAGCCGGGGGCTGGAGGGGGAGCAGATCAGTCACTCTCGGGGCTCCCCGCTCCTCCCGGGGCTCCCCATCGCTCCAGGCTGGACGACCCCAGCCCGCCCCTCCCGCCTCCAGCACGGACCTCCCGGTTTGTCCCCCACGAGGGTCCCCAGCTGGTCCCGCTCGGTGCCTGTGGGGGTCCCGGGGCTCCGCCGCTTCCCCCGCCCGCTTACCCGGCTCCGCGGGACCGGCAGTCCCGATGTCCCGGTGTTCCCGGTATTCCCGGTGTTGCCGGCAGCCTCGGCAGTGCCGGTGTTTCTGGCAGCCTCAGTGCTCCCGTTGTTCTCAATGTTCCCGGTATTCCCGATATTCCCGGTGTTCCCGGTGTCACGGGCAGCCCCGGCTCCGCGAGGTGAACGCGGCGGTGACCGAGCGGCGTCTGCGGCGGAGCCGCCTCCTGCCAGCGCCGTGCCCCGACGGGAGGGAGTTTTTGGGGGGGCTTAGGGGGGTTCGGGGGCGGCACCGCCTCCCGGGGCTCGGGACGCCCGGTGGGACTCGGGGGTCCCAGCGCCGCTGCCCCCGCGCCCGCGGAGCTCCAACACGGACCCATGGAGCCCACCGGGAATCACACAGGGATGGGGGTCCAGGTCCAGCCCTGCCGGGGGTCCCCAGTTGAGTCACATGGGGACAGGGATGGGGGTCCAGCCCTCAAACTGTGGGTCACAGGGACTGGATCAAGAATCCAGACCCCTTCAGTCTCCCCCAGAGCCCCTGTCCCCCCATCACGCAGCCCCAGGGAAAGTCCTTCACCTCCCAGGCTCGGTGTCCCTCTGGCTGTCCCCTGGGCTGGGTGCTGTGAGGTGCTGGCACAGTGACAGCCCCCGTGCAGGCAGGGTGGGCTGCGAGGCCACCTTCCCCTGGGGACCAGGAGGCTCTGGGGACAGTACTGGATCCAGCACAGGGACACAGCCCGTGACACCCATGGGTCACATCATCCAGCCAGGGGAACTTCAAGGGCATGGACAAGCCTGGTGGCCGTGGCCATGCTGCCTCCCCAGCACCCTACGTGCTGGCAGTGGGGAGGGAGGGGGTCTGTGCTGGGGCAGGGCTGGGGAAGTTGGTTTTCCCATCAGTGGAGTGGGGAAGGTTCCCCTGGGGTCCCCCACATCACCAGCAGTGCAGCCCTGCTAGGCTCCCCCCTCCCTCCCAGTGCAGCTGTGCTTCCCTCCGTGCTGCAATGCTGGTGCCCACCCTGCCCTGCAGCAGGATGGGGTTCATACCCCAAAACTGGCTAAATGCACCAGAAAATGCATTTATTTTGCAAAAATCAGATGTTTTCCTCGAAGCTGCTACAGTGGGCTGTGAGCAGACAAGGGAGTCAGACGGATGAGGAGTCACAGCTGTTGCTCCAGTGATGCGAGCGGTGTCTGGTTATTCCAAGTGACAAATAACCGATGGTGGAGCAGCCCAGGGTAAGGATTTGCTGTCTGAGGGGAAATGAGCCCTCAGGGGCCTCCTCCGGCATGAGCCAACACCACGGTGTTTGCTCCTTAACAGATTCTGGACTTGGGACAAGGGCCTGGAGGGACAGGACAAGGGGGAATGGCTTCCCACTGCCAGAGGGCCAAGTTAGATGGGATATTGGGAAGGAATTGTTCCCTGGGAGGGTGGGGAGGCCCTGACACAGGGTGCCCAGAGAAGCTGTGGCTGCCCCTGGATCCCTGGAAGTGTCCAAGGCCAGGTTGGACGGGGCTTGGAGCACGCTGGGCTAGTGGAAGGTGTCCCTGCCCATGGCAGGGGGTGGGACAAGATGGGCTTTGAGGTCCCTTCCAACCCGAACCATTCCATGATTCCATGATAACACGGCCCTGGGGCACTCATGGAGGATAATTCCAGCCACAGTCCCCCTTCCCAGACACAGACACTGTCCGTGTTCACAGATCTCCCTGTGTGAATCCATCTAACAGCAGTAGGAGCAGGGGGTGGGCTCATCCCACAAGGATGCTGGATTTGGGGGACAGCCCAGGGCTGCAGCATGCGGATGCCATTCCCTAGAGAGGAGTCACAAAACTCCAGACATTATTGTCCCGGTGTGGTCCATCTGGATGGGATTTTCTCCCTGGTCCCTTGAATGGGAACATGAGGAACGAGCTGTTCCTCTCCATATTGATGCATTTCAGGCCGGGTCTCCATAGCGACTACAGTGCTCACGGCTCAGCCGGGGCCGGATCCCGATCCATGGGGTGCTCAGAGCCAGCTGGAGCTGTGGGAACAGGGGCTGGGACAGCACCCCACTCCCCAACAGCTGCTGTCCTGCAGGGGTGGGCTTGGGACACAGCTGTCACTGAGGACACACAACTGGGAAATTAAAGGTGATGTTCACCATCAGAGCTGGGAAAATTGTCCCAGAATGGTCTCAGGCATTGAAGCTGTTGGTGGTTCTTGGGCAACCTGAGAGCTGCAGGGGTGCTCAGGGAGAGGAGAGCATCCTCCAGTGTCCTGCATGGGAGAATAATGGAATTGTTTAGGTTGGAAAAGCCCTCTGAGGTCATCGAGTCCAACAAGTCAGCACTGCCAGGTCCACCATTAACCCATGTCCCTAAACACCACATCTACAAGGTTTTGGAACACTTCCAGGGATGGTGACCCCACCACTGCTCTCAGCAGCCTGTTCCAGTGCCTGATCACTCTTTCAATGAAGGAATTTTCCCAATATCCAACCTAAACCTCCTCTGGTGCAACTGGAGGCCGTTTCCTCTGGTCCGTCCCTTGTTCCCTGGGAGAAAAGGCAGAGTCACTAAGGGATAGACACCCAGCCAGACAACCCCCCCCCCAGGGCTAAATCCCTTGCCCCAAGCGCTGTTACCAGCAGCAACACCTCCTGAAGGCAGCTTTCACTTTATCTGTCCATTATTGATGGGGGAATTCACCCGTGTGTGTTATTGCAGGCTCTGCTAATCAAGGTGCTTTGCTCCCCATCCAGAAGCAATTCGCAGAACAGAAACGCTCATCAACACATCCCGAATCCCAATTATTCAGCGAACTTCCCAGAAAAGGCTGTGGGAGCGGTACCAGGTAGAGAAATCCATCAGCGGGTGAATGCCCAGGAACCAGCGTGAGGAGGGATGCGGCTCCCTGCGGCTGAGCCACCTCCGGTGCTGGGAGCTCAGGGGCACCAAGGGCTTGTGAAAATCCTAAAAAACAAAGTATTTTAAATATTTTTAATATCAGCAGACGGTGCTGTTAAAAATTGTTGCTAACCCAACGAGGTGCAGACCCACGTAAGCGTGGAGGTGTTTGCCCTGGAATTCCCTCTTTTCCGAAGCTGTTCCCTGCATCCCAACAAAATCTGTTTCTCACTTCAACCTCTCTGATGCAGGAGAGAAATGACCACGAGCTCTACCCAGCCTCCTCTCCCTGGAGGGCAGAGATTTGGGGTGAATCTGGGCTCTGAGACAGAGCAACAGCGAAATCACCATCTGGGGGATACCGAGTGACTCCGGCACCACCGCGGGGCGGGACTGTCCCAACTCACCCCTGGGACATTCCTGCTTTGGGGCTTATCCCTGGAAAGACTATGAGAAATGTAATGTTAAATGCTCCATTACGTGCTTGAGCATTTCCTTGGTGGCGACAGGCTGTTCCAATATGATCATAAAGGGATGGATGACTTGTCACCCTGTCCATAGCCAGAAATCAGCCAGACACCGCTGGCAGCCTACCCAGGAATCACCAGCTGGGGGATTTCATAGGGAATAATCTGCTTGGACATTTATTCCTGAAAAATGCTGGTTTCGAGAGATACTGAGTGACACAGGACTTCGTAGGGACAAGGAGAGATGCTGGTTTGAGTGAAAAAGGAAGAAGTTTACAAGTCACATCCTACAAGATGCCCTGGCACCTGGAGGGTGTCCCAGCCAGCAGCTTGTTTCGGTTAAACGAGACCTGGAGCTCCGAGCTTGGGGTTTTGGCCAGTGTTTGCAGAACGGGAGCATCCATTTCCATCCATTTCCATCCCATTTCCAGCTTGTTTCCATCCCCTGGGGCGATGACAGCCAGGGACCCCACTCCATCACACAGCAAAGGTCACTCCCAAGCCGGTGTTTCACCATGTCACCACATTCCCATGATAAATGAGCGTTCCCAGCTCAGAAAGGCGCTATTGGACTTGGCACTTATTCAGAGCCTTCAGCAGCTGCTGTCCCTCCAGCGAGCCCCCAGGCACTTGAGATGTGAGCCTGGATTCAAAGCTGACCAGGTCCCTTCGGATTCTCGTCTAATTCAAGCCGGAAGGTTTAAACGATAAGATCAAGAATTCTCTGAAATTCATCTCTATTCACATCCTGCCCTGGGGCTGGACTCTTTGTCCCCGTCCTCTGCTGAAGGGCACGGCTTCCCCTCTTCCATATGTAAAGCCTTAGCAGGCAGAGCAGCATCCATATTCCAAGCTGGGGTTCACATAACTGAGAATTCAAGGGGCAGATAAAGGAACATCTTTTATTTCCTCCCTGGCTGCAACTTCTTCTATCACCATCTCTGGGGCCACAGCACAAGAAAAACCCGGCTGGAGCCCTTGAAGCAAGTTCAGAGGAACCAGTGGAGATGTTCCAAGGGCTGGAGCCTCTCTGCTCTGGAGCCAGGCTGGGAGAGCTGGGGGTGTTCACCTGGAGAAAAGAAGGCTCCAGGGACACCTCAGAGCCCCTTCCAGTGCCTCAAGGGGCTCCAAGAGAGTCAGAGAGGGACTTGGGACAAGGGATGAAAAGACAGGACTGGATGAAGGGGGAATGACTTCCCACTGGCAGAGGGCCAAGTTAGATGGGATATTGGGAAGGAATTGTTCCCTGGGAGGGTGGGGAGGCCCTGGCACAGGGTGCCCAGAGAAGCTGTGGCTGCCCCTGGATCCCTGGAAGTGTGCAAGGCCAGGTTGGACGGGGCCTGGAGTGTCAGGAAAATTAATCCACAAACACCAGAGGTTTATGTCCGAAAGGGAGACAGAGGAGTCCTGTAACTTCATTTGAATAAAGGGAGCGGCCATGGGGCATTCCCCTGGGGTCTCTCAAATTGTTAGGAGGACACAGCCTCCTTTTTATCCTAATTTCCCAACCGCATTTCCCTCTCTCTTTCCCCACTGGCTGAGGTACTTTAGAGGTACAGACCTCCTGAATCACCTAACACAGACTCTCTTCTAATGTGTAAACCACCCCCCCCCTTTTTTCTTCTTCCTTGTGTCTCTGTTCTTTTTCTCTAAGTCCAGGGATTCAGCAAAGCCTTGAGTGAGTAACAGTCTATGCCAATCAGTGGAATTCCTATGGAATTTATGGTTCCTCCCATTGCTTCTTTCATCTCTCGGTATCTGGCTTTATCTACCAGCAGGCCCACAGTTTGTTTGTAAAGACACCTCCTTCTCATTCCTTTCAGGAGCAAGCTGGGATAGTGGAAGGTGTCCCTGCTGACTGCCTCCAGGTGAAAACACTGCTAATTGTCATTTAGCTTAATCATCATAAAGCTGGGCAGGGTCAGGGTTAACCCCAGGTGGAACCACTAAGGGACATCTCCTCAGCCTCCCAGCAGCTGCTCATATGCTCCTCAGGGCTGTGGCAGTGCTTTGCCAGCTCCGGCGCTCCCCAGAATTTCCAGGGGGAAGCTGGAAGATCTTTGCTATTTGCCAAAACACATGTGCAGTTGCTCCGAGGAATGAGTGCCTCTGTCTTGAGTGTGAAGGCTCAGCCATTGCTCCTCCCAGCCCAGGGGCATCTCCACCCACCCTGTGGAGCATCCCGTGTGGGTCTGTGGCAGGAGAACCTGGGGTGCCCCAGCAGTGGGGGTACCCCTCAGCTGCTCTGAGAACAGACGTGTTTCCCACCCTTTAACATCCTGTTTTGTAAAACCAAGGAATTAAGAAGTTCCTTGTTCTGAACCCTAGGTTCTGGGTCCTTCCCAACCTTCCAGCTGTCTCAAATGTTGGATGTTTGCCACCTTATGGGATTGTGTGATGGATGAAAATGCATTTTCACCCTGGACTGTAATTGGCACTGCTCTGTTGTGCTCAGCAAAGCATTCAAGTCACTCGGACCTGCCGGGTGAGAGACGTGCTCTGCATTTCCCTCTTGCCAGCAGATCTGAAAGGGCTCCAGAAAAACTCCCCGCAAGGTTGCCAACCCCTGGCATGGTACAAAACCTGGCTTAGAGCTGGGAAAGGGAGGCACTGAGACTGGAGGTTCTGTGCTGTCACAGGGCAGGATGCTCCAGGTGGAACTGGGGAATGCTTGAAGCCCAGCTACCACAGGAGATGTCAGAATGTGTTTCCTCCAGCATTATTTGGGTGATCTGGGAATCACCCAAAGCCCCCAGGTTTGGGAGCTGACAGCCCCCAGGCCCAGTGCTGGATCGCAACATGCTTGGTGGGAAAGTTCCCTCCCTCTCACTCTGGGGAAAATGAAGTGAAAAAGCAACTTGCACAATTCTTAGCAGTTCCTTGCATGTGTTCCTGCAGGAGCTTCCCAAATAACTGCTGGAGCAGGTGGATCTCAGGCTGGGCAACACCCCGGGGGTGGTGGAGTGGCTGCTGCTCCTTGTGCTGCTGCTCGTGGTGTTTGCAGGGAGATGCTCCTCTGCTCTAACACAGCTCCCATTGGAAGCCCAAATGAGAATCACAAACCATGGAATGGTTTGGGTGGGAAGAGAGCTTAAAGCTCATCCAGTCCCACCCTCTGCCATGGGCAGGGACACCTTCCACTAGCCCAGGCTGCTCCAAGCCCCATCCAACCTGGCCTTGGACACTTCCAGGGAGCCAGGGGCAGCCACGGTTTCTCTGGGCACCCTGTGCCAGGGCCTCACCATCTTGGGCTCTTTCTGGCATCAGATTTCTGCAGGTTTACAAAATCTTCACAAAAATGCGGGGGTTTGGGTTGTATCTAAAGGTGTCAATAGATGCCATGAGCTGGGCTGAAAAACCTGTTGGGCTTTTGTGTCTGCCAGGGCTGCTTGTGTGTGACTTTCCTTCTGATGGCAAAAGGGCCCATTAATCAGCATAAATTCGGGGCTGTGCAGCCCCTGGTTATTGCTCCTTCCACACCCACCCCAGTTCCTGCTGCTGCAGGGAAGCTCTCGAGGAGCAGCAGCATGGACCACACACCTCCTGTCTCAGCAGCTCCGGTCTTCCCCATAGAACTAAGATTTTTTTTAACTACTTTTTTGGCTCCTTCTGCTGGGCACAACCAGCTCCAGGGACTTGCTCAGAGGGTGCTGCACACCATGTAGGGATGGGGTGTTATCAAACCCATTTACTGGAAGCAGACATCACCCCACCTCCTGCTCTGCAGCCTCCCCAGCCTGAAGACCACCTTCCTGCAATTCCATAGGCTGTGGATGAGCTTTTTATGACTATTCACTTCTCTTTTAGTCAATGAAACCTGAAGCTGGGTCCTGGGTTTGCCAGCGGTGTGATCTATTTTCTGGAGGTCAAGTCAGGAGAGATTTGTGGCCGAACGTGTCAGCTCTGCTCATAAAGATGCCCAGACATCCTCATCAGGAGTGTTTTTCTGATGTGACCACATTTTCCAACAGCTTAACAACTGATGAAGGCACGCAGCCTGAAGAAAAAAATCTGTCTCCTGCCCAGGGTGTGGTAGCCTGTGACATCCCCTTAGAAAGTTAGAGAGAATGAAATGGCTTCTTCTAAGGGTCGTTGCTTCATTATGCTCATGTACCCTGGTTCTGTTCCCTGTTGGCCCCCCTGCCCCCTTCTTCCTTATGTGTCCCTGCCCCAGAAAGTTCTCCTTTCCCCACTCCCTCCTGGGCCTTTGTTCCCTCACCACTCCCCCAATGTTTCCTTATTGGCCCCGGTACCCTGGCCANGAGCCCGAGATTCTCATTACCTAGCTGAGGGGGGATAATAATTCCTCAAATCCCATAAGAACTCCAGTGCAACAGTGTTGGCATCGAGGTTGTAAGGTCTCCCTCCACCAGGCAGAGGCAGGTGACAAAGCTGAGGCACAGGGAGCTGCTGGGAGTGATGCTGGATTCATCCAGGAGGAATGGCTTCCCCTGGGCTCAATTTTACAGTTGGGAGTGGTTTTCCACTAGGAAAAGGTGGCTCCAGGGAGGGGGGTATTTCCAGGTGAGATGTGGCCCTGCTGTTGCTTCTCTTTCCCTGTGACTGGCTTACTCTGGCTGGGCTTCCTGGATTCAGGGATCCCTTTGGCTTTGCTGGGAGCTGGGGTTCCACAGGAGGGTTCAGCAGTGCCATCCCCTCCCTGGGCACTGGCACCCACTGCCTGCAGGTCTTGGTTTGCAAAATCTGCCAGCCCAGTGATCTCCCACTCACCATCCCCTGCTCAAAGCCCCTCCGTCGCTTCCACTCCAAACCTTTCCTTGTCAGAAACCCATTTTCAGGTGTTTTGAACACAAACCAGCTCCCCTCACCTTTGAACAGAGCAACAATTCTGCTGCTGAGATCACAGGTTTCTGCTAGTACAGGGACCTAAAATTCCCAGACTGGCCCAGCCCAAGGTCTGTTTATCCAAGACTCCAACTCCTCCTGAGAGCACCCCTCAGACAGGAGGGGAAAACCAGGCAAAGGTGGCACCTCCACAGGGAAGGAGTATTTGGAATAATCCTGGAAGAGCTCTCATTTCCACCCATTTGTGTCCCTAGTTTTGATGGCGGTGCCCAAATGCTGACTACACACAATTATTGTGGATATGAAATACTTAACTATGGGGGAAAATCCTCTGGAATTGTATTTAAGCCTATCCATTTGAATGCAGTGGATGTGGCACTTGGGGACACGGGTTAGTGGTGGCCTTGGCAGTGCTGGGGAATGGTTGGACTTGGTGATCTTGGAGGGCTCTTCCAACCTTCATGATTCTGTGGCTGCAATGAGTTAAATAAAGAGGCTGTGCCAAGTTTGGGGCCTGGAGAAGAGGAGGCTCAGGGGAGGTTTGTTTCAGCCTTTTGCTGAGCAGGGTTTGTGTTTCCTCATCCACAAGCAGCATTTTTCTGGGTGATCCTTATCAAAAAGGGTAAAATTGGGTGACTGTGACAGTGGCCTTCCAAACCCGTCCTTCTTTGTCCTTGTTACTCTTGCTGGTTGTTCTTTGTGCCTTTCCCTCCAGGTAGTCCAAGAGCAAAAATGTTGGTGAAAAACACACCAAAGCATCTCCTGATCATTATGGGTCTCTTCCAAGTTGGGATATTTGATGAGAAAACAAGGATTTTGGATCCCCCATGCCTTGTGGTGACAATGAGCTGGACTTGGCAGCTGCCAGGCTCACTGGGAGGGCTGTGCTGGCTTTAAATCAAGCTGTGCTGTGCCATCTGAAATTGGACCCCCAGGAATTAGGCAGACTTTGGGAAATCAGCACTTACTGCTGGCTTTTGGTGGGTCAAATGGCTCTTTGCTTTGGGGGGAGCTAATGGAGGGTGGGTGTATAATTTTGTTTTTCACTGAATATAAATGAGAAGCCAACCTCCTCTCCTGACCTGTCAGACACAGACGGAGATGGATCTGGAAATCTCCTTGCTCAGGGGTGTTTTTTCATCCTAAGTAGCTTCTCCTGCTCATCTGCTGAGTGCCCAAAGGGCAGCTGTTGATTTATTACCCCTGGTGTTTGATCCATGGGCTGAGGCTTATCCTGGGCACCTAGCTCTCCTCTAATGCCAGCCCATTAACAGGGAGAGCTGCTCTGCACTGTAATTACAGGGAGCGTGACATTCCTGCATATTTCCCTTCCCCAGACCTTCAGATTTCCCCAGGCCCCTCGGCACAAAGAGCATTTCCCCCAGCGATTCCCTGGCCATTTCCCCTCCTCCCGGGAGGGGTTGTTTTCCCTTCCACACCTCTGGAGTGATGAGGTTAATGTTAAATAAAGTGGGAAAGAAGGAGTTTGCTCATTAAACTCTTCAAAGACCAAGAAGTCTGCAAGCTGAACCAGCCCTCAGCAGCAAACAAAATCTTGGATCCTGTGGCAGCAGCCCAGGCATGAAAACAGAATTTAGGTGAAAATGAATGTCCCAGATGGGAAATAGGGGAGGCTTTGATTGGAAGAGCAAAAATTGGTGCTCAGCTTGGAGGTAAAAGGCAAAAGTGGATGCAAAAAGCTGAGCATGAAGTGTTTGCACAATTCCATGAACCAGCCAAATGAAAACCTCATCACTTCCCACCCTGCCTGGTTTTGGGGGTTTTTTTGCACCAGCCCCTCTCTGAGCAAACAATCCGGCAGATTCCCTTCCCAGTCTTTCAGGCAATCTGTAAAGCTAAAACCTTATCTAACAGCTAGGCTGGGAAACAACCCAGCAGAAACAGGTTGTGTTTTCTCCACCATCATGACCACACTCATCTAATTTTTTTTTTCCCACAGTTTGTGAAAGATGACTTAGAGTATATTGAAGTGTACAGCAGCTTCACAGGAGGGTTTTCCTGGGATGCAAAAGAAGCCTGAGGACTTTTTACCCATTTTTTCCTGCAATAGGGCAGGCACAGATGAGTGTTTTCTGATTTTTGTACTTGAAGAATCTGAAGAATGTCTGCTCATTTCAATTACTTTATTCCCAATTTAAAAAGCATTAGAAACATGAGGTTAAAAATAATTTGTGTTCTCGCTTGATCATGTTTCCAACAGCACATTTATGTCCCAGCCCAGACAAAAGCAGAGGGGCTCCAGCCCTTAGAGTGTGATTTTTATGACCCTGGGGAAAGCCAAAGCTGTAAAATGACATCCTGAGCCTTGCTGAGTGTGGTCCAGGTCATCCTGATCCCAAGTAACCACTTGCCCCATGGGAATCTCATGAAGCAGCAATTCCTCACAAAGCCTAATTACTTGTTACCAGAGGACAAAAAATAGTTTTAGGTCCATCTGCCAGGTAGGGTAATGTAATGATGTGAGAATTTGACTTAAAAAGATGTGATAGAAGCTTTAGTGCCAAGCTCTGTTAAAAAAACCCTCCAAAACCTCTGGGGAAAGAACAGTAGAACATGAAGAATGAAAATATATATGTGTATCGCAAAAAACCCCTAAAAACCAAATAAAACCACCCCCAACCACCATTTCATCTGCAACAAGATGTCTGATGGCTGAAAGGGCCAACAGAGGGAAAGATGAATAGAGCTGATTATTTATAACCTGACAGGTTCTGTACTCAAAGCCTGCAGTGCCAGCTGATGGCTCACCCATGGCCACAGAAACCTGCACCAAAATTCCCAGTTTTCTTTCCTTTCCAAGAAAATTTCCACTTTTGTACTGATGAAGAGGAGAAAAAACCCAAGTGTGCAGTGTGGAATGGGAAGATGTTTCCATGGAGGCGAGTTCATGTGCTAGGGAATAAGTAGAGGTGCATTTTCCTTCAGGTGTGGGTTGCTGGAAATGGGAAGTGGGCAGGGAGAAAAGTTTATCCTCCATGGATGGAACCCGAGCTCCTGCCAGAGAAGCTGCTCCTCTCTGGGTCCCTGCTTAGTTCAAAGCTACATCCACCCCACCTCCAGCAGCACCTTTGTGCTGCCTAACATTAATATATAAACACTAATTACATTTACTTAGAGTCTCAGTGTAGTGTTTACCTCAGCTGTGGAATTTATTTTATTTATTTTACAGCTTTGGCTTTCCCCCACATAGTTCATCATTAGTGAGTGTAACTCAGAGCTGAGCAGGGGAATGGTTCCTTCGTTCTCTGATCCCCCTGAACAAGTGTGTTGCTGACACATTCTTGAACTGGTGAATTATTCAAGGTTTGCTGTCTCACGGCTTTCTGGCATAAGAAACCCAGTCTCTAAACACATCTCCTATTTCCTAATGTAACTACTTCATTTCAGTATTTATTCTTTCAGGATTTATTGCTCTTTCCTTGCTTTTGATTACTTTTTTGATCATGTGTGTGAGTATTGCTCACTGCAGTCTGTGTGAAGTGCTCAGCAAAATGTCCTCAGACATCCATAGATCAGCCTGACATGGAGATGATTTTCAACTCAATCCACCTTGAGATACAGATGACCCTGTCAGGAAGAGCTGTGGCTGCTCCATCCCGTGTTCCTGCAGAGATCTGCGGTCACAGCTCCCGTTCCTTTGTCCATTGGATGTCACCACTGTCAGCACAGAAACCCTCACACTGTTCTTCCTTGATGCATCAACGTGAAAACTGCTATGGGTTATGTCTGTAGGGGCAAACTTGGGACATCGAGACCCTTTAAGACGTTTATTATGAAGCTGCTGCCAGGATGAGTTGGCATCGGATGTGGCTGAGAGGCTGCAAAAGCCGTGTTGGTTAGCCCAGGCTGGCTGCTGTGGCAGTCTCTGCAGCCCAGCTATTCTGTGTGTCTGTCCAGAGATGCTCCTGACACTTCCCTGGAGCTGCCCAGGGGCCTGCAAGCATCTTCTGGGGTCACTCAGACACCTCCCTGGGCCTTTGGGGTCCCCTGGCACAGTGCAGACAGGGATTGAAGAAAAGCTTCTTTGGAAGACACAGGCAAGAGAATACTACCCACGGTCTGACTTCCAGCTGCCCTCAACACTCTTTAAATCCTGCTGTGACACTCAGGCTTGACTTTACTGCTGGTCTGCAGCCCATGTGCAAAACCACCAACTGGACTCCCTCTGACGCATAGGTAACAGTAAAATAACACAGCAATGTACAGAAAACATGAACTTTATTGAACCTTAATACTCTTAAAATCTACACTTCTACAAACTTGAACTTGGGGGTGAGAAGATTCCAGGGAAAACTATGACTAATAACAAAGGGTTCCTACACCTATGGGCAGTAATGTCCCAG
>VWZW01002606.1:0-73427 GCA_013397115.1 Edolisoma coerulescens
CGTGGGGTCGGCGGGCCGGAGTTCAGCGCTTAGCGGCGTCGGTACGGGCGGCTGTCTCGGAACTCTCAGGATGCTGGAGGCGCGGCAGCGCGGAGCGCGGGTGATGTGGACGCTGCTGTGGGTGGCCGTAGTGCGCTCCTACAACGTGGACGTGGGTCGCCCCGTGATTTTCCGGGGTCCCAACGGCTCCTTCTTCGGGTACTCGGTGCTGCAGCACTACCACGATAGCACGCGGTGGTGAGTAGCGCGGCCCCTGCGTGCCCGGGGTTGGCGAGGGCGCGGTTGGCGGCGGTGGTGCGGCCGGGCGGCCGCTGCCGGGCTATCCATCCCTCCCGGCAACCGCATCTCCCGCAGCGGGGCCGCAGGATCCGAGCCCCCTTGCGAGGGCAGCAAAGGGGCGCCTCCGCCCTGGCTGCGGGGGCTCTCCCCGCGCTCGGTCCACCTCTTCGTGTGGGTGCGGTGGGGTCAGAGCTGTGGCCTCTGCGCCCCTTGTGCACGAGGGATTTCCCTGATGTGAGCAGGGGGCCCCGCGCTGGGAGGCGTTTTAATACGGGGATGTCCTTTCCGGGCTGGCAGCCGGCGCTCGGAATTGTGATCTATCTGTCCTCAAGCGCCAGCCGGCCCTCGGCCGATATCTCGACGCTGTGCTCGGTCCCCCTTCCTCGCGGGAAATATTTAGCAGCTCATCGTCTTGACTGGGTACGAAAAAGCGCACGGGGTACGAAAGATGATGGATTTTGCCGTGTTAATGGGAAACGTTTCTAATAGCGGTGACCTCCAGCGGGAGCAGCGCGCTTAGCGTCCAGGGAGATAAACTCCCCGCACTCTGCCTGGCGGGGGACAAAATTCTTTCGGAGGCTGAAGAGACGCTTCCAAATGGTAGAGGAAATGTCTGTGTAGCTTAAAAAAAAGTAAAAAGAAGGCCGGTGATAGAAAGTTTATCTTCATCCAAAAATTTGTGAAACTGACAAGCTTCTTGTTTCCCCGTTGATTGAAAAGAGCATTGGACCATAGTCTGTTTGTTTTCTGGGTTAGAGGCTCTTTGTTAGAATTAAAAGTGATTTCTCTTAACTGGACCTAGCTGATGTCATCTGGTGCACTTCTAATGTGAGTAGGAGCCACTGCTGCCAGTTAAGTGTCCACAAAGCATGTCTTTATCTTTTTATACTTAGAAATTCAGCTATTGATGTTGGAACTTTGGTGCACTGTGGTTTAAATAAATGTATTCATTCTGGCATACTGTTCTTTAAAAATGAATTTCTTTCACATCCTTTAGTTCACAGGAGGTTCTATGCTCTGCCTTTCTCTGTAGTGGCTTTCATGGAGCATTCATTTTTAAGGACTTACAAGAAGATTTCATAGAGGAAAAGCACACTGGGAGAAGAAAAGCTCTCAGTTTAAAGCAATGCTTAACTTAGGTCAGGAGTCAATGAAGCGTGCAAAGGCTGAAAGGAACTTGTATTCAGCACAAGTTGCTGGGGATTCACAGTGGTGTGAATGAAATGCTGATCTAGTGGAGTATGGTGAGACAAAAGTGGTAGAATTTGTTTCTTCTTATGTAGGTATCTGTCATTCTGCTTGATAATATGAATTGTCTTCAGATAGCACCTACTGGTGTGATATTTTTGGAAGGGAAGGTGGACTAGGGAGAATTCTTGCAGATATCCCCACTTTGTTTAGAAACATGCTGGACTTTTAATGTTGGGCATCTGTCTGAAGGCAGGGATCTGTTAGAAGTCTGGTGCTCAAAATTAAAATCTCCTGTTATGTAAACTCCATTTTTTTTGAAAATGGAGCTGATTCATGGTGCCTTCGCTGTGGCACCCACGAGAAAAAAAAAACCAAACTGACCAACATCTAAGATCATTAAATGTTCTAAATAAAAAAGTTGTTAGGCCTAACACCCAGAAGGGTTAACAGCAGCTTAATATGGTCAGTATCAGCACTGTCAGAAATCATGAGGGTGGGGCTGTCACCACTGATGGGAAAGCTCGTCTTTTCATTGTTTGACCAGGGGCCAGGAAGTTTGCTTTCATGCTTCAAAATCCTGTTCCAAACAGACACTGGGATAACAAGTTTGTGAGAAGAGTATTTTTACACTCTCCTTGGTTCTAGTGTGCTATGTGCAGTTGTGCTCGTAAGGTGAGTGCATCCTGAAGGTCAATAACGAATGTCTCTTAAAAGTATATGCAACCTGCTTCCAGTTTTCTGAAGAAACTCCTCTTAAAAGTCAGGGTTATTGTTTGGTTTTGTGTGTCAAGTTTTTTTTTCTTTCTTCTTTTGACTTTTGTATACCCAAGGAAGAGCTATGATTTCAGTTTCCTCATGTCCATTTGGTCTGTACACTGCAATGGGAAGTAGTTAAAATAATTTAACTTTAGACAGTGATATTTTGGGCATTCAAGGCTTGCCGGGTGAGTTTAGCACTATATGAGTCTGCAAAAATGTGATTGATCATATCTGAGGCTGATAGGGCTCCTTGCCCATCTAAAATTTTTTAATATGTTAATATGCTCTCAAGCATTTGAAAGTATTCAGGGAACTCTTGCTCTTTATTGCTTTGAGGGCCTGGTACTCACCTAATGTACTTCTGATCATGAGAGCTGTGTTGTTTTCGGTAGCCTGTCCATGTGCTGGTGTGTGTGAACATATATATGTGTGTATATATATAGTCATCGATTCATATTAAGATGGTATCTCTCGTAGCCATGTCTTCCGTGTTTCAACTCCTTGTTTTCCAAGACTGCAAAGGCACCTGTCTGTATTGCCTACCTTAGGCCTGCAGGGTTTGGTGATTCTTCAGGATTTATATGAGCCAAATATTCATGTAGAATGAAAAAAAAGGGGGGGTGGGGATATTTGGTATGAAATCTTACATCAGATAAACATGAATAGTCAGGCTGCTGCACACAGAAATTATAGTGGAATATGGGTGTTCAGCCACCACTACAATAGTGAAGCAAGTTAGTGCCTTTGAAATTTTGTGCAATAGTTGATTGCAATGATAGTTCCATTTAACTGTTTTTGCACGTTTTCTTATCTCAAGAAAGGTTTCTCATCACAGATGTGCTGAGGTTATTGTATTTCTGACTATGTCTTCTTTTCCTTCCTTAAGTGGGTTTTATGGCTGTAAATCTTGACAGGTTTTCTCAGTTACCCATCATTGCCATTTTCAGCAAGAAACTAGGTGGCTGGTTGCATTTGGAGCAGGGACAAGCTGAAGTGCTTCTGCTCTCTGGATATAATTTTGAAACTTGGAGTAAGGACTCAAAAAACCACCAAGAAACGACCTCAGACAGTTAAAAAAGAAAAAAATATAAATTTTTGCCCCAATAAAAAGTGTTAATAATTTGAAATCTCTGATTCTTCTTTTTTTAAAATGAATAAGATGTTACTTTAGTCTCTCTCCCTTTCCCTCCTTCTGACCCCTTCTTGCTGATACGCTCAAATTTCTCAGCAAGTCTAGGGTGACCATTTCATCTTGTCTGGCAAAATGATCTGGCATGAAAAAGTAATGAAGTCAGTTTAGTTGCATGGTGTCCTGCTGCAAAGTTTACAATAAAGAATGAATCTGGCTTCTGTGCTGTTGCGTCATTCCTTCAGCCCTGCTCTTCACCGGTTTGCACTGCTGCTGAAATAATGAAGGTTGATCTGCATCTTGAGCGGATGGGTCTGTGTCGTTAGCAGGTCGCGTAAACTTGTGTGCAACCAGAAGGAAGGTGATTCCAAAATCAGACAGAATAAACTTTCTAATACAATTTGAAGCACTAGAAAGCAGGCATTCTTTATCTATGCAGGACATGCAGCTGATCTCTCCTTGTTCTGCATATGTTGTGAGACTTTACAACAAGGCATTTATCATAATCATAAATATTCATTAAAATGTGTTTCTTATCTAATACATAAAAATCACTTTCCTAGAACTATTTCGCATGCATCTACCTCCTTCTGAAAGTCCTCTTATGGTTCTGGAGGTTTATTAAGAGGGGTCTCTGGTGGTTGTATGCACTGAATGCTTCGATATTGAAGGTGACCTTTCCTTGAACCTTTTCTTTGGGCAGGCGCTGTTGCTTCTTGTTACATAACTTGCCCAAAAAACCACTCTAGGCCTCTTTATCTGTTTCTCCACTGGTTCCAGCCACATTTATTATCCTGTGTGCATACCTTTATATCCTTTCTTCTTTTTGTTTTGCCAGCTTAGTCTTTAAGCTCTATTCAGCAACATTAGGGGAGCCGAACATTTTTATTCTCTATGTTATTTATCAAATGGCATGGGAACAGACTGACCCAGTGGAGATGGGGTGTTGTGTGCATAATCTAAACAGTGATACTGTAGGTCCTGCCATGGAATTTCGAGGAACCTGAGCTTTCTGTCATTGGTCATGGATCATCCAGCCCTCCTGCTTCTTGTTCTGCATGTAATGGATCAAACACGGGGTTTTATTTCAAGTAACTGGGTTTTTTTTTTGCAAGTAACAGAGACCTTTCTAAAAGGAAGAAACTCAACTGAGATATGATGGTAGGGCACCCTTCTCTTTTGAAATGCTTTTGAAATGAGCTATGGTATGTGAGGATATTTAAAGACTTTTTTCCCCTGCCACTTAACAGTGCAGTGAGGTGAGGTACCTACAGTCCTCAGTCTTTAAACTGTGATTGTCTAATCACTTCTGACGTGCTGTAGGCTGATGCTTAATGTGTTTGGCATCTCTCCAGCCATCAGTCAGCTCTGCAGTTTTGCTCACTATTCTTTCTGTTAAATGCAACAACTTAATTTCCAAATCTGTATGTCCTGAGGGTCTATCACCAGGGAAATGATTGTTACTGTTCTTCGGGAAGTAATTTTGAGGAGGTGTGAATTTCTGTGTGTCCAAGAAAGCTTCTTGTCATCCAATAAAATTGGCTGCTGCAACTCCTTCAGTGGGATGTTTTCCGGCCGTGCAGCTGCATAGTTTTCTCAATACAGATGGAGGTGTTTGTTCTTGATCATATGAGTATGAATGCAAGAAGAGAAAGTTTCTGCTTACTGCTCCCTATTTTGGTTTAAACCTCAATACTTTTTTCACAGAGCCAGTGGGATGAGGCTGTTGCTTACAGATTTCTGTGCACCTCAAGGAAAATGGCTAAAATGGCTCCAAACTCCACTCCTCCTGTTCTTGGTTCTCTTCCTTTCTGCATAGAAAGTAACCTCTTTCTCTTGATGGGGTTTCCCCTTCAAGGTAGTTTCATGCAGCTACTCACTGATATTCTAGGGGCTTCCCATGGAATAGTATGGTTGTGGTGAGAAGCTGTGCTTATCAATAATCTCTGCAGAGAGTATTACTCGCATAGTAAGCCTTTTGGCAAAAGGCTGGAAAACTGCTGGTGCTTGCTTGCCGACAGCCCAAGTAGTCATATAGTAGCATTGGAAATCTGTACCACAAAAGTCAGTCATTTTAAACAAGAGCTGGTTAAACTATTTGGAATATGTTGCAAAGTTGTACTTCTGCTAGCTGTATTTATATCTCTGTGTTTATGCCAGGCCAGACTCCACAGCACGGAAATGAGAGAAGACTGTAATAGACTCTAAGACTTTGGTTTGAAATGTATTTCTGATTTGATATAGTAGCAGAGATAAAACACTTTCTCTGACTGCAGTGCTGTTTCATAGACATTGCAAAAGATTTCAAAGGCATTTTAAAGATGTAGAGAAGATAAAAAACAGGTGGGTTTTTTGCTCCAGGAGTCCCAAAGTATTTAGATGGAAATGAGTCTTCTATCCAGGTCTGCTGAAAAATCTCATGATAGTTAAATGGGTGACTTTCTTGCAACAGTTAAGGCATTACATACAGAAGCTACTGCAAGAGTAAGCAAGTCTTTTTGTTGACAAAAAATTCCAGTCTCAAACCTTTGAATTAAGTTAAAGTAATTGGTGTGTAACAAATACCAACCAAAAAGCATGTGAACCAACAGAAAACCTCCCATTTCCCTGAAGGTAACCATCTTAGGGCAAGGATGAGCACATATCATGCCAGATGAAACAGGAGCTCTGCAAAGGTTTCAGCAGCTGGGTTCGAGGTGGAAGAGCGAAATAATGAGACAAGATCCTAAGATGACATAGTATGTGCTATATGTGAAATATCAAATTAGAATGCATTCAGGACAATCCAAAATAGATTTGCCTTTGGCACACATCACTGGCTGCTTCCTTCTGCTCAGTCCACATGAAAAAATTGCAATGGACATTTTCTTTTTGAAAGGTACAATTGCTTAAGACAGCAATATTATGTATGCCAGTAGCTTACTCAAATTGTTAATTATCAGTTTTTCCCATTCATCTCTTTCAAGAGAAATGAAAAGTCTTTGTAATTTAGGCTCCATTGTCTCTATGTTCCATGTTGCAACCCAAGTATCTTGTGCACTAGTTGCTAAGTCATATTTACTTTTCTTAGGTTAGAGCAAAACCTCTTTTAAACTGGACGTCTGTGTGACCTATGTTATTGTTATAACAGGTCATAGAAACATGGTGTTTCCTTTTGCAGTTTGAACCTGTAACTCTTCAAGCTAGTAATGTTTATTTTTGTTAGATCGCATGAATGTCAATAAGTGAATGTTGTGCATTCATTGCCTGTGTAAATGAAATGACTGGCATTTGATTTTATATCTGCTGCCTGCCTAGTAGGATTTCCATTTAGAGCTATTTTTCAAGCTCCTTTGCACTTGCTCCCCAGGTGTGCAGCCTTTGTAGGTTTTAGCAAGTTAAGTATTTTGGACATTAATTCTTCTCACTTGTGAAAACATGATGTGTGTTGTAGAGTGCCAGAGTGCAATTCCATCAGAATTCTCTAAATGATACAGTTTAGCCTATAAAACTTCAGAGAAAATGGTCACTTAACATAGGGGTTTCTCATATTTTTGTAAGTGTATCAGGTGCCACAAGACAGTTTTGTTGCATGCAATATCCAGGGGAGTGTGTCAGGAGGGGAGATGTGCTACTGTTGTGTATAGATGAGGCTCTGATGCAGGAGAAGCTCTTCCGGATGACTCAGGTTGACCCTGGACAGGTGCACACATTGTGCCTTGGGTGTACTGGGATGGTGGTGATGGGTGGTGGTTTGTATGGAACTTTAGATTGGAGGGTGAAGGAAAAGTTGTTTAAAACAGGGAAAGCATCCATTTTGGGGTTGGTGCTGGGCTGTCCATCTGTGAATTGGGAGAGTTGTATATGCAGACTAACTTTGAACTAATAACTCTTTAGTGGCTAAACCAAGAGCAGTGTCTCCTTGGTCAGCTTCTGCCTCACAGGCAGCAGCCTGGGTCTGCACAGGGGACTGCTGGAGCCTTAGCCTTTTGGAGATGGTCACCCTTAGTTCCAGCCCTGGGCTTAATTTTAGTGAGGATTTTTTTACATTCAGAAGCTCTGTCATGCGTGACAGTGCAAGAGCGTTGCAGAACTGTTACTTAGCTACCTGGTGCTCCCCACTGCCCTCCTCACAGCTGCTCTCCTCCTGCTTAACCTCCCTCCTCCTCCTCACCTGCCCAGGTCTGGGGTCACAACCACTTGAGAAAGATTGTCCCTTTAATGAGGAGGCAGTGAAAGGACTCCTTCAATACTTGTGCTTCTCCTGTAATCCTCCTCAAAAAGCATCCCTTAGGGCATGAGAAGATAGAAGCCAGCTTGTTAAAGAGTTTAACTAGATCCTAACACAAGTGATAAAAAAGTGCTCACCGTCTTTTGAGGGTAACCCTATGGTCAGAGCAGGCCATTGGTGCTTTGCAGAAACACTAGATCTCATGTGGGATAAATAGTCCAGGTAAAGTCTTTACAGCGTTAAGGATAAATATTGGTTGATGGCAATGTATTGTGGAAGAGATTTACTTGTATTCCTGGTTTGGGTTTTTGCTGTTGTTTTTTAAAGATGTAATTATATAAAATGTTCTGAGAATGGGGTGCCTCTACTTTCTAAACAAGCTTACGAATCTTGGGCTGGCTGGCAAGAATCTAGGTTCAGATTTTGTCCGCTTGTGGGTGTATCAGTTCTGGATTGATCTGATTGTAGCTAAAACTGAGGAAAAATGGATGCAGATGCTGTTGTCTATCCTAATGCTTTCCTAAATGCTTTTGGTAGGTGTGTGGTGAGGGTGTGTCACTTAAATTTGTGGTAAAATCTTAATGGAAATTGAATTGGTTAAAAATATTTGTGCCTTCACTGTGGAAAAATGCCTTTATTGTGTGTGGTGTTTTCAGTTTGTGAATCAGTGTCATTGTTTTACAAGATTGCTGAGAAAAGTGCTGTTGCTGAGGAAGCTCTGGCAATGTGAGCTTTGGTGATGTTTGTCAGTTTTTTTTTCTTTCTGCCTGAAATTAATCACTTGTTGCTTTGCTTTTGGTTTCCAGGGTCTTGGTTGGTGCTCCCAAGGCAGAATCTAAATACAGCACCTCTGTTCAGTCCCCAGGAGCAGTGTTTAAATGTCGAGTCCATACCAACCCTGACAGAAGATGCACAGAACTGGATATGGGGAGAGGTGGGTAGTTATGATGCTTTGGGACAGCAGGAGGCAACCAAAAAAAATCCAAACCACATGGCTAGCAATCCTGCCAACTTCAAATTGGCCCCGAAATATTGAGAGGGAGCCATCAGCCTTTCCTGATGGATTTTGAACACTAGTAGCAGAAGTGTCGTATTCTCTTCAGCATTACAAAATAACACCTCACCTGTGCTCGTGTCCTCCCAGTGGCCTTGCTCGCTCTTTCCAGGGAGTAACCAGGTAAATGTGGATTTTTCCCTGCTTAACCTAAGCTGCTTTTTTTTCTTCACCTGCTTCAGCGTGACTTTTCAGCGTGTTGGTGACTACATAAGTGTTTTGGAGTGCTACTGCCTGCTCCAGGCAGTGCTGAAGTAAGAGTGCGTGGGATGACCCCAGGCAATGCAGTGATGGGCTCATGATATGTGGGGTTATTAGTAATGTGGTGATCTATGGGTTCCCTCATAAAACAGCAAATAATTTCTTGAGTATACTTTTTGTGCTAAAGTGGTCTCAGTGAGACCACTTGTATGCCATTGCATGGGATCAGGATTGACGTCAGTTACTCTGATGCACTGTCTGAAGCAGGGGAAGGTGGAGGCCTACAGTAAAATTATGATCTAAAACTTCATGCTGGATAATGATGGTAAAGATTGAAGAATTTTAATATTTTGGTTTTCTTGGTGACATGTTGCTTTCTGTGCCTGTAAAAAAAGGCATATTAGTATTGTTCATCTTTTCATACTTATACTAAGTAGAATTTCTGTTTATGAAGCTTACATGTGTTAAAACAGTGTTTTGGCTAAGTGGCTTGTCCTGCTACCAGATTATAAATTGTCGTGGATTCATGGATGCTGCCTGACAGGACTACAGATTTCAGCCTCATTTTTTTTAAGTGCCCCTGATCTCATTTTCAAGATTGCATTCAGGAGGCAATCTGATACCTCTCCCATTGACTTGATGGTTTGATTGTTCATTTAAGTAGAGCTGTGGTCATAATGTAATAGCTGGCTGTTTGGAACAGGGTCTGTCCTCAGCTGTGTATGTGTATGGTGCCACTTAAGCGTGAGAACATTGCCCTAGATAATGCATTCAAGAACTAATAATCAGGATGCAGGGGGAAAGAAAAGCATCATCAGATGTTTGATTTTCAATCTCTTTTCTTTTCAGGATTCTTTGGTAGGTATTTAAAACTCATATCTCCTTGCCTTGCTGCCTTTCCCTTTTTTTCTGTAGGCAATTCTCGGGGCATGCTCTGTGGAAAGACCTGTAAGGAAGACAGAGATGATGAATGGATGGGTGTGAGCTTGGCTAGACAGCCAAAGGCTGGTGGAAGTGTGCTGGTAAGTCCATGCTTTTCTTTGATCTCGCTAGAACTGTAGCTGCTGCCTGACTAAGCACATCAGGATTGTGTTTGGCAGTAACCAATGCAGTCCAGAGTAAGAGGCAGCAGATTCCTTTCTTCAAGCAGAAGTGAGCCCCAGCCAGAAGACGTGATTTATAGAGGGAGAATTCCAAGCCATCACACCTGACTTGTGTCAGCCAAGGACTTCCTCTAAATCTGAGGGTTAATATCTTTGAACTGAATAAATACAATTTTTCTGGGAGGTATCTACTAATTTGTTCTTTTTGTAGTTTGCCTGTGTTTATGTAGGAATTATGAACGCATACATTTTCCTTGAGCATATGAATTGCGTCTCAAAACTTATAAGGAAAAATGTAAAATTAGTCTTTGTGGCCATATTTTTCATTTCTTTATATTAATTTCCTATTAACAAGGTAGAAGAGTTGCAGATAGAGATGTCTTAATTGTGTGTGGATTGACTTATTATCTTCAATGTGGTTACTGTGCAATAGACAGGACAAGGAAGGCAGATGTGATCCTTAGGATGTGCAATATTTCTTTGAAAAACTTTTCCTGTTATCGTAAAGAGTCCTGGGCAAAACCCTTTCTAGAATGCATGGGTATTTTACATTCTGACCAATAATTGCCTGTATGTACATCCATGGTTGGGTTCTGACTGTCTACCTGAGTGTGTCTGCAGGGAAGTTAACAGAAATAAAAAGAAATTTGCAGCAAATGTTGTGCATATTATATGTGGCAAGCAAATGTCAAGCTCGTATCAGGGTAACCCTGACAGCAGTCTAATTCTAAACAGCACTTTTTGTGAGTAGGAAACTTTCAGTTGGCCCTATCTTTCCAGTGATATAGAGGACTGCCCTTATATGTAGCATCAAACTGTCAAAAAGCAGCTAGTGAGAAAGATCTTGTGCTGTGATTACTGTGCCAATCACCTGTAAAAGGCAAGAGGACAAACCTGCTTCCCTCAAAGACCTTTTTTTAATATGTGCTTAGAGTCCAGGTGCTGACACCCCAAATCCTTGGGCACCAACTTCCCTGTGGGAGAGCAGGTAGGTTTGATACCTTTCTGTCACAGTACTGTGATATTTTTTCCCCTTGTCTCTCTTGGTATATACCTTGTCAGTGTTATAGGGGCTACTTTTACTTTTCTTAGATGTTTTAAATGTGTTCAGGACTAGAGGAGGAGGGGAAAAAGAGGGATATAAATAAAATACACAGTAAACATGTACAACAGAGCACAAAATTAAGGCATTCATGCTAGTGCAAGCAATTCATGTTTTCAAGATGTATCCTGAGCTGTATGTGTGCTCAGGTGTGTGTGACAACTGAGGAGTAACTTGCATTGATCAGGTTAACACTGCCTTGAGAGACAGCATCCTTTTCATTGTCCAGTCGTCAGGCTGAAATAGACAAATTCATCCTAATTAGTTTTTAGAAGGTTGTTCATACATTTTTAGGCAACGTTAATTTTTTTTTTAGTCAAAATTATATCTTAAGAATAGTGGGTTTGTGTATTTTGGTTCAAAGGGAAACAGGTTGCAGCTGATGCTTAGGGAAAATCTCCCTAGATAGAAGCAGTAATTTACGGGAATGCTGGTGGGGCAAAAAGCCAAGCAACTGCCAAGCTGGGTGCTGGCTGGCTGAATGGAGACTACAAGGGTGAGAGATATGGGAGGTCTTAGATTAGGGTTGAGGGCATGGACCTTAGATTAGGCCTGAGGGGGTAGAAATTTCACACATAAAGCAGGTTAGAAGTGAAATGTAGGTAAAGCAAAATACGCAGCTGGTGGTGTGCTTATTTCAGTGCAGCTTAGGCTGGTAAAATGTCTCCACAAATGACACCGATTTAAAACAATCCTAACCCAGCCATCTGACAAGATTATGCAGCCTCTCACCAAGTCGGTCATGTCCAGATGCTGGAAGATATTTAATTATATAATTCTCATTGCTATTTATCACCAAAGTCTTAAACTACTAATTATAGATCTATGTGCATCTGTGTGTAAACAGATCCTGAAGTGAATGCATATAGATTCCTTTGTGGAAGGAAATTACTTGGATGTTTCAGGTCATTGTTACTCTCTGTTCTGAGAACTTTTAACTGAAAAAGTTTTGTGACTTTCCCACAGATGGTTTTCAATACACGTGTACTTCTAATGTTAAGGGTTAGTGTTTCTTTAAAATGTAGCTTTTCTTTGAAGCCCGTTTGAAAAACTGGTGTTCTGAGATGTGTCTGAATATGTGTTCACAGCTGTATTTGCCAAATTTTTAGGTTTTTTAAAAAAATTGCTAGATAGCATGAGTGAGTTTCTTTAGTTAGGAGTGTGTAGATATTGTCAAACATAACAGCTGTATTTACTGCATGTCTTCCAGGGATTCCTTTGAGTCAGAGTAATATCTTTCTGGTCAATAGCCCTGGATGGATTGGGGTTTTTTTCCATAAACAAGTGTAGTTCTCTGTGTGAAATATTCATGCTCTTGACATCCTGTGTTAGATTAACTAGTCCCACAGGGTTGTATAAAGAAGTTGTTACTTCTGCTTTGAAGCTGCTTAGTGGCCTAAATTTTTTTCTTGTCAGCCTTCCCCAATTGCCTGATAAGAGTACCAGCTTCAGTGGCAAGGGGCAGTAGGGAAGGTGAGGAGCATGCCTGAGGGATTTAGCTGGTGTTTGGTAAAATGTGGATTGTGTTTGAGCCCATATTGTGCCAGGATGTTACTAAACCAGAACTTAGTGTTTGTGTGATGGACTAAGTAGTAAAGCATCAAACAGTAAGGATATAAACAAATGTAGGAGTAAGATTAAATAAGAGAGCTTATTGTCCTTGGATATACTATCAGTCAGACTTTGCATTAATCTCTGTACTGCAATAATATAGCTGAGATTGCCTGTTCTTTCCAAACTGAAACAGTAAAATTCCTCCTTTTACTTTTGTTGGGAGAGGAACCAGGGACAGCGCATTGTGATTTAAGCCACATCCTTCAGTCTTGCTCTTCCTAAATACCTACCACTTCTGTCATTGTGTTGCTCTTCCTGTGGAGCAAAGCCCATGGCTGCAGCAATATGCAAAAGAGCCAAGTGTCAGCAGTTCTGAAATGTCCTATTCATTATATTGCGGTAATGGAGTGTCGGCCATCAATAGATACCTCATCTTGCTTTGCTCAGAAGCATTTTATTTTGCTTCAAGGGTTTGCATCATTTCTCCCCTGTTCTGTGGTGGAGCTGGAACCTGTACCCCAGCAGCAGCTGCTGAGCACCAAAGTGTGCCGATGGTTTCCTTATTGCACAGGGACCTACCTATAGCTTGCATCTAAAATAGGGTGCAAAGGCTGTCAGTTGTTTGCAATTGCCTCAAATTCAGGTGAGTCATTTCTGTTCCAAAGACCTCTTCAGACATGTGCTGTTGCTGTCAAAGAAGGAAGCCTGTAGCCACCTTTGGTAGCACGTCACCTTGCCTTGGCAGCATTGAACGATACAGCGACAGTGAACTGTAATTGACTCAAAATGCTTTTGGGAAGAGAGAAAAACCAAAAGCAGATGCGTCATGGCAGGGAGACAAATGTGCTGGTTGTCTGGATGCAGAGAAATGAGTTCGAGGAGGAAGAAGGAGCTGCTGGACTCCTGTCCATTGGGAAAATGTCAAATTCTGTAGCTGTGGCACAGGGAAGTCTGGGGAAGCCCTGATTCAGGTAGCCAAGGAGAGTTCATCCCTTGAAGGTTTGCAGACTGAGGCAGTCAGTGGTGAACTATAGTGTGCCTGAATACACATCATGATGAAGGTACAGAAAAGTGGTCATTAACCCAAGTCTTAACAGATTGGTTAAGTGTGCCCAGAATTGCTAGACTGAGCCCAGAGCCTCCAGTTGATTTTGAACATACTTCTTATCCAGCAGCAACTTTTTCCTCTCCTTATATCGTTTTATCTTTCTTGGCCTCTGCACCTCACTCCTGAGCAAAGCCACCTGCTTGTGATGGAATGCTGCTGCTCTCCGACTCCATTGTTTTTACTCTTCTGAGAGAGATTAGTAGGTTAATTTACGTGAGTGTCTTGCAGTTTCTGAGATATGAAATATCAAGGAATTTACAATACCACAATCCTTTATCTTTCCAAAATTTTAAAAAATACTCTTGGTCTGTTTCCAGTTGAGTTTATATCCAGAGTTGGGGTTGACTTGACAGTCGCTTTAATGGTATGTGTCTTTATGGCATTGTCTTTGCAAGGGTTGTGCATGTATATATTTGTGCTCACAGCACGGATCCATCAGGAGAGAAACTATTTCCTGGTTTTGCTGAAAATGAGCATTTCACATGTTGGTTGTCTGTTGCTGTTGAATTTTGACTAAGTAGTGCATGGGGATGGAAATCATCCCTCCTTGAAGTGCATATGGGAGTCTCCAAAGCTGCTTTTTGTTGTATGTCTCACACACATTTGGCTGTGGAGTGGAGTGCCCTCAGAAGGATCCTTTGCATCACAGGTGGCAGCCTGCAGCATGCAGTGTAGTGCAAAACTTTCTGCAGCCCCCAGAGCCCCTCACTGTCTCTCTGTGATAGCCATATGTGGAAATATGTGCCTCTCCTTGAGCTCATGAAGTTCGGAAAGCAATAAATATCAAACTCCAAATGCAGCACTGCTAACAGGCTTTTGCCCAACTGATTTTGCTCTGTGAGAATAGTATTACCTATTTATGTCTTCCTGGACATAAGTATATTGAAATCTATTGATGGCTGGTTTGAATTTTGAGCTTCCCAGTGGCTGATACACTTCCCAGGTCCTTTAGTGGAGAGGTGACACAGCTGTGCCTGCTTTATGGATGGATATAGTTTTTAACAATGTTGAGATTCTCTGATGGGCAGCTCTGAGGTGCTGAGGCAGAAAAGTGGGGTAGCACACAAAAATGGAAGACGGAGGGTATTTCATCTGGGGAAGAGGGAGTCAAATACAGGGTTCGTGGGGGGGTTGATGCAAAGCCTCCAGGAAAAGTTGAAAGCATGTGGAGGAGATGATTTTTAGCATAGAGGCTTGCTGTGTTGGCATGGGGTTAAGCCTTAAATGATAAAAATTGACACATCTACAGTGACTTCAGTGTAGATTCAGACCAGCTGGAGATATGGTCAGGCATGTGCTAAGTTCAAAGCCCTTGCTGTTTCACGTTTCCTTTTCTTTTATTCCAAATAAATCCTGAGCAGAAGGCAACTTGTGGTTTGGCTGGCAGCAATGCAGTGTTAATTTTTGGAGCAAATGGATTCTGGGAAGGTGCGAAACAGGCTCTACATTGCTTGCACATGAGCCTGTGCATGGCAGTTGTACTGAGCAAGTGTCTTGGTGAATCTGGTTTTACAGGATGATCTCATTCTTCACTATAAAGCTCTGCAGCTTGTCTGCACGTTGGCTAATGTTGCTGCTCTTGCTGCTACAAAATCCTTGGTGTTTTCACTTAAATTCACTAGCAGTAAGCAAAGCTCAGCACATCTGTCACCAGAACACAGAGCTGCTTTTCCCAGTGGAAACCAATCTTTGACTCACACATGCATTCTCCGGTGGTTTAACCTTCTAATACGGTCTTAGTAACCTTCTAAGTATTCTCAGTTTATTCCTGTTTTTCACCTTTTTCTGGCTTTGCTCAATGCATCTAAGGGTTGTGTTAGTGCATCTTTAGTCAGAAAAGCTTTACTGTCTGCGAGGATTCACACAGTCAGAGATTTTGAAATCTTCAGCATAGGCTCTGAGACCTCTTGTTTTCCTAGTTATATACATGTGAAGGCTGAAATCTGAGCTGCCAGGTCAGACAATGTCCTGAGCTACAGAAGCTAACAATGAGAAATACTTTAGAAATGGTGGAATGTAAGGAGAGTACAATGGGTTTGTGGGGTGAAAGTGATGCTGAGTGGTCCTGTTCATGCATGCTCTGCCTTGGTCAGAGTGATCTCCTGTGACTCTGGGCCAATAACCCATGTTACATGATCTGTTTAGGCATGTGCGCACCGCTGGAAAAACATCTACTATGAGACAGAGTACATCTTGCCCCATGGCTTCTGCAACATCATTCCTCCTGACCTGCAGTCCAAAGGGAGGAAGCTTTTGCCCTGCTATGAAGGTAAGGAGTCAGGCCAGGAGTGGTGCTTATAATGTCCCTTGCTACACTTCTACTACTACAGTAACCTTCACTACTGATTTGGTTTTTTCTTTTTTTTTTTCTTTAACATGTGGCTGCCTTGTGGCACAGCTGTGGTGGCAGTTGGGTTTTGGATGAAGTTGAGAGAGTAGCACAATGAATGAACAGGCTCTGTGACTGGTAAAGTGCATGGTTGCACTTTACTGGAGGAATGAAAAGTTTCTGAATTGTGTATTGAGGCAGCAGCTCTCCCCTTATATAAATAATGAGAAGATATTGATATGAGCTTGGCCTCTTATGCTTCACTGTGACGTGGAGTAAAAATCCTCAATTATGTTGCAATCATGACCCAATTTGCCTATCTTATGGAAACACTTTCATTTTTATGTTGTCATTTGTCAAAGGATTGGGATGTGGGACAGGGAGAAGGGTTACTTTCCTCACTTTCGGGTACTTCTGCAACAATTTATATTAAATTGCTGCTATGTTAAAGTCTGGGTTTGAGGTGGATGCAGAGGGAGGGCTCTAGCTCTGAGCCATGGGTGGCTGTGCCGTTTGGTTCTGCACCAAATCCCATGTGCCATCATTTTAATTTCTCCTTCTCTAGTGCATATGTGAGACTTTTATATCACGTTTCTTTTTGTAAAGACTTCAGAAGACAGAGTCTCCTTGGCCAAGAGCAGTTAACTAGAGGCACAAGTGTATTGTTTGGTAGAAGACAGGGTATCTCCTAAGATTCTTGGCCTTGAGAGGAACATTTTGGGGAAAGCACCCTTGCTTCCTCCTTTCTTTCACTTCTTCACTGCAGGAGCCTGAGGAAGTGTGGGACTTTGGAGGACAAAACACAGCAGGGTTTGTTACGGGCAAGACCTCTGATTTTACTTATTTGCTTTTAACTGTTTGCCCTCCTGTCCAAAGCTGGCAGCAGCCAGCGGCAGGCTTCCTGCTGACGTTAGTAAGTTTGAGAGGGATAAGGCAGTGAATGTCCCGGCAAGTTTCTCTGTTGCTGTCGAGTGGCCATGTCCTAGCTCGGTGGCCGAAAAAGCCAGCTCTGTGACAGAACTGTGTCTGTTTCATGCTCAGTCTTCTGAGGTGGCTCCTCACCTCCCTCTGGGCTTTGCTTGGGAATCTGCCATCACAAACCTACCCACCTTTTGGAGATGGCATACACTTGTGCACTGTTTCTCTGCCCTGAAATTGGTCATTATTTGATACGTGAAGAGTTTTGAGGGACTTGTCCCAGCCATGCTAGCTGCTGTGCAGCAGAGTACAAATAAGCTATGTAAGTCTTCCTGTTGTGAGCACCGTCCTACTGTATTTGTCCTTCCCTGCCTCCCTGCCCTCCTTGCTACTGTCAGTAAAATCAGGATAAGGCCTCACACTGGTGTTATATACTGCAAATCATCTGATATTAACTTTATGGATAATGTGCACATGCAGGGATGCTGATGGGGCTCCCTCTGAGCCTGTGTTACTGCTCCTGCACTGCCTGAAGCCATGGTGGGGATGTGGTTTCTGGAAGAGAAGAATCACTTGTGTTTATCTATGTATCATGTTTTTGGAGTAAAACTGCTGTTAATCTGACAGGATATTTGCCAGGAATTGCTAGAAAATAGAAATGTGTGGGCCTAGTACACGTAGAGCAGCCAGTGGAAAGTTGGCAGGGTTGATGCAGTACTATGCTGGCTTAATTTCACTGCATGGTAAAGTGAAAATTGAAAGTTTGGGACTGATTTCCACCCAGCCCCCCTGCCCCATCAGACATGAAATCACAGTGTCACAAGGAATGGCTGCATTTGTTTACTCCTGATTCTTTAAATTTCCATAAAACAAGCTCCAAGAGAGATAGCTGTGGTGTGTCACACAGAGGAGTTCATTGTTTAAGGTTTCCGTGAAATAAGTTTGCAGTCATTCTTGTAACTTTTTTCCTTCACTTTCTGGAAGGAGCAGAAGAAATTTTCCTCCACTGACATTGATGAATGGCTAGCGCAAAACATCGAGTCTGAAGTGCTCCTACACTGACAGCCTCTTTGGCCGTTGCTGGGAGGCTATCAGACCTGTGGCTGCAAACTCTGCACTAGGAGACATGCCTTTGCCTGACATGATTCCAGTGTCTCAGCCTTCTCTAGATCTCACCATACGCAAATAGGGGTAGACAGTAACATGCTTGCTTCCAAAAGCCCTGTTTTTAGTGCAGCTAAGGTGATAACCCCAACTGGTGAAGGCTGCAGGCCAGCTGAGTGCCCATCAGTCTCCATCCATGGAGGAAAATTGAAATTTCCTGACTAGATGGTACTGGTACAACAGCACAGTGGTCTCAATCCATCTTATTCTTGCCTGGCTTCCCTGAAAGGGCTGACGGAAGTCTGGAATTAAAAGATAATTAGAACACAGCAGCAAGCCTAATAGTTAAATACAATCTCTCTGAGTAGGAACTAATCTGGTTTAGATGAGCTGGATGTCCTTTGTGGACATAGCTGACATTTGGAGCCACAGTTTTCCAGGCAATACTTTCAGTTGGTTATTTTTCCCATAGTTTTAATGGCTTTCCAGAAAAGGGAGCTGCCTCTTCCTTCCCCCAATGCATTTGATTTGCAAAGAAGGATGGGTTTGTGTACTGTGAGAGGCAGTTCAGCTGGTGGGGAGAGCTGGAATGGTTTCCTACTCCTCTGTGGAAAGAATTGGTGGTAGAAGTGGGGAAGACTGATGGTCCCTTTGGTTAGTAAATAAGGGAAACAGCACATGCTCATATGCCTTGCCTCCAGAGGGAAAAGTAATTTTTCCCACTGATCCAAACCACATTTGGTTTCCTGGGAGCCATCAAAACATCCCTGCTTTGTGATGGAAACAGTATCACAATGCTAGGTCAGAAAGATTACTACTGTTTCTTCCTAGAGCAGTGAAACACTGAAAGACAGGAAGCAAAAAGCTTTCAGTGCATGTGATAGTTTACATCTTTGAGGATGATAGATTATTTTATTGCACTCTATAGCTTAGCTTATGTTATGGCATTGCAGTTTTCTTAGAGACTGGCAGAGAGTTTTGTTCAAAGAAAAAGTTCAGGGGCATTTACCTTCAGCATTGTTGCACATCAAAGCTTGTTCTTTTCATTTGGGTGTTGTTTTATGCAATTACTCCTTCCTCAGTCTCACTCCTCCTGTAACCTAAGATTATCCTGGCTACGAACCACTGCCATCTTCTTCTCTTTTTTTCTGTATGTATTATTCATGGCACATCTTCAAAGTTGCACAGGCTGCAACCTCCTCCAGACTCAGCCTCCTCATGCTGCTTTGCTGTCCACTGTTGCTGCAGCAGTTTCGTGGCTTGCAGTCTCTGTAATCAGGAATGCACAGCAGTCAGCAGGCAGACAAGAAAGAATAAAGAAGTGTAGAAACAACAAATTTGTCCTTGACTGCAGTCATTGCCTGTAGCTATGCAGAAACAAATGAATTTAACCTCATGTAAAGGTTGTTGTGTTATTCAGGTGTACAGAAACTGTGAGCTGATACAATAACCACACAATTTCCATCTAATTGATTGCTTCACTGCATAGATGTCTGGCTGGCTATGTTATGTGAGTGACAGGTGTCACTACTGTGCACTGAGGTAGACTCAATCTCGGTTTTCATCCGTTTTGGGCTTGTCCATTGCTTGGGAGAGGCAGACTGGCTCTAGGGAGCAGACAGAAGTCTGTGATGCTGGGATATGACCGTCCGGGATGGCTGACACCCTTTGGCCATAGGTGTATGCGTGGAAAGGAATCGTGCTTGGGTGTGAAGGCTGGTCTACATCACTGCACATGGGAGTTAGGGGGGCAGACAAGGAGGGGTAGTTTTGTGCTGAAGGGGTTAGGCTGATATCCAGGAGCCCAGTGTCTGTCTGTACTGGGCTGCTGGCTCCTTGGGGAGGACTACATCTGTCTTGATTCCCCCTGAAATGTGGTGTGCTGATCTCTTCTCTGTGTCACTAGAGCTTTAAATTCTCAAACAGCCCCAGTGTCTGAGGTGTATGGGCCCCTGTACTTACATTTCGACTTGTGAAATGTCACTGGCCTTGGCAGCGAAGACTGAAGCAAAGAGAGCCTGAAGACTGGAAGAAAGCAAATGTCACCCCAGACTTCAAAACAGGCAGCCAAAGAAACCATTCAGTATTTCAGCCTTCTCTGCAATTTCTGTTGCAAGAGGTCCCTGTTTCCATTCAACAGTGGGCCCTACATTTTCCTTAGTATCCTTTTGTTGTTGATGTATCTGAAGAAGCCCTTCTTGTTAGCCTTGATATCCTTCACCAGATTTAATTCCAAATGGGCCAGACCTTCCTCATTGCATCATGCAAGGATGCGGATCCTACTGTAGTGAAGGCAGGGTTTTTAGGACATGCACAGAATTACTTTTCAGGAAATGCTGGAGGGAGGAATCTCCTCTCCTTGGCTCTCTTAACGAAAAAAAAAGGTAAAATTTTTTAAAAAATAAAATATGTTAAAAAAATGTTAAAAAACATTAACATTGATAAAAAAATATTATCCCCCAGGCAAGTACTGCCTGGAGAATCTGTATATGGAGAGTTAGCAATTCAGAATCCCAACACTTGCTGAATACCTATGGGCTAACACAGGCTTCAGTTCTCAGTGGAATTGTCATGCATTACAACTAGGAGACCCAGCTGTGCTTCTGGTCTGCTGGGATGCACATCTGCTTTGGCAGGACCTTGCCTTGGCCAAGAGTGTTGGGCATTTGGACTGTAATTTGTGGATCAAGTCCTTATTCTGCATGGTCTCTCGAACGGAACCTCTCCCTGTGCAACTGGTATGAACTCAGCAAATGTCTGAAATCCTGAACATCTTTATGATGTTAGGAAGAGACTATATGTAATACAGAAGGGAGAATGGTGTGTGTGTATGTATGTCTACCTAAAATATTTTGAAAGAAGGCAGCAGTTTTTATAATTAATTCCTTCTGATCTTCAATAAGATAAAATGCAACTGCAAAGGAACTTGCTTGGTTCCAAAGAGGCAGTTTGCTCATTGATTTCATTAAAATTTTTATCATTTAGCAATAAGTTAATGGGGCTTAAAATAAAAAAAAAAATTAAAAAGTTTCACAATTATCAGGTTGTATGGTAAATTGTTTTTGAGCATGAATTACTGTAATATACAAGAAGTAGTGGTAGTATGATAGATATATGAAAATAATTATCTGGAAAAAACCGCAAAGGCTCTGATCCAGCTGTAAGTTTCAAGTACTTCTAAGATGAAAATATTTGGATTAAGGCAGGGTGGAAAGTGATTTTCTTTTTTTCCTCTTTTTCCTGCTCCCCACCCTGAGCTTAAAGTGTTCCTAGGAATATTTTTTCCTCACTTAAAAAAATATAAAGTAAAAATTCCTCAGGTTTGACAGGGCAAATGATTGCTATGTAAAATCCATAAACAAAAGCTATAGGATGCTGCTTGAGTTCCCTGTGAACTGGGGGCTCTGAAGATGTGGCCATGAAAAGCAGCAGATCTAAACATCCTGCAAAAGAGACTGTTGTCTGATCATGTAGAAACAGATGGCTTTTCCTCAGTCACTATCTTAGTCCTGAAGCTTGTGTCCTGAAGCACCCCTCTACCAGAAATGTTTCTGGGGGCTTTGATGACTGTCATTGCATGGGAAGATCACTTTATTTCTCTGAGGTAGTAATGGACCTGAGAGTTAAATCTCCTAGTGCAGAGTTCGTGGCACACAGGCATGTGTATCACATTTTGCTCCCCCCTTCCGAGCTGTGGTGATCTGTCTGCCACAGATGGAAGCCTCTTCTAATGCACCTTTACTGGAGTGATGCTGCTGCTATTTTCATGCTACTGTGGTTCTGCTTGTTTAGTGTCTCTGTAGGCAGCACTCTGGCTTGTCTCCCCAGCTGGCTCCTTGCTATACTCCCTGATGTGGGTGAGTATGCTGCATGGTGCACGTTGGTGGCCGATCCACTGATAAAACCCAGGAGCCCTGCATGCTGGTGTCTCTCCAGGCTTTGTGAGTAGCAATGCAGGTGGCTCAGGTGAAGAGTGTGTGCTGTGTCAGGGATGACCATGGTTTGTTTTCTTCCCTTCTTCCATCCAGAGTACAAGAAGAAATACGGGGAGGAACATGGTTCATGCCAGGCAGGGATCGCAGGGTTCTTCACCGAGGTGAGCTGGGGCACATGCATGGAAGGGTTGGGGTTGGTAAGTGGCTCTCCTGTTGCATGCCCCAGGAGGAGATTCCCAGGCATGGCTTGGACAATGGGCTGAGCACTGAGAATGGTCCCTTCCTGCCAGCAAACACCCTCCTGCCTTGTCTAGCTTCCCAGGTGTCTGTTTCTTGCACAGTGACTGCCCAGTGGTTCGTACGTATGTGTATGTGTCTCTCAAGGTCTGTGGACAAGTAATGAATGAATTGACTCTGGGGAACGTCCTCAGGGAATATTCTTATTATGTACATCCCAAAACTTGCATAAAGATATTTCTCTCTCATTAACTCTTTACTGTAAACAATGATGTAAAACAGTCTTCCCTGAATTATTTTTTTAATGTATGTGTACATGTGCATGAATATAATGCACATACATAAATATACATACAGAAGATAAACACTTTTTTTCAGTTCTGCTACAGTTCTTTGTTGCAGAAAGATGAAGAAAAAAATAGTGTGGTAGAATATATGCACCACAGCTGTTCTAAATACTTGACCACATTCTTTCCTGGACAGAAGTCTATCAGCCATGTTTCAGTTTTGTCAAGAATTAATTTCTTCCCTAATGCATGGATTATTTTTTTGGTCAATGTTTCAGGGTTGTGGCTTTTTTGCTTGTTTGTTTAGGTTTTATTTTAAAGTTCTTTAAGAACCTATACCAACTCCTAATTATATATGCACTGATCTACAAAATGCATTTTCCAGGCTGATACAAATAGAATAAAGGTTTTCTTTTTCAGAAATTGCCTTCTGCCGTTTCAGTAAACTGGAATGGCAGGCGATATTGCCACAAAGGCACTGTCTGGTAACTGGATGTTCAGCCAGCAGCAGCTGTTTCCTGGCTTGTCTGCTCTCTCCAGCCTGTTTCTGTTTCCGGGCTTAAATTCTCTTTTGCTACCCTAGTTCAAAAGATATCTTTGAACTTTTATCACTTCAGCCTGATGGCAGCAGGAAATGCAGATAAATGGCTTTTTGGGTCAAACAGGCAATCCTCTACCATATATTCAGCACTGTGGATGGTAGTTGTTCCTGTCAGTAAATGATCCCTTGAACTTACAGGTATGGCCTGTAACAAGGAAAAAGCTATTTCTAAGCACATCCTGCTCTTTGGTTGGTTTTGCAGTCCTATCCCTGTGGTCTTATTAGGAGAATCTCTTGTTTAACATCTTCCCCCCCCCACCCCCGACTGGAACTGGTCACCTGAAGGGGACTCGGATATGATAGCAATTTCCCACAAGGATGGAGTCCATCCATGGCCTTGCATTGAATGGAGATGTGAGGAAAGCAGCTGTTCACATGTCTTCTTCAGGGATTAAGAACTTCCTGGGCTTAATGCTCCTCAGGCTTAATTTGGTCCCTTGATGGAGATATTTAAAACCACATCCAGGAGCAAGGTTTTCCTGCAAGGATGCTGGATGTTTTGGGACAATATTTTCTGAATTTCTCTTGAATGTAAATATACCTTGGACTCAAAAGCATTATCCATGACCATCTACCTTTGAATGCTGGATCAAACTTTGTCTGATTTCTATGGTCTTTTAAAATGCTCGGTCACTCTGGTTGTCTGTAATGATCTCAAGCCATTTTATGATTCTATGATGACACTATAGCCAGATTGCCTCTCAAAGACCAGAGTGTATCTGGTGACAGAGCTGGGCAAAATGTTCCACCTAGGACATAACGCACATCCTGCTTGTTGAGTGCATAGCAGCTCTTTAGCTTCATAGTAGTAAAATCAAAATCCTTTGTGCTGTTTCCATCATGATTGCATGCACATGTCAGCCAGCATCAAAGCATGATCTGTAGCCGAGCGATGGGTTCTGGGTGGGATTTTTTGGAGAACTATGTTAGCAGGGATAAGCTTGATGGTTAGTAAGGCTGAGGAAAGTCTTTTGTTGCAGCAGAGTAGCTGAGCAGAAGTGGACCATGAAAGAGCAGTGTTGTCTCTAGGGTATATGCAGTGACCTCCATGTTTGGGAAGAAGGAAGGATGCTCTCTAAATGCACACAGAAAGGAGATTGTTATAGATGGACTTATTATTGGTGTTTGAAGTAAATATCCTGTCCCTTCTCTATTAATGTGTAAAGTTTTGATCGTTATTTTTTCTTCCTAATCTTTTCCCCACACACTTGTTTTTCCTGTTGTAGGAACTGGTAATCATGGGGGCACCAGGATCTTATTATTGGACAGGAACTGTCAAAGTACTGAATCTCACTGACAACACATATTACAAGCTGAACGATGATGCTGTGATAGCCAGGAGGTACACATACCTTGGTAAGCAGCTCTCTGGTGCTCACTGCTAATAGGAAATTGTCCAACAATATATTTCAAGGCTTTGATGCTATAAAGTTGATACTGATTTTTTTTATGGTGGTATAGAGTATTTTTTTAAAAAGTGTGAAAGGAAGAATATTTGAATTAAAGTTATACTTATCTGGAAAGAAATATAAGCAAAGAAGCATTCAAAATATTCCATTCTTCTCTCCTTGTTCNGTGGGCTTCTTAACATTCCTGCCTTTGCCCTGAGACAGGCAAATTATTTGTCACTAGGTGAACTGCATGTCTGCTTACAAGTTCCTTTAAAATGGGTACAACAACTAATTACAGAATTTGTATTGCAGATGCATTTATTTTAACAAAAATAACACTATCTAAATGTGTCATTGGCAACTGAAGGAAGTTGTGAAAGGTTTGGTTATAGGCACATCTTTAACCCAATTGGTTTTACTTGCTCTAAAACCAGCTAATGTCCCTAAAATACTTAATTTAAAGGCTTCCACCTAAACTGAAGTGCCTAAGACTGTTGAGACCTAGAAGGCATTTCAACAGTTTGGTACTGTTTGACTAAAGTCTTGCACGGACCTCTCATTGTCCCCTTAGCCTTTAGTACTTAAAAAAACACGATTTGGGAGATACTGCTTGGTGATAGGTAAATGAAGAGTAAATGTTCACCTGTTTGCAGGCATAAATAGGCTTCGCCACTGATAGATTTGAATTACAGGGTTTACCATGTTGACAAGAGCCTCATAATTTGTAGCAAAAGAGCAAGGCAAATACAAGAGAGCCTTAGAAGGAAAGGTACTCTACTCATCTTTAGTTATTATATATTATTTTAATATATCAAATAAAGCTGAATCTTTGATCTTTTTCTTTCAAATACGCACGTTTTTCTTTGATGTATCATCCCATTTTTCTTCTTGCCTAGACAAAAGTCTTTTTAAGCTATTAACTTCTCTGATCTCTTTGCCTACTGTCCTCTTCTGTCTCCCAAGCCAAAAAGGAGCATGATTTTCCAAGCCTTCCTGGGCAGGGATTTTAGCCAAAGGAGGACACTTCTGTCTGATCCAAGTGGGACTGTTGCTCTTTGACATGATACTTTCTCTGTGGTCATGTGATCACTTTTCTCTGTGTATGCCTTTTCCTGTTTTACTGCTTCCTTCTCTTGACTTGCAGTTGGCAGACTGCTCCCAGTATGAGCTCCTTGTGTCCCTTGGTCATCTCCACACACATGGCTTTCTTCTCTCAGCTTTTGGAAGGGTACTGGAGGGTGTACTCTCACTTCCCATCCCCATGACCTTTTGAACAGAATATTGGTGCATCCTGAGCAGAATGGTTGGTGAGCACTAACGAAGTGCAGCCCAGGAGCAATGAAACCTTATAAGCCTGATCTGGCTGGCTGATCTGTTTCTCAGGCTCTTTCCTTTCACGGTTGGTTATTTATTTATTTTTTTATTTCCTTTTCCACTCAGGATATGCGGTGACAGCAGGTCATTTCTCTCAGCCAACTACCACTGACATTGTAGGAGGAGCTCCCCAGGACGGAGGCATTGGAAAGGTGTGGCTCTTTATCAAACAGTTACGTGGTTGGATGCAACAGTGCATGAAATGTAATACTGATGCAATTCCAACATGTATGAGAAGACAGGAGTTTTTTGTCTGCAGGGTAGTTGTGAGCACTGAGCGGGGGAGAGGTGAGGTAATTTGGTGAAGTTGTCAAATTTTGTCAACCTGTCCCTCATGCTGCTTTGCATCCTTCATCCCTCTTCCCTCTCTTTCCCACCCAATCCTTGCAATACCTATTTTAATGAGACACAGATAAGATCTCTTTCACACTGCTTTTCCTTAGGATTTGTGACATTTACATATTACTTAAAACTTTCCTAGAAATGAAAATACTTGTAAAAGAGAATTTGTCTTCTGCTTGTTTTATTCACACATTTGACTATTTCAGTATTTACTTCAAGGTAACATCTCTAACAGAATGAGATTAGGTGATTTGATGCCATTTTTTAAACTTCATAATATATTGATGTTTAGTGTATTAGAATCTGGGTTTTTGCCAGCTGTACTTAGAAATCTTGGTGATAGTCTCTTAAGAAGGAAGGAAACAAAAAAGATCTTCCTGTAGGCATATATATGTTCCATGTCTCAAAGAAGTAAACAAGTGAATGGCTAGGTGGAAATGGCTAGCGAGTTAGGCAAGCCTGGTTCTCCTGTGCAGAGTATCCACGTGCTGTTGGAGAAACTGGTTGAGGGTGAGCACAGTGACCTCTTATACTCTTCTAAACCAAAGGTGGAAAACTGGGCCTGGGGAGAGGGAGGGAAGGAATGTAAAGGATCTGCTTTTGTTCCTCTTGCTTCAAAATCTAATCCTTTTGGGACCTGCTTCCACCACTTGCTCGAGAAGAGATGTCCTGCAGCCCCCTTCCATCTTCCTCCCTTTGGCTCTTGTGCTCTATACTGACATGACTTGTAACTGAATCATAACAAGCAGTGAGAGGTCTTCACTACCAGGAACACTATCCTGTTTAGGCAGATTATTTTTGATAGTAACCATGTCCCAGGGATAGCAGTGCAAGTGGGGAAAATGAGATAAAAGTAGTGGATGAACTTGGTTCTTATACCTAATCTGGCAAGACTAGGACATACAGGATGTAATAGCAGCACAGTTGCTACTGAGAGGACATGTGAGTGAGAAAGACATAGTTTCCTTATCCCAGATGTTCTGTTACGGCTGCTGCAATGCACCTTCCTTCCAACCTGTTTTTTCTGTGGAACAAATTTAATTTCTCTACAAGGAGGGAGGTGGGGGAACACAGCTGCTAGCGAGAGATCTGCAAGAAAGTAGCTGGCTCTGTAGTTTAAAGACTACTACTCTAGTTGCAAAAGCTTATGTTATTCTCCCTTGGCATGGGATGTGGGTAGCAGAAGCACATGGCAAAGTGTTGGTAAGAGGTGCTGAATACAGAACATTACAATGAGCAGTCCTGTTGTGCTTTCCAAACACTCTAATAAGCTAATAAGATCTAATAATGATCTTTTCCACTTCTCTGATAGAAAGTGATTAGCATCATCGCACCTTTTCATTTAAGTTAAAGCCGAGATTCTTAATGAGACTGAGTCATCTCTCCATAGTCACAGAGTGTTATTATTTAAGACTGGGTTTGGAGTTGGGACACCTGGCAGCATGCTGTCACTGCTAAACATGCCACTGCAAAGGCTAAGGAGTCCTGTGTATACAGAGCAATTGTCCACAGTAAACCTGTGCTGTGTTCTTGACTGAAAACAGCTTTGAACTCTGTCTCACCACCTGTTAATAACTCATCACATATTCAACTATATCCAGTGCTTGGGTCTGCCACATGGCCTTGGGAGTAAGGGATCCTCTGTCCTTCAAACTGTGTGAGCACCTGCTAGGAGGGAGCCTGTCAAATGCCAGAGGAGTCTCAAAAACTGACTGAGCCAGCCTTTCTGTTGAAGGGAATCCCTTTCTACAAGCCATGCACTTTACATCTTAAATTTTGGTACAAGATCTGTTCTTGAACTTGTATCAATATTTTATCCCTGAGGATTCCAGATTAAACAGTTTCTCCTGTGGAAATGAGCAATGAGTAGGCTGTGTTTGAATAGTTTTCTGGTTTAAAAATTGTTTCAGACAGAAACAGTGGAAATGCTGCAGGTGGTCTGATTGGGATTTCTACTCTGATCGTTGCTAAAGCATCATGGAGTTTGCAGTGCAGTACATGCAGGCACATTGTCTTGATAAGGGAATGCTGGATAAGGGAAGGGGAGCAGGGTTATGCATTCTCAGTCTTTTGCCCTACTTATTTCCAGACAGTTTCCAGATGCCACTTGTTTGAGAGTTGGAAAGTTGTTTGGCTAGGTGCTTTTAAACGCACACATGTGCACATACATAAGCGTACTAAAAAAAGTAGGCAACAAGATAATATTCAAGTGCTTCTTATGACAAGCCTGTGATTTTTCAGGACAGTGGGGAGCTCTGTGTCATCTCTTAAAAGGAGACTGATCAGTAAAGTGGTCATGAAGTTGGATCCTGGCAAAAGCCATGATCATGATTTAGATATTTTTTAGACAGCACCAGTGCTTCATATTTAGTATTGGTTAACTTTTTTCTTTTTTCACCTTTCAGGTTTATATTTTCAGAACGGACAGACAATCAGGCTCTCTAATGAAGATTTTTCAGGCTTCAGGAAAAAAGGTGAGCATTTACATATGTGTATTTTCTATGAAGAGGTAGAGAGCAGGGAAATAATGGCAGAGTCATCCCAGAGCATCATTTTCATTCCACTCCTTCCTTGTTGTCCAGCAAATCCTGTTTCTTCTTATCCTCCCAGAAGAGCTAAGCCTATTTTACAGATCATCTGTACGCTATTTCTTCTGTAGCAGTCATGACTGCAATGTCTGCTCAATGCCCATGTGACTAAAATAAAAGGTCTTGCTGGAAATTGTAGTAGTAGTTCTCTTTAGTTTTATGTGACTGTAGCCGTACCTCTGGGATGTGGAATACGGGGCACTAGGTGAGCCTAGATGCAGAGATTTCCTCTTAGTAGATGTTACTGGGAGATGTGGGTAACCTGGAGTTTAGTTTAATATGCAAAGCTCCAATCTATTTCCCTGTGTTGTGCTGTGACAAGGCGCATATTGCAGTTACACTGTTTTGTGGAGGAGCAGTTTCATTGCCTTGACAGATGATGATTTCCCCCCTCCCACTATGCATCAGTCTTGCATTGTTCTTGGGACTGCTGTCTTAAAGCTGAACTGCCCTCCCCCTCTGTGAAATTTAGTGAATACTTCCCCGGTGTGGTGTTGTGTTTGAATGGGGAATAGCTTGTGTTTTTCATCTGGGGGCTTGCTGGAGCTGTGTTGCAGGAGAAGCAAAGTGGACAGTATGTCTAGCTATAGGTAACAACAAAATTGCTTTATTTGGAAATAACTCAGTGATGAAATGATACCTCTTATCTGGGGCTGCCTGTGTTCTTCTGGAAGGAGAGGAAATACAGAAAAAAGAACGTTGCTGGAGGCTTTTGGCTCTGGGAAGACCTGCTACCCTCAGAAAGACCTGAAGTGTTTGCCTGTATCTTCAAGTTGGGAGTGTTATCATATTTTGTTAATTTTTTTCCCAGCAAAACACAGTTGCAGTATTTAAAAACTTGCCTGGAACAGGGGATGTTAATTTACTGAATTTAATGAAATAAATTTAATGAAATTTAATGAAATAAACTACAAGGATGTGTAGGTGGGTGGTGTGACTTGTATTTTAGGGCCTCTCCAAAATTTTGCTTTCTCTGCACTAGCAGAATTACAGACATCTTGAAAGGAAAAGACCTCCCAGTTCATCCAGGGCATCTCCTGTGTTTGATTGCTTCCTGTTCATTTCTTTCCCTGTTGAGTTTTAAATGTCCCTAAGGATGTGCTCCTGACTACTCCTCAACCTAATAAACAGAGCCATCGGGAAGTTTCCAGGTCTTAGCCAAAACCTTTCCCTTTTCAATTTAATTGCTTTAGTCTTATATGTAACTTAACTAATCAAGTATTTACATCATTCAAGTACTTCTAGGGTTCTTTTTCATTAGCATCTTCTTCTACAAATTCTCTAAAATTCAAATGAGAATTTTATTTTAAAAAGAAGACTGTGCTAAATCACTTTTTTGTTTGGTTGTTGTTTTTTGTTTTGTTTTGTGGTAGAAGCAAAACCAGACCTGCTCAGCAATGAGCACTGCTTGGAAAAATGCTACATCCTTCCCAGTGGTGTGAAAGTTCATTGCTCTGACATTCTTGTTGGACAGATGTGAACAGCAGGCCAGTTTCTTCCTTCCTTTCTTGTTAATGGAGGCTGAACTAGGAAATGCAGACAAGAAAAAAGAAAGTTCAGTACCTTGTTAGAAATGTTGAGTGTGCAAACTTCATGTTCTTACAGTGCTGTGAACTCACCCATGCTGCAGACATACCATTTTGCAGTTAAGTAAATAATAGCCTTTTCCTGAAAACTGTCTAAATACATAATGAAATACTTTTCATAACTTTTGTTCCTTACCCATGAGAAATTTACCCATGAGAAATTTCTTTTAAAACCTTTGTGGATTAAAAAAATAAACAAAAAATCCACAAGGGAACTTAAGCTACAAAATAACTGGAATCGAATTATATTTGAGGTCTGACTTTAAACCCACACAAGCACAAAAATCTGCATTAACAAACTGAAATGCTATTCTTCAGTCACCCTGCATTACGTATTTAGCAACTTTTAAATCTTACAGACTGCATAGAATAGAGTTGCTGCTGCCCATCTTCTAGCATGCCCAGTAGTTCTGGTTCACGCATGTTAACTTACAGGCACAGAAGGCAGTAGGTTAGAGATCTGCAGTGAGGAGTGTAAAAGCATTCAAGAAAAGTGATAAGTTCTTTTTAACATAAATAATTATTTCTTTAACCTCAATTTTTCCTACTTTGTAGGAAACAGCTCTCAATTTCAAATATGAAGTGGTATCTTTCCCAGTTTCCTGCTGAAGCAGCTTTTAATTTTGAGGCTATAGTTTGTAATTGGTTTCAAAGAGTATGCCTTGTGTTGTTACCTTAGCAGAAGTGAATGAAATAAGGCTGAAATACCATGCTTGCTTTTGGTTTCCTTCTTGTGTTTAAATGTGTTTTGAAATTTGTAATGTGGGTGCTGGTTGGGAGATAGTTAGTTTTTAATGTTCACCCGTATAAAAAAATAATGACATGAAATTAATGTATTTCTTTATTTTAAGCAATTACGTTTATCGAGCAATAATAAGTGGAGATTGAAAGTGGCTTACGTTTGTTGTGTATCAACTGAAAAGCTTTTATTGAAAGTCTTGGTTTCTGTATCAACTTACCTGTCTGTACATGAGAGGAAAGGGTATGATTAAGACCCACAACCAGAGCACCCTTTGACGGGGATTGATACAAATAAATACAAATAGAACAGGGAAAGATAGTCTACAATCAAGAGGTAGTCTTAGATACCTGTTTTCATGGCCTCTTGCCTATTTTTCTTTTTTTCTTTCATTATTTCTTTAAGGTATCCCCAGATCATCTGTGGTACCCAACTTCAAGGAAGTTTGGCACTGGGCATGAATAATCAATGTCCGGGTCTGATCTGGGAAACTCATTTCACCCCTTCGTAGTTTTAAGCATTTGACAAGCAAAAGCTAGTTTAAGAAAGCTCTTAAGTGTCTCATTTAAATATGTCCCAGAGTATAACTTCTATTCTGTTGGTAAAACATCCAGACTGATTCACTGTTGTAGTAAAGTGTTTTAATTTCTGCCAGAATTATTCCTAAAGCTTTCTCTATAGGAGTTCTTGTGAGTGATAAAGCAGCAAGTCATCACATGAAATCAAAAGAATAATCAAACCAAACAAAAAGCATGCCTGTATGATTTCCTCCTGTGTGTGGGCAGATACTGAATGCTTTGTTGTGACTCAACTTGGTTGCAGATGGGCTCTTACTTTGGCTCCTCCTTATGTGCAGTTGACCTGAATTCCGATGGGTTGTCAGACCTGCTGGTTGGAGCACCTATGTTTTCTGAGATCAGAGATGAGGGTCAAGTCACAGTCTATATCAACAGAGGAAATGTGAGTATGTACAGGAGATCACTTGGTAAGGGATGAGGATGTGGGTCCCAGGCCAGGTAATGCTTATGTCCTTTCAGCACTGCATGGTGAAAGTTGATGTCTCAAATAAGTGGGGCTCTGGATGTCTCTAGCAAAGCATGAAGTCACGGGAAGACTCATCTGGTACCATAGTTTGCCAGACACCAGCCCATATTCATCACAGACCAGTGACTTTTTCAAGGAGGTTTGAGAAAGTTTCTGGTTGTATGTTGAAACTTGGTGGCATTTGTGGCTTTATGTGGATTTGATGCCAAAACCAAGAGTCAGCAGCTTTGACTGAGTTTCCTTTGTGTTTTGGGTGGTCACTAAAACCTAAAACATGAATTAGAACACAAATGTCTGAGGATTGAGGAAGAGGAGAGAAAGCAGAGATTGAATTCATGTTACTGTTACATTATGCCCCATATAGAGATTTTAGGGGAAGTTCTTAGCAGCTGGTACTGTTGGGTTTCACATGACTTAACAACAGTCTCGGAAAAGTCTGAACTTTGTTGCATTGGCAAACCAAGGCCATTCTAATGTTTTATTTATAGGAAAACAATGGTTGTTTACATACTACTAAATATTTAATATTCAGGTCCTAAAGCTGCTGACTTCAAGGAAGAGTTGTTATGGACAAAAATGAAATTGGCTTGTATTTTATGAACTCTGAGCTTATTTATGCTAGACTTCGAATTCACCAGAAGTCCTAGCATTTAGGAGACTTGAGAAGGGTTTCTGCTATAATTTCATTTTTTTTTACTGCTCCTTTAATTGAGCTTTGCTTTTTCAGTTTTATCCACAGGAGGTTCCACCTTTTATGTTACAATGTTGCTGTTGGGTCCTCAGGATAGCGTCCAGAATGCCAAACAGATAGCCAAAATTTCCTGCTCACACTGAGAGTATACATGAGTTAATTTTTATCCTCTATAAAATAGTCAAGAAGCTAGTATGAGTTTCTTATACTCCTGCACCAGGAGTGTTAGAATTACTTTATTGCTTTATTACTTGCACAAACAATGGCTTGCAGGATTGTGGGCTTTGTTTTGGGCAGTGGACATTTTATACTTTGTTTCATTCTGCAATCACCATTGCTTAAGAGGTTGTTGCAGAGGAGCAGAGAAAACTGTATTATAAAGCAAGCACGCATAGTGATGCTACATTTAAAATGCTTATATTTTGACCTTTCCTGTGAGAACTGCAAAGAATTGAGTCACAGATACAGACCTGCCTGTCTTCTCTCTGTTGTGTTTCAATTTCATTATGTGGGATTTTCTTGAAGTCAGCAACTCCTTGCAGCTAAGTAAAAGATTTTAGTACATGTGCCAGAGGGTAGCTTATTTTCATTCACAAAGGAAGCAAAAACAAAACAACCCTGAGGTGGGTACAGACTTAGAATGTGTAACTAAATTTTTTTTTCTTGTGGAAATGTTCATTTCCCCTTAAGGGAAGACTGCAAGAAAATAAAACTTAGGTGTCTGACCAGAAAGTGAGTGGGCAAGAAATACCAGAGCCTTATAAGGCTTCTCACAGCATAGTAGTACAAAGGTACTTAATTCTGAACTTTTCTCAGTCTCTTTATTTCATTAAATATCCTTCCTTATTCTTAATTTAAGAAGGCTTTTGGAGGATTTTGCTTTAATCCTCCTGTCCTGTACTTTAAAATGTTTTCAAATCCAATTATCAAATGTTCTTTGCTTAGGGAAAAATACTCCTTAGCTCACTGGAGTTTAGCTGAATAAACTTGGACTGGAGATTTCACTCCTTGGATGAAATCTGCCAGTAGAGTAAACTCTGGGGTGTTACGTTTTAGGCATCTGAAAACTTTCATGATTCACCAATCCCTGTGACTGCATTTAATTACATCTCTGAGTTACTGTTTAGTTAATTTAGTATTTTGGTTAAATCACTCATGCACTCTTTCCCTTTGTCTTCCCTTCCCCCTTTAAAACTAGAACCCAGAAAGTTTAAAACACAAGTAAATTTGATTCCTAGAGCCCAGGTAATCTGACTGCAATGAGAGCAAGAGGCAGGCTGCAGCTCTGCCCCAGGTCATTCCCACAGCACATGGGCAGCTTCCATTCGGAAGGCTTGCCTCATCCAGGGCTTGCACCGTTTCCTTGACCCTGTTTTATTTCTTGCTTGCTAGGGAGTACTGGAAGAGCAGCTCACCCTGGACGGTGACAGCGCCTATAATGCACACTTTGGGGAGAGCATGGCTGCCCTTGGCGATATTGATGACGATGGCTTCCCAGGTCAGTGCAATTTCCTCCATGGCCATTTCTCCATAAGTGTGAGCAATGCTGGTGATGCTGTCAGTCTTGCATGGTATGCGTTGCTTATCCAGACCTGACTAGCACTTGGATTCAACCTAAGGATAAACCTGCTTGTGTAGGATATGTGTGTGCTAAAGCCATTTGTAGCTGATCGTCCTTGATGTTGCATTAGTTTGTGTCTGTGCAGGTCACATCCCAGTCTCATTAACATTGCTTTGCTTTCCTTGCTGTTGTATTTTCTTCTTCCCTGTATGGTTTATAAAAGGCTTTAGATGAACCCTGAACAAAACAGAAACCTGTGCCTGACTTCTTTCTTCTTGCCCATTTCGCTGTGTTTCCAAGCCTTTCTGGTTTCATTGACATAATCTCATTTCTTATCATGAAGTGTAATTCAGAAGTACCTTCTCACTCCTGATAGCACATAGACTATTAATTTCCCTCTTTTGCTCTGTTCTCCCCCTCCTCCATTCTCAGGATGCTCAGTGTGAGACCTCATGCTGTGAGAGCAGTAGGTGGGAACAAAATGTCGATGCTCCTTTTCTGCCCTGGTTTCTGGAAGTGCAGATTAAGGACTTCTAAACAAAGGCCAACTTAGTGAGTGCCTGGATTTGTTTCTTCCAGGCCACTCAGGACACAATATCCCATTAAGCCTAACCCAGCCTCATTGCAGGTTGCCCTCACAAATCGTGGGCATGCTCTTCCTCTGCATTTGGGCATGCATTTGTGTGTTCTTGCTAATTATTGTAGGTCAGTCATGGTGATGGTGAGACTGCAGAGGGAGTTGGATCCATCTGCGGGTATGAAGCAATCATGAAAAGCCTAATTTTAGCAGATGCATAGACACTAGATCCAAGTAGGAGAGGATGATGGGAGGTGGAATCATGCTTTCTGCAGGAGTTTGCAGTTAAATTGGATAAAATGTAATTTGAAAGTTCACTCTCAGCAGCTGTTTTTTAATTCTTGCCTATCCAATTAATATACTCAGCCTCTTTGTGGAACCTTGGATTTTCAACCAAACTCAATGTACTGCTGCAGTAAATGTTTTGCTAGTCTTGTCTTGGTTCACAAAGCTGATGTTCTCATGGGTTGAAGATTTGATTATGAAAGGATTCTAAATTCACTTTTTTGAGGATGGTTGCTGGTTGATAAACACATTTTCGTAACAGTACATGTTTCTCATTAGGCACAACATCTGATTCTGTGAAACATACATATGTGTACAAATTCATATGCATTTGTGTACTTTTAAAGTTCATCTTAACATGAGCTCTTAATTAAATCGAACAAGTTCCTTCTACCCAGGTTCATATAAGCTGCTGATCATCTTTGTCATGGGGAGCTGTTTTCCTATGGATAGCTGCATCCTAAAATTAGGGAAAAGTTGGATTAATGGAATGGATTGTGAAGTCTGCACTGTTTTACAGATGTTGCCATTGGAGCGCCTAAGGAGGATAACTACATAGGAGCAGTGTACATTTACCATGGGGATGCCAATGGTATTATACCTCAGTACTCTATGGTATGTGACACTATTGTTTATGATTCCTATCTGAAAGTCACTTTCCCAAGACCTGCAGAAATAAACCATACTTAAGGGTCCCTTAATAGGTAACCTTGTCATAGCTCTACATTCTTTTCTCAGTCCTGGTTTGAAGATGGCTTCTCCCAAAGTTTGTCTATATCTATGCTGAAAGGTTAGTCAGGAGGTATTTTTTACTGTCTTCTGTTACAGCTGTCAGCTGTCTCCTTGAAGCAAGCAAAGTCTTAAAGGGTTGAGTGTTAGTTTTTAGAGGTAGTACTGATGCAGAGGAGAAATGAAAACCCTGGAAAGGTTAAGCATACAAATTATGGAGAGGCCTGTGTGAAGTTGGGAGGTTGCACTTTCTTCCTGTAGAAGCAGACTTTGTGAGAATGAAGAGGTACTAACTGTTCTTTCGTGCCTCTTTACCCATCTTGTTGGCCTTCTTGCATTCTGACAATATGTCAGAATACTATTCTTAGGTGTCATCCCCCTTACCCACCTATTATGAAGTAAAACCTTGTTTGGGATATGCTATGGTGTCTTGTGCAGAGACAACACAGTGCAATTTAGCTGCTCTAGCCAGGCAGTAGAGAAGAAAATTTTATGCTCATGCTGCCCAACATGTGTCTCCTAGTCTAGCACATTTCATTGTTCCGAAAGCCTGACTCTTCCCTCCCTCTGTGTGTTTGAAGTTCTGGTTGTTTTGTTTTGTTGCTGGGTGGGATCCTTCACAGTAAATCAATTTACACAGAATTAAAGAGTTTAGTGGTTATATTGGTAACTCTTTCAACAGACTATAAAAGCTTAGTCCTTCTTCCTTTGCCATGTATATGGCATGAACTGCTTTTGAGATAAAAAGAAGTTAAGTGACTCTTTAGTGCATTTTAGAAGAAGTATTCATAATGTGTGGCATGTGGAGGATTCTGCCTGATTTTTGCCAAGAGCCACTGGTTGGGAGGTTCTTCTCTGAAAAGCCTAGAGCTTTCCAGCTCTTGCTGAAAATGATCAGATTTTTTTTTTCTTTTTTTCTGTTTATTTAGTTGTAGTTGGTTTTGGTTTTTTGTTTGATTTGGTGGTTTTTTTGTTGTTGGTGTTGTTGGTTTGGTTTGATTTTTTAGTTTGGTTTTCTTTTTTTTTTTTGGTCATTCATGGGAAAATGTTACATTTTTTAAGGACAGATCAGCAGGGTGGGAAGGAAGGCATCCTGTTTGTGATCTCTCCCTCCACATAGGAACAAGGCCAGCAGATACAGCACATGTCTCTCCACTTCGTCAGTGGGAAAACACCCAGCTCAAGAGTGTGGCAGTGTATGTGGTCATTGACTCTTGATAAACCGTTCCTGTCATTGTCCCATGTCCTGAGGCAGCCAAGGGGGCACCACTTACAGGCCATTTCCCAGTGTCTGGTGTAGGGCACTAGACACACCACTAGTTCAAGTTCTGCTCTTTAGCTCTTTAGTCAGCTCTTTACCTATCTGCCCTGGATTTGAATCTGGAGGTGGAAGACATTTTATATCTTATTACTATATTCCTGATCCATCTTAATGCTGTGGAGCTCCTTTTTAAAATGAGCTGTGAGAGGTGGAGGAGGGGTCCAGCAGGGTATATATTTTCACCCTTTTCATTTTGTTAGCTCTTCCTCCTCCCTCCTCCTGCTTTCTTCATTTAAAATGCTGTTAAGTGTTATTTGCTGATGTCACTTCAGCAGCTTCAGTGGTAGCTATTAGCAGAAGCAGCTGACTTGGTTTGTGGCCTGCTACTTTCATTTATGGTACTTAAAAGCAGCATTATTCTTCTGTCTTGTAGGCTGAAAGAACACATAGATGTCTTTTAGGTGTTTGCAGGTGGGATTTACCATCCTAAATGTGGCCCCCAAAAATGCAATGCAAGTGTGATGTGGGGATCAAGTTACTTCCAGTTGTCTTAGTGGGAAAAGAGATCTGTACCCAGAGGAGCACTGTTTTCCCTTTAAACTAACTGTCAGGATATCTTTCTTACCTTCAACTAGTGGTTTTTTCCATAAATTTCTTGCCTGACCTTTTGTCCAATGTTACATTCTTTTATGGGAGGGCCAGGAAAAGTTGGTCACGTGTCACAAACAGTGAAGCACCTCCAACAGACTTAAAATTACTTCATGGTTTCCTCTCTCTGTAACTTCTGCAGTCAGAAGTTGATTTGAGTTCAGGTCTTGCATTGGTGGCCCAGCAGAATGGTTGAAAGCTGGGAGACTGCTGATTGCCTTCTTAGAAAAAGAGATTTTGATATATTCATTTGCTTCAGACAAAGGCATTTACAATGCAAATCATTTAGGGGAAGTTTTGTGTTAGTAAATAGAAAAAGAAAGAAACTATATTAGAAGTTAATTAATCTTTGTGTTGGGGAGGTAGAAATGAAATACAACTTCCAAACTGACAGAAAATATTCCATAATAGATGATGGAAACCAGAATTTCCAAGTGGGGTGAAAATTAAACATTTTGACTTTGAGTATGCTGGCAAACTTGGTGAAAAGAAATGATTGTGCAGGATTTTCTGTTTTAACTAATCGTTAATTTTGTTATGATGCTTCTTAAAACTTTTATTCACAGAAATTAAGGTAATAAAAAAAATTATTCTCTTGGGTGCAGTTATATTTTTTCCCGCTGCAGAAATCTATTTGATGTGCTCCTTATTTTGCTTGGGTCTGCATGAGGATTGAATGCAGGTGTGGGTTTTTAGTCCAAGTCAACACTGGTCTCCTACTAGCCAAGAGCAGAAGGGCAGTCGACAGCCTTCCTGTTAGGGCTGTGTGGGTGAAGTGCAAGACAGCACGTGTGTAGCACTTCCAGACCACAGAAGAGAGACCCAGTGGCCATGAAAATCATGCTTGAATGTTTTGGGATTTTTTGTTTTGGTAAGGTTTTTTTTTTAGAGGATTCTTTGTGTTACTGACTAATTTCACTTGTGTGTTTTCTACTGCAGAAGCTGTCTGGGCAAACAATAAACCCAAAGCTGCATATGTTTGGCCAGTCCATATCAGGGGGAGTTGATATGGATAGCAACGGTTATCCAGGTATGTTGGCTACTCTGGCAGTGAGAGCATCAGGAAAATACAGCAGCAGGCTGAGAAAACAGCTAAGCTGGTTGTTTTCAGGCTGCTAGTTCCTGCCGTCGCAGGTGGTCAGTGAAACTGAGCTGCTTTTTCCGTTTCCCTTCTGCCACTCAAAGCTCCTGATAAAAATTTTAGGTGATTGCCTAATTCAAGTGTTTGGGCAGTCACAATGACTGAGGATTCAGTATATGGCTAAGGTTTTAAGTTTTTGGGAAGCTGCTCTGTCAGGATGGCAATCTTAAAATAACCCGAGAAGTAGGACAATAGTATAATAGTAGTAATAAAAATCAAACAACGAAGCAGAAGTGAACACCACAGAACTAATCCTCTGGTTACAAGACTTATGACATAATGATATTTGAAGGGAGAAACTGGATAAGTGAGAAAACGCTTTTTTTAGATTCATGCTCTGCAATTTAGCAACTGATTTGAGAGAACTGAATTCTATGCCTCCTTTGTAACTGCCTCAATGTTACAAACATTTCAGATATGACTGTTGGAGCCTTCCTGTCAGACAATGTGGTACTTCTGAGGTGAGATGAATGTCTTTTTCATTCATTGTTGTCTTCTTTGGTTTTCTGTTTATAGCTTAGGTGGTCTAAGTCCAGTTTCCTCTCTAGTTTATTGTGGCCAGAAGAAGCAAGCTGGATTACTTTTTTAAGCAAAACCCTAGACATGAATGGTGTCAAAGAATGCAGTCTAATTTAAATAGACTAGTGGGAGGTGATAATACCAGGATAATACCTGGTCTATGAAGAAAAATGGTTAGAGCTGAAAGGAGATGTGTTGCATCTCAGTGCCCCTTTAGAAAGGTTGCTCCTGACTTGTGACAAGGCTTTTTTATTATTCTGATGTTTACCTAAAGTAAATCAGTTGTGATTTAAGGGAATGCGGATAAGCAAAAAATGAGCTGCATAGGATGCCAGGATGTAATTTTGCATATATATATATGTGTGTATATGTAAAAAATACAGTTTTATATATATGTGATTTTGTAATAGGATGCAGAATGAGGTAAGAGTCTTCTTTGAGGAAATGAAATAAGGATGTGTTTTCAATGCACACAGGAGCTGGGCTACTGTTTCAAGTTTGTGAGTTAAGTGTAATTGCTTGTTCCATCTGATAGAGAGAGGTGGGACAGCTTGGTCCACCAAATTATGCAGGTGGAGAGTCAGAGTACAAGTGAGCTTGAGGTACACGGACCTGGAGAACAGAGTGGAAAGTTTGAATTTTGCCTGTAGGTCATTTGTTACACTTGTTAATATTAAATAAAAAAATCCGTTCAACACTTAGATACCTTTAGGAACTCCTGCATCTTAATGGAAAACACAGGGTTGGGGTGACCCCGGTAAGTCAAATGCTGGAGCTGCAGAACAGGTGTGCCAGCCTGCTTCCTGTTCAAGGCAGGAGAAACTTGGCTCTGTTTCAATTTGAATCAGTTACATTGAAGAAAAAGAAAAAGGAGAGGGCAGGAAGAAATACTCTTGATGATCAACATGGCAGGTGGTCAAGTCTTTTGAAGAGTTTTCTGTTTCTTCATCATACATGCAGAGAACGCTAATAATTGCTTCTGTGAAAAGGTGTGCCATGCCCCAGATGGGAATTCGTAGTCTCATGTCTCCGAAGCTGCTAAAAAGAAAACAGCATTTTTCACCTACATTGATATTACTTGCAGAGGGGGGAAGACAAACTGAAAGGCTTACTGTGATGTTTAAAACCATATACATCACAACAGCATGATGATGTCTGTCCATGCATTCAGTTATGCTTGTGCATTTCAGAGGAAATTAGTGCATTACTTGCTAACTTTGTGAGCAGCTTGATTAATTGCTGCTACTGCCAATTTACAGTGTGTCCCTCTTGCTATTAGGATAAAGAGATAAACTTTTTCTTCCCCACACAATCCCCTCGCCCTTCCCACTTCTGTGAAGTCCTTTAACCAAAACCAACAAATGTTTTGCCAAGTGATATTTAATGGCTTTGGTGGAAGCCTTCCTTGACTTGGGGCAGACATATTCTGTTGATCATGTGTGTGTATGGCCCTTTGACAGATGCATTGGGCTGTTTTTCCCCAGTGAAGAACCAAGTGACATAACATTAAGGAAAAATCACACCATGCATGACAGCTGGAGAAATGCTTTTTTAAAGGAGAAATATTTTTCTAGATCAGTTATAGCATTTACTCTTTTATGTCTCCCTAAGCATTCAAAAAGAGTGGTTTTTTTTGAAGGTGTGAAATTATCCTAGGACGCTCCCCTCCGCTGTATATATTTCCTCCCTCCCCAGCATCGTATATATTTCTAGGGCTAGCATTTATTTTTATGATCCGTCTCAAATGTGAACTTGCACTCTTATTTCAGGCTGTGGTAAAAGAGTCTGAGTGGCTGTTTCGGAGATTGATGTGAATCTTGTTTCAGTTCATATAAATTAGGTGTAACCACAATTCCTGCTCTCTTCTCCTTCTCCCCTACCTCTAAATTTAAGTGGCTTGTGGAGTGAGAGTCCTGAAGTGGTTTACAAGCTCTGGCCTTGCGTGGCTGCTGGGACTACCTTAGAACTGAATCTGCTGGTTGCTGCACATTTTTTTTACTACTGTAGTTGATTTTGGAAGAACATGTTCATCTTGAACATGTACAGAATTGAAAACAGGAAGAATAACACCCATAATTTTTGGGCCCAAGTCCTGCACTGGAGACGGCTCAGGTGTGTCTGAGTTTCTGGGTTGCTTTTCCCAATCAAGCTGCTGGGGCTTCTGTGTTGTGTGAAAATCAAAACTGTTGAGGAATACATTCAGTGCAGGTAGCTTGGTGTGCAAACGTCAGATTGAGCTCTGGGTGGTGGGAGCCCGAAGCAAGAGGACGCCTGGGGACACTCTGAGACACAGCGGGAGCTGAGGACTCAGGAGGAAGAGCAGAGACTTTCGTGTGCCTGGACTGTGAGGGTATAAAAGCCCATGAGGTCCTTTGTTTGGAGTCCCTCCTTGGAGGCACCACCTCGAGCTGTTTCTGTGTTACTGTACTGTGAATAAAAGGCTATGAAACTATGGGAAACCTGGTCTGACTATGTGAGTGTGCTGTGTGTCAGGAGTCAAGGCGGGCACCTGTCAGCTCACTGGAGCCACACACTGCAAACTGGACTTTGGTCCCAGCAGTTAAATTCTCTGGTGGTGGAAGTGTGACTGCCTGAGTGCCTCCTGGATGGTCAGACAGGGAAGTTTCCTTAGCAAGACACCTGTGCTTTAAGGTGCTCAGCTTGCTCTGTGATTCTGGCTGAGGTCTCCCTCAGCCAGGAGTAGTGGTAGCAATAACCTGGTGCTGGAGTTGCAAGAGTAGAAAGCTTTTGTTCACACTACACTGAGTAATTCCTGAAACGCAGTTCAGCAGCATGATAAAAGTATTCAATCCTTGCCACTTGCCACGAGGGAATTAGCCAAACATTTCCTCCTCCAGAAAACATGCAGGTGGTGTCTGTTGTCCCTCTTATGCTGTCAGAAAAATTATGTATGAATCCATGTCCTGTGGAGGACCCCTGTGCTCTCTCCTTGACTTTCGAGTGACAAATTTTGACTATAGACCATTCTGTGGAAACACAGTCTCTCCCTACCTGTCCCTGTTCATCCAAGATGGTTAGCAGCCAGTCTCATTTGCATGAACTTGTTGTTCTTATTTGCTGTTCTGCTGATTTTGTTATCCTCTTCAGTCATCAGGAAGGCTTTATTCAACCTTTGCTGGAGACGATTATCGTTATTACATATTATCAGTTTTCCCAGCTGCCTGCCTGCAATCTGTATCTGAGCACTGAACTTCAAGCTGACATTACCACTTTCACTTCAATGCTAGTAGCCCTTGCCAGCTAGGTAAAATGCTAGTTTATTTTACAAATGCTAGTTTATTTTTCCTGTCTGCTTGAAATTGTGCAGTTTACCAAATTTGCTTTCTTTTCCTTTGCCTGAGAATTTCCCTCTGAATGGTCATGCAATTCTACTTCTCTGTTATCTCCAGATCCAGGCCTGTCATTACCATGGACATTGCCATTTTCCTGCCCATATCTATCAATATCACAGCTCCTCGGTGCCATGATGGTTTGCAGCTGGTGAACTGCTTCAATGTCACAGCATGCTTTCGTTTCAGTGGCAAGCATGTTCCTGGAGAAATAGGTAAGGTACCTGTGCCAGCCTTAGACAGGAGCACAGTAATAGGTTGACCCGGAGTCGAGGTCTCTGTAGTTAGTAACAGAATTTTTTTTGTGAAATAAGGAGTTTCAACATGAACATGGGCCATACAATCCCAGAAAGCTGGAAGCTTGAGAACTTTCTTGGGCATGTTTTTACCTTCCAATGAGGCTGAGATAATACTGGGGCAGTTTCTTCCTGAGTGAAATGAGGGAAATGTCTCCTTGGGCTTACTGCAAGGATAACACAGCCTTCTGAGTTCATATTCCCTGTCTACCTCTTGATAATACATTTCTGTATCCATATTCTCTATCAATGTTATCAGAAAACAGGTATGATTTTCTCTGGATTAATAGTGTTTGAAAGTCTGCAAGGAGCTCTTGAAACAGACATGAGAAAATCCTTTTCTGTGCATCAGTTTATCTCTTTGTAAAATGATTATAAGTAGCCCAGTATTTTACTGACTGCAAGAATATCTTCCAGATTAGATAGTCTCTGTAAAACACTTAGAGAGCTCGCTCAGGTAAATGGAATTGTGTAACATGTAATTGTGCAACCCTTTACATCTTGGCTCTATTAAAAATTAAAATACTACTTACATCTTTTACATCCCAATGCTTACAAGTCTTAGCTGTTTTATGAAGTGGTATGGGACAGATACAGCATTTCTAAATATTTAAGGCCTGGGTTAATTTTGTTCATGATGTTTCACCTTTGTCGTGCTTTAAGAATGGCAGAGGACTTGCACTGTGCTGTTTAGGGAAGATGCCTCAGCCTCACAGTGTACTGTGTCTTGACAGTGAATCTGGTGAGGAGCTGGGGGAAGCACTGCCTCCTCCTGCTCTCTGCCCTAACCTTTTGAGCAGCTAGTTGAGAAGGGTGAGCTGTATCTGTATATCCTCACCTGAGCCTGCTGCAGTATTCTGTTTTTAATTAAGTCGGAAAAGGAAAAGGCTTCTTGCTACTTCTTCTTGCATTCACATGAAGTGAGAACTACAAGCAGCTTGTCACTGTCACCTGAACAGCTCAAAACAATGGAGTTACTAAATTTAAGATTCCTCTGTATTCTAACATATTAGTGCAACTGAGACTTCAGTTTCTGTTTTTGCTTCCTCTATATGATGAACTTTTTCCTTCCCTGTAAATGATGACTCTAAGCAGACAAATATATGCTTTGATAAAGTGTTTTTTATACTACCCACTACTCTGTTGTTAAGGAAAGGCATCTCTGAGGGCTCCTGAGGTGTTAATTCCTCTCTGAAAAATCACAAATAGGTTTTCTGAGTATCTAGGTGTTCTTATGTTCCTGGGGTCCTATTTAAAATGTTTCCTTTGCTTTAATTTCATATCTCTGGACCTGTGGCTAAGAAGTAAACTGCCTTTTTTCCAATCTAAATATTGGTTTCCCTTGTTTACAAAAGACCTATGTTCCTGTTCATGTCTTGTAAGAGCTGATTGAATTCCCCTCTGTTGTCATACAAACTGTACTTCCCATGATTTATCGTGGTAAAAGCACATGAGTCTTCTTCGATGACTAACATCCATCGCATTACAAGGAACTTTTTTATTATTAAGTAGGTTATTATAAACCTTCAACCATTGTCCTTTCATACCATGCTTCTAACAAAGTGATTTTTCTTGAAAATATTACAGCCAGAACTATCTGACTGTATAAAACCCCTTCAGGATATGATTTGAATAAAATATCTCAAATAAGCTTTCACTTAGTAATCTAGCAGTCAGGCCTTCTAATTATGTTGCATTTGAAGAATATCAATTAACAAAGGATGGAACAATTAATGGAAATATTGTAATGTTTCCTTTCCTGCGTGGTTAAATGTAGGGGAAAAAACCCTGGAATAGCCCTGTTAATGCATTGTTATGCAGTTCAGACTTTGAAAGGCATATGGAAGTGTTAAAATGCTATGCCGGAATTTTGTGGCTAAAAGTGCTGGGATTGTCTCACCCTCAGATGTATGGGGGCATTTTGTTAAATCAGACTGCGAGAATGCAGTACTCATCTAGAGTGGCACTCCCCTAGGGCTTGTCAATGTGGATTCTCAAGATTATTGCTTACTGCTGTAAAGTTGAACATTTCTCCTGCTTTTGGGCAGCTGAAGTTGGTCATCTACTACATAATGTTCAGAAAATCAAGCTGAACATGCACGCAGCATTCTCCTGTGGCAAATGTGTGTCTTCAATACTTATTTGAATGTGTGGCTATTTTGTTAACTGGAATGGCAAGGAAAGTCATCTTCGTCTAGCACTGTCTCACACTTGCATGTAAACATTACCTACCTTTTTTTTTTTCTTCTAGCGGTAGTTGCAATACTAGTGGTCATGTAACTGCTATCTGAGGATTTGTGTTTATGGATACTGGTTAATACTGCAAATGATAGTACAATTTCCATTAAGTTGTTTCTTTCAGACTATAGTTTTCAGAAGTATGAATTTATTGCTGAAATGTTTTTGTCTGAACAAAGAGCCATGGCCAAGTGAAACATGTGCTTTGCACTTAGTGCCACGCTCTGACCCTTCACTCTGCCTCAGTACTTGCGGGAGAGCTGAACAACTAGTTGTATGCCTCCTAACAGAGACAGCCTCCAATATGTCTTGGACGTTTGGGAAATACAAAATTTCAAGTTTTCACTCTCTCATCAGGGAATCTCACTTAGACTGTTCCTCCCTCACTTGAGGGGTCATTGCTTTGTCTCCCCTGGGGTCCCTGTATCGCCAGGAAAGGCAGAGATTAGAGAAAGGCCTTTCCTATCTTGGATGAAAAGGTTTCAGCCTGTGTACTTCTGGGTGACCAGGACAAGAAAGAGGCTGCTGGCATCTCTGTGCATCAAGTGCTGCTTCTGCATTCATCCCTGAATGAAAATGGAAGTAAACTTGTGTCCACAGTTATCAAGATTCAGTTATTAAAGTTATTAGAAATGCCTCTGCCTGAATTAAGGTGCAAATGAGACCATATGCCAAAGTCAATAGTATGGGTTTAATTTAATAGTAAATATGAGAGAAAGAAAGAAAGAAATAGAAAATGGGGGGGGGGGGCAGAAAGAGAGGGACAGAGACAGAATAAAGAAAATACCACCATCCATGGATCCCAGTGATTTTCCATTCATCCTCTCCATCTGGCCTTCTGCGTGGTGTTAGTCCCTCTAAAATGGATCTTTAGGGAGGCGTGGGCTTCGACAGCTTCTTTATACAGTTTTGCTATAATGAATAAAACTTTATATCAATGTTTGAGGCATGAACTATTTCAGTCTCTGACAACAGTCTAGATAATTTCCTCTACAATAATAGTAACAATAGTAATAGTGCCAGTGTGAGAATTAGGTGAATTTTAGTGGCTCTGAAAATGAAGGGTTTTGGTCATTTGACTAGAGTTAAGGAGATATGTTAGAAATTGCTCCAAACTTTCTCCTGTACTCTTCATTTCAGATGTACATTGCTTGTGTGTTGATCCATTTCTAGGGTAGTCCTCATGTCCCTAATACTGTTGCCTGAAAGACTGGCAAGATTTAGTGTAGAATAATAGGTTCTTTGATATTTTCACTTTTTAAACATGTTCCTAGGACTGAAGAAACATGCCTAATCCAAAATTTTTCAAAAGTAGACTCTCATCTTCTTACCTGTATGCAGCTATAGTTTGGTGCAGGGGTATTATTTCTGTCTGTCTCTCATTTTTCTAGTCTGTTTGGAGGCAGGCATGAGCCAGTGCTGCCCTCAGAATGCCTCAGAAGCAGACATGCTGCCAGAATGTGTTGTTCAGTGTATAGAGCCGCATGGATGGCTCACTTCTTAGATCCGGGGACAACACTATGAGAGAGGATTTGAAACAAGTGCTGGGAAAAAGAAAGCTTTTTGGAAGAGGATGGAGGGAATGTCCTATATGTTCTCATTTGCTAACACATTTTTTTAATGCTTTCATTACTTAAGAATTTTCTTTGCAAGCAAAGTTCATGAATCATTTTCTCCTTGTAATTACTGGCAGAGACAGCAAAGAAACACATTCCTTTTCCAATGGCTTTTTGTTATTTAGTCAGTTCTTCATTTTTTCCCTTTGATGCCTCTCACTTACCCCCTGCAAATCAGTACTATAGCTAGTAGTTTAGCAAGCACATACAGATGTGCTTATTTCTGATGAGCATTTTGCCTCCTGCTGTTTGTGTTCTGTGTCATTATCTGAGTAGGTAAGGAAGGGATGTTCTTAGTGGTTCAGAGTGTCCAACCCATCCATTAGCACACCAGCTGTGATTCCTGTTTTTTAGCTTATGGGATACCATGGCCTGATCTTAATCTCTTCTCACTCCTCACTGCTTCAGGGGTGCCTTCAGCCCTATGGGATCACTCTTGCATCGTAAGTACATACATGCTATTTAGGATGAAAATCCATTTTGAAATGTCTGCTGCCATTTACTTGGTGCATTTCTTACTGGCTGGAATAGTTCACCTGGTCTGTTGGGTAGCAACCGTCTTGAAGATCTGAGTAAAAATTTCTCAGAGGGAGCCATTATCAAAGCTTTTAGGCATTTAACTTTAGTTATGGAAAATGAATAGTCATTAGAAGAATTGAGCCCTTCTTCTGAGCTCATCGAATTTATGCCGGGGTTTTATTTTCATTGTGTGAAGTTGGGTGGGTAGATCCTCAGTAGAAAGCGAGAAAACTCACTTAAAGCTGCTGGACAAATGATTGAAGGCATTACTTGGAAGAATTAATTTGCTAGTGAAAACTTGCCTTCCAGTCTCCTACTGGAGTGAGCAGGAAGAACTTGCACCACCAGCAGTGATAAGTTTGGCCAGTTATCTCCCCAACCCCCCACTGTCACGGGCTGCTTTTTGGAAGCTACAAAGCTGTGGGGGGGAAGTAGACTATCGTTAAGGTATGAATGCTAAAATGACTGCAAATCAAAGAAAACAATTGTCAGGAAGTGCCACATCCTGGTTGATATTTGCATAGTTTGTGCTGTTTTAGAAGGAAAACAGAGTTTAAGGGTTGCTGCTGTTGTTTGTGTTGTGTTCTTGCTTTTTCTGTTAGGAACACAGTTTAAGCATCTTCTGGTTTTTTTGTGGGTTTTGTGGGGTTTTTTTGGTGTTAAGTGTATGTATCTAGATGTATTACGCATCATTTCCCATGGGAAAGGATGGGCTGGGAATAATAGCGACGCTAAAAGTGCCAGTATGTTAGTAATTGGATCTGGTTTTGTGTAGCCGAAAGGAACTTAGTAATTGATTGAGGGCCCTCAAGGGTTGACCTTTCTTCAAGCACAGATGCCCTGGAGGCAACAGGATCCATTGATAGGTGGCTGGAAAATAGCTATTGTTCACTGACACCCTTTGTTTTCTTCTTCTTCTTCCTTTTTAAAACAGGTTTGAATTATAACTTGACCGCTGATGTGGTAAAGAAGGAAAAGAGCCAGCAACCCAGAGTTTATTTTGTGACTTCTGGAGAGACAGCAGGGCAGATCACAGAAAAGTTACAACTGTCATACATGCAGGAAAAGTGCGAGCATTACCTAGCATATGTCAAGGTCAGTTCATTCCTGTCCTTCCTTACTTTGGCCTTACTGAATTCCACTCTTTTAAAAAAATTATTCAACCAATCGAAGTGGTGCTGCTTTGGTTTCAGATGTTTGATTTCCTGATAGGTAGAAGCTCAGAACGTCTTGCTTGGCATGATTTGTCAGTCTGAGCACCTTCAAGACCTGGTAATAAAATACATTTTATTTATGCTTGATCAGGCAGATTTTTTCTCTCTCTTTTTCTCTCTCTTTTTCTCTCTCTTTTTCTCTCTCTTTTTCTCTCTCTTTTTCTCTCTCTTTTTCTCTCTCTTTTTCTCTCTCTTTTTCTCTTTCTCTCTTTCCTTCTTTCCTTCTTTCCCTCTTTCCCTCTTTCCTTCTTCTCTCTTTCTGCCTCCCTCCTTTTGCCTTGGTTTGTTGCTACAGATATTATTACCAAGGAGACAACATCTTGTTTTGGTAGGAATAGCAGGTTTAGTGTTTAGTTTTGTTTAAGGTATGACTGCACAAAGGACTGGTGATAAAATCTGCGTGGGAATGGCAGGATAATGTGGGGCCTACAATGAAGTAATTGGGCTCTTGAAATTGAAGAGCCCTGTGGATTTCATCTGGGCTTGAAAGCAGCAGTGGGATAACTTAATTTCACATGTGTCATGGTCCTAAGGATACAGAGAGTGCTTTCCAGACTGAGACATAGAAATGGTCTGTTTTTCCTGTCACAAACTCTTCATTTAGAGCTTGCTAGGACTGTAGTTATCCTCATTTGGCAGATGTTGAAGAAATGTCACCCAGGTGACATTGTTTTCAGAGTAAGCACAACAATTTTCTTCTACGCTAAAAATTTATAGAATGGATTTTAAAATTGCATAGGAAGGACATTTATCTTTTAAAGCACATATGTCTTACAAACACAAATCTTTATCACCAGTCCTTACTGAAGGACTTATTCCCATAGATGAGTGTGACCTAAATTTGATGGACTTCACTTGGCACTGTCTTGTTTTGAGAATACAGCACATCCAGATTTTTCTAAATGTATAAACTTTTCCAGGAAGCTTTTTCGTACCTAAAAACTGTGAGAATGGTAGAAAAAAATTCATTGTTTGACTCTATCAACATTTTGTGCATGGCTGTTGAGGGAAAATAAAATAAATAAGGGCACCAAGGAGTAAATGCTGTCCTGTTAAATTGTGTGGATCTCTGTGAAGAGACTACATACCTTCCACATTTTTTATTTCTGGAACAACCATTGCTTTCGGCTGTGGAAAAGCTTGTTAAAGAAAATGTAAGTTTATAAGATTACCTTTACGTAGAAAATGCATTGCTGAATTTACTAATCCTGGTCTTTCTCCAATGAACACATCTGGTTAGACTTCAATTTATTGAGTTTGGATCAAAAGGAGCCACGTGCCTATCTTAACCCCATAATTACTTCTTTCACACTAGTTCTTGTAGTTTTTTGATACTACACAGAATTCATTAAAGAGCTACCTATGCCCAAGAAACTCTTTAAATTATTGTGACATTTCTAGCTTACTTTGGGAATGCAAATGTAAAAACTGTTCTTCTGGAAAATTCCTGGGAAATTGGGTTTTTACAGGCAAGAGAAACATTAAAGTATGTTTAAAAATACCAACAACTTAAAGCAAAACAGCTGGTTAACAAACAAAGCTACTGGTTTTCTATGTGATATAAGCAGCTATTTTTCACTGTTGGAAGAATAGCAGGAAATCTTGTAAGGGAGAATGCAAAGTAGTGGAGGAAGATAATCCCTGTGCTTTTCTGGAAGAGGTGGTATGATCCACAAGACTACATGACATTAGAAACATCAAAGAGAGCCCTGCACACTATGAAGGAGTGGAAATGTGGTCATGATCACTGCTATCCTTAAATAATAGCTAGTAAAACAAACCCTCTGAAAAACAAACAAACAAAAAAAACCCTCCACAAACTCCAAACTCCTTAATTGCGTATATTTGTGATGGAATGGGTGATAAAAATATGTGGGCTTAAAATATACAAATATTTCACTTATGCTTCCCTTTTTCCTTTTACTTACTGTATGTCTGATGAATTCTCCTGCATGGCAAATCGAGTTGTTTGTAGTTGCATCCTCAATGCATTGTCTTTATTATTGTTTATTTGTGTCACTGGTCACAAAGGGGTTTATGTGGCATAAGGATGTCCATTCTAGACTGCCTATAATGAAGGATAGAAAAACTGTTTGGACTTGTGTGTGACCTCATGTGCTAACTTGACAGACTCTGCTAGGTACACAAGGTCCTCAATCCAAATGGAACACGGCAGAACTCCGTGGGTTGTTAGTTAAATGAAAGCCTGTTCCAGACCTTGCTGAATGATATTGTCTTATCAACATGTAATTCTAGTATGCTGGAGGCACAAAATGGAAGGACTAAGAAAAGCCATTGAAAAAATGGATCTCTACAAGCTGCCTGCAATTTTTGATAGATTTGATCTCAAGAAACTCTAGCAAAACTGAGCACTAAAAGAGTTGCAGTTTGCAAATAAACTGGCATTTAATTGTTTTGCAGCCGGTAAGTGTCTATGTTTTGAGCATGACTCATTTCCTATTTGTGATTCCCTTTCACGACAGTAGCTACTTTTCTTATTGCTGCTACTGACTTGGACTATTAAAGTCTGTATTTCCTCTTATCTGTGTGACTAAGTGGATCTCAGAAGGTTTGTAGGATACATGTAGCTCAGAGCTTCATCTTGTACAGGGCAGGCTATCAATTACAGCTCAAGTTGCTAGAACTGTGGTAGTTCAAGAGAAAACGTGGTTTTCTCGTTGAGAACAGAGAATGAAATGGAAACGCTTTGGGACTTCAAAACGCGTTGCATTTGGCTTTGTAGTGGGCATAGAGTTGTAAAGGAGTGATATAGTTTTATGACTCTTCTATACTTTTGTTTTAAAATTGCCTATCTTCACTGGAACCTTTTTGATGATTACTAGTTAAGAAAGTTTCTTTAGTATACATAGGTAGTAAACCCAATACTGACAGAGCCTCAGGTGTCATCTCCAAAAGCTGTATTGTTTTAATTTAAACAACTTTTGTAGGTTTGACTGATACATTCAGTAGAAAATGGCTGTTAGTTGAGAAGTTCGGGAGCGCCCTTGGCTTTCTCATGTCAATGCATAGCTGATCCCTTGTGTCTCTCAGGAGGTGCTTCGCTGCTGGACCATTCTACTTCCAGCTCTCTAGGGATGATTGTGCTGCCACTAAAGATCTTCTCTCCTTCAATGGTGGTAAAACTATTAAGAGCGGATGAGTACCTTGTGTGACAACTGTCTGTCAGTTTTGCTGGAGTACAAGGAAGCAAAGTTTAAATCTGATTAGCTTTTTTTTTCTTTCTTTTGTAAAAGGATTTGGGTTTTTTTGGTATCAGAAATGGTGAGAAAATGGAATGTGGTGCTAAGAGGAAAAGAAGCAGAATTTGCAAAAGGGTATAGAATTAGAAAAGACTAAGAAAACAAATGGGTTTTGAGGCTTTAGAAGTGTCTCCTTAATATCTGGGCCTGCAGCTGAAATGTAGAATTTTCTCATGGAAACTGCACTCATTTGATGGTGTTCAGAAGACTGGGGGAATGGGCTTAAGAGGTGCTGTGATCAAGGCAGTAACTCTGGGGAAACATTGTTTCCCTTTTCTGGTAACTGCCCTGGTTGTTTCCTGGTTATGTGGGCTCTCCTAATACTTAAGATAGATTTATTAGTGTATAGGATGAGAATTTTATAGAGACACCAAAGCACATTGTGCCTGCAGATTTACGCAGGATCAAAACACATCTTCCTTGATTTATCACAAAGATGTAATGGTGATCATGTTGAAAGCCCTTTGAAGAATTCCTGCATTTATTAAAGAAGCACTGTCTGGTTTCTTACCCCACTGGGCTGCCTGTTGCTACCAGTCTCTGTTGTCTGTGTGCAGAGTGGATGCTCTAATAGCTGCAGACACCATCAGCAGTGCTGGCACATGATTAAACTAGACATAGCATTTATATTTTTCAGAGATCTTTTTCTTGGTGGCGCTATGGTTGTTTTAAGCAGTTTCATGTAAGTCATAATATTAATTCTTAATGGATCCAGACATAGCATATAGGAAAGATGGGGATGAGAAGTAACAGGCTTTGCATAAAGGTGTGTAAGTGAGGAGCTAGTGTTTGTACAGATAGGTTTGGAAAAAATCACTGACTTTTCAACAGAAATTGCGCAATTGTGCTTTATTCGTTGCTGAGTTCTGTAGCCAAAAATTTGCATTTTTGTAGGTTTGCTTCCGGTCTTTGTCTGCCATGCATCACTGTTGCTTTTAAAGATACTCTGGGCTGCTGATCTCACACAAACTTAATCTCTAGTGCTCAGCTATTTCAGTCAAGGTCTGTGGTCATGTTTGTTTCTTCCTCTATAGCTGTTTGATCTCATCTGAGGGGGTTGCATGTATTGAAGTCTTTTCTTTTTGATTCATAATACTCCAGCTTTTTTCTAGAGATAGGGTAGCAAAGCATTTGGTCTCAGTCACATGAGATGTAGAGATGGTGTCACCTTGATCATACGCTTTCTTCTGAAAGTTGTCTGCCTGTGAATTAATATCTCTATATAAAAGTTTGGCTGGTAGTGTTACAGGATAGAGATAACACTTGAAGCAGAGACTGCTTTCCCAGCAACAACAGGTATGAAAACTTGGTCATAATTATCTAGAATTTCACAGGGTTTGGACCACTTGGCAGACAAGGGGAATACTGAACTGTTCCAGCCTGTAATAGAAAGTTTATCATCACTCCAAGAGTAAAGCTGCTGTGTAGTTTTACCAGGAATGATGACTGTGGTGAGATTCATTGCTAAGAGCAAGAGCAGAGTTGATGTCTTTGTTTTTGTTCCTGTTACTTATTTTACATAACTTTATTTTACCCTTTTGTGGAGCCAACTGGAGAAACTGTTAGGCCCAGCCAGATGCAGTCATAACATGTGTGCAGCCTTAAAAGGCTGTGGGATAGGTGGGGTGATCGTGAAGCACAGACAGGTTTATTTACAAGAAGCATGCTTTCCAGAACAGTTCTGTTTTCCAAAACTGGGCCAAGTCCACTCATAATCTATTAGGACAGCCTGCCTTCCCTCCAGCAGAGCAAAATAAATGTGTTTTGATAAATAAATACAAATTAAAAAAAGTAAGTAGTGTTTTCTGTTGTCTTTTTCTGTAAAGTAATCAATCATCTCTTTTTGGATAAATTCTGTCTGGCACTGAGTAGAGCTGATGTCTCACCTTGAAAAACAAGCCAGGGAGAAGAGAAGCTGCATTTTTTCCTGCATAGCTCATATGGGCAAGGGAAGAGCAGGTCAGTTGCATAACTCTTTTCATCACCTCTTAAGTAAAGGGATTTAGGCATACCAGAAGCAGTATTAGGAGTCAGTGGCATCTTTGAGCTGAACATTAACTGTATCAAGTTTTAAATACTGTTAATGACCATGGAGTTATCTTTGGCTTTTTCAAAGGTTTTTGCAAGGTTCACCAAGAACAAGGAAGATTATCTTTCAGGGGTCATCTTATAGTCCAGTTCAAAACTGTCCTGCACGATATGACCAAAATCAAGCAGCCAAATATGCCTCCTTTCAGGGGGGGACCCATGCTGCAAGTAGTTAAGTGCTGTGAGATCTGTAAGGGCTGGTAGTGCAGCTAAGTGGGAGAGCAAGTTGTATCAGATACTGTTCTGTTAACTGTTTGGGAGCTTTTTACTGGACAGTGTAGCTAGAGAGCTGTGCGGTAGCCCAAAGGTGCTTGTGTCTTGAGGCCACTGGGAGGTTTTCAGCTGTGAGCTGAAGGCAGAGGTTTTGTCCAGAAGGCCTCCTCTGCCCATCCTCACAGGTTTTTAAAGAAATTACTTTTTTTCTCCCCCTCTTCTCACATTGCTAGGTGATATAATTGGGTGAATGATTATCTCCTTCTTTATAGTTGGAGAGTGTCTTTGAATGTTTTCTGCTCCGTACAGAGCTTATCCATCATAAAATCTATGAAAAAAAATCCCATTTAAAGTCTTAACAAGGTAATTGATTTTATTGAAGTTCACTGTTGCTCTTTGACTTTTGCTATTATGTATGAAAAAAGCCAAATACATTGTTTATGGCCCAGGCAGAAGCTTGGTTGCTGTGGTGAAGTAGCTGTCAAAGTGCCTGGCTAATCATATTTACGAATCCAAGTAGAGATTCTGTAGTCCCCAAATGAAATAAATGGCATTTTTAATGAGACTCAGTTAGTAGACCTACAGCACAGTAGCTAATTAAATTAAATTCTGCTTTTCCTCCCTTTTTTAAACTGTAGTGTACCTTGCTAAACCCTAAAAGCATGCAAATCTTTAATCTTGAGCCCTTTGATGAACTTGTGCCTGTGATATGTTCTGTAATGGCAAAGAAATATGATTTATTTTTCAAGTAGAGTATCTCAAAAAAGCATATCTCTCAAGTTTTGGTAGAGTTGAAAATTACTTTTACTGCATGCAGACTTTTAATGAAGCATGACACTTCACTGTTGCTTTTAGATGTTCAGTCACAGGCATATGCCTGGCTTCACCACCTGCCCACTGATGTATTTCTGTCTGATATTGTAGTTTCTCAAAAAGAGATTACATTTGCAAATAAAAGCTTTTGGAGACTCAGGAGAGGCAGATTTAGGCCTGGACAGGGCATGGTACTTTTAGGGAGGAGGTTCATCAGAGGGCTGGAGTGCCTCTCCTACAAAGGCTGAAAGGTTTGGGGTTATTCAGCCTGGAGAAGAGATGGCTCCAGGGACACCTCATTGCAGCCTTCCAGGACTTGAAGAGGGCTTACAAAAACGAGGGTGTGACTTTTTTTAAACTAATAGAGAGTAGGTTTCTATCAGAGGTTAGGAAGATCTTTATTCAGAGAGTGGTGATGCACTGGAACAGTTTGGCCAGAGAAGTTGTGGATGCCCTGTCCCTGGAAGTGTTTAAGGCCAGGCTGGATGGGGCTCTGAGCAACTTGGTCAAGTGAAAGGTGTCCCTGCCTGTGGGGTATGTGAGGGCTGAAATTAGATGATCTTTAAGGTCCTTTCCATCCCAAGCCTTTCCATGATTCTTTGACACCAGAGTCCACAGTTTTGAGAGGCTGTCCATGGGACTTTTATCTGAAAGAAGTAATTGCATTTCCCAGTGATGGCACTTTAGGAACTGAATGGCCAATCAGAGATAAAGCTAGCTTTCTGCTAGGAAAAAATAATTTTGAAAGGCGGGTAATGATGGAAAGGAATATTTTTGCTTTCTCTGGGACTCCTGGTTAACCAAAGAGTTTTTTTTCTCAGGTGGAAAGAAGCAGCAGAGAAGGCAACACTACTGTTTCTGAAACTTTCTAACATGTTTTTTGTAGAGTTATATAAACTAAATACATGATGACAAATTGTGCTGTGAAAGTTTATTACTTCTTCTTTGGGACAAATTTATATTTAAGAGGAATACACTTAATGCTAGAGTATTGCTGCAGAAAACTGCAGTAGAGAACAGCTTGTTTGTCTTTCCTGTTTAGAACACACGGAAGAATATCAGAATGTGCGCTAATCTTGAACATGCGCACACACACATGCACATGGTCACCATATCCTGTCCAGACTGGAGAGTGCCTGAAATTATTACCCTTTCATTTTGCTGCCCTTAGGAAAGAATGACCAGGGCACTTCACTGGAAGCAAATTCTGATAGAAAACTCTCTAGTCTAAAGAGAAAACAATTTTGTTGGCTGTGGCTTCTGGGTATGTTCCAAACCTATAACCTCCTCTTAGTCAGAACAGAGGCTCCTGGGAGACTCTTACACATGCTGTGTTTAGATCGGATGGCAACACATAGCGCTAATCCAGTGCCCTAGTTCATACCAAAATTGCCTGTCAATATGGTTGAAGAAATGTGGGAATAATAGGTTGCAGCATAGAGCTGCTTTGGCACAAAATGCCTTTTCTCCCTTTCTCTGATAAGGAGATACTCACTACATAACTTCAGATATGGAACTGAATTAATCTTGAACTCCTAAGGTCCAGAAACTGAGGAAAGGTGCATACTCTGTCATGTTACCCTCATCCCCACATACTCACCAGCACTTATATAAGCAACAGGGTAGCTGCAGTTGGTGTGGTTGTGCTGGTGATCGGAAGTTAAATCCCTCATCATAGACTTCCAGTTTGTTGCACATTTTTATTTGTCAATTCACCTTATAGAGCTCTGTGACCTCTCCTGGAATCCTACTTACTTTAGGGAATGTTTAGTATTTTGTAATGTCCTCCATTAGCTGTTCTCCAGGGATTTGAAATGGATATTTATCCAGGAATTCAAATTATTTTCCCCTTGCCCACCATATCTTTGACCTGATGGCATATGCTTAAGCTTGTTTCCCGACTTTATACTGGGTGTTCTTATGGATTGGATGCATTAGGCAAACTAGGTTGTTACGATTTTACAATGGCCTTTTCTCCCATCAAATGTTTATGTCACCAAGTGACCTCTATGCTTGTTTTCAGTGGTCACTTTTGCTTGGAAAAAATGGTTGTATTTGAAAAAAAGCATATTTGTGAAAGCTATCCTCAAAGCAGTGAAGTAGCCAAATTTTAGGAATATATGCAATCTTGATTTGAGGGTTTATTTCATCCATTGGTATCCTCTGACTGGCTCAGTGTAATATGCCACTTGTTTTCATCTTGTGTTAACATTTGTATTGCTGCATATGGATTCCACAGCTTCAAAAGAAGAATCTTCAGAAGGAGTTACTGTAAAAGCTGCATAGAACATATTTAACTGATGGATTCTTAAGCAAAAGTGCAGTGTTCCTGCATGAGAGAAATTTCTCTGATCAAATTCCACTCAGAACATCATGTAGCGACTTCAGCGTTGCAAAGAAAGTTTCACCAGAGGATCTTCTAATCTGTCTGTATTGTCAAGTTATTGACCACATTTTCTGCCTAAGTTGCATGTGTTGGTGTTTGTGATTTCTCATATGTAGCACAGGAAGTTTCTTGTAAAAAAGTCTTCCTTGAAAGTATTTGTAAACATCTATCTCCTTTGTGAAAAACTGAAAAATACTTAATAATGAATGGCTTTTGCATGCTTTTTATGCAAACTGGTTTATTTCCATCTTGTTCTGGTTATTTTTAATCTCCATTTATGAATGGGCTTTAAGGCCCTGGATATGTTGTACTCTATATTATCTGAACATGCTTAATACCATAAGGGTAAGACTGGGTGATAGCCTGACTGTAACAGCAAAATACAACAAAAAAGGGAGAGAATCTTTTCATAGTTTATATTGCCCTTTTAAAAAAATTTTATGGCCTGGGAGAAGGCCCAGGTCTGGTGTTAAATTCTAGAGTGAAAAGTGAAAAGTTAGTGGTTAGTCTAAGGGAATCTAATGTGAGAGTAAAGTAAATTTACTACTTCCTTCTTGGATGACAAAGTAAGTTGAAAATGCAACTGGTTAATCTTGTCATGACTTGGTAACTTTCATCCTATTAGCAGACTTACAGCTGCTCATTTGGCAAGATTGACTAAAAGGGAGCAGACATTAATAACTTTAGTGAGAAGAAAAGAGAGTAAAAATAGAAACAACTAACAATGAATGTAAGTTGAAACAGGTTGTCATAAATTTATACCTTCTTTTATGTGTTTTTGGCCTGCTAGGATCTAGATAGTAGCAAGTGAAATATACCATTAGCCGTAAAAAGCAGTTTTAGTAAAGACAAAGTGTATAGGGACAATGGTATGATGAAAAGGCTTTAAAATCCCTTTCTTGTAAGAGACTAAGCTCTATCACTTGGCATGCAAATCTGGCTTGTGTGCTCTTACTCAATGAGCTGGAAAGGATGCCAAAATCAAAAAGCCAGAAACCTTGTCATATTAAGGAAAGTTTCCTCTCTGACCTTCCAGGAGCCACTGGCAGTTACATTCCCACCACTCCAGACTTTTGCTGCTACAACCAAAGCCCCTTCACAGTGGGGTGGCCCTGCTTGACTCCCCACACACACACCACTCTCATGCAATCAGGCAGGTTTCCCTCACAGTCTTGATGGAAGGTTTCCCATAGCTGAGTCTCAGACATCTGGTTCTTTAAGTAATTTAATCATGGTGCAGCAACATAACGGCACAAGCTGGGTGCCTCAGGTGTGGGGGGACCCTGAACAAAGGAATCGCTAGGGTTTTGTACCATTGCAATCTGTCTACCAGCCTGTCACATGCTTTTCACACCTCTTACACTTGCCTTTTGGTCCAGTGGTGATATTTAGTCTGAGACCTTGTTGTTCATTGAGTTCTATATATGTCCCTCCATGGCCAGCACTGCAGTCCCTGTGCCCTTTGTTAGGCAAAGGGTCCTAACAAAGGGCTGCTGCCAGTTCATGGCCTCTTGGCTGGGACTTGTGCCATTTCCCCCCACCCAGGACACAACTGAGCTACCTGCTCGAGATGTACTCCTCAACAGGAAGATACCCTGAATGTTTTTAGGAAGTGTTGAGGTTTTCAGTCCTTATATAATATATATAAATAAATGTGCCAAGTGTTCCTGCAAGTGCAGAAGCAGCAACAGATTTGGGGTGGCATGACCTGGAAGCTTTGATTTTTGCTCTATGAATTCTGCAATGTCTTCTAGGTACAAAGTTCAAAGAGAAAAACTGTAAAGAGGAGCCCTTTTTGTTATTGCTTACTCATAAGTATTTTCTTCAGAGAAAACAGAAGAACTGAGTGGTTACATGCAACTATAATAGCTACTAACTACTTTTAAATCATTAAGTGGATCACTGAGTGGTTTGGAATCATTCTGTCAGGTATATGCCACCAGGAGAAACCACTGCTATGGGCCCTAGTAAAGGATAAACTCTGACAAATTCATACAGTAACAAACCAATTTTTTTAATGAGAAAATATTACCTCTGCAAAAGAGAGTAAGTTCAATGCCCATTTGTGGTGCATGACCCCCCATGACAGAAGCTGCTGGTTTGCCCCCATTCATGAGCTCTGCAATGCACAGTGAAGGGAAGGCTTGAGCCCTCCAACTGTAATTGGCAACCCACAAACTCCCTGTGACTTGAACACTTCAGTGGGCACCAACCCATCCAGTGCCTGATTGCAGGAAGGCAGCTGAAGGAAGTGGTTTCTATTTTCTTGTGATGCCTGTGTGACTGTTTCCATGAAAGCTGCCTCTGTTTGCTCTCAAATTGCAGCAGCAAAAATCATAAGTGAACTTAGAGAAGCTGAGCCCTGGAGCACAACCAGGTTTGAGAGCCTGATCCGCAGTCTTTACTGTGACAACACAAAACCTGCAACCCAGCCCTGGCAATAAAAATCGATGGCAAAAACTAATGCAAGCTTCAGTAAGGGATAAGGATCTTGCCTGGGGACCCTACTCACTTGAGAAAGCATTTTTAAAGCCTTTCCTGAATCTAATAAGTATTTCTGGCATGGAGGAATGGATGAGTGTTTAACGCAATTGGGATGGTGCTTCTACCTCTGGTATTTTCATTCCTGCTAAATGCACTGGGGCAGGGTGTGCTGTCTGTATCTCTGCTTGACCTATACATATACAGTCAATTCTGCAAAATGCCTGCCTGAAATGGAGATACTGCATACAAGTGTGCTGTGACACTGGTTTTAATTTGTCCCTTCCTAGAACTTGGACAAATGCCAGAATTTATTTTTAATATTTTTGTATTTTGTATAAGCTACATAAATATTTGTGATGGCTCTTTTTTCTTTCCTTATTGTTTCAAGAACAGTCTTTATTTTGCCCTGCATTGTTGCTGTTGGTCTTTTTTGACTTTGTCTCTCTCTCTCCCCTTCCCCTTCTTTTGTAACAAAATGATCTAATGTCCTGTGTTGGTTGAAGGCTGTTAGGTTCAACACAAAGTTGCTTGCTTCAGGGAACAAGCAGAATATCTTTACAGGGCTTCTGTGTTCCCCTTCTGCCTACCAAGAGGGCTGTCTGGAAATCTAATGTTCCTGACTTCATAATCTGTATATATCTTATTTTGGTGTTAGTGCTGTCTTTTTTGTCTTTAAAAGAATATTCCTGAGTGTGGTTTTGGAAAGCTGCATGGTGGGCAGCCAGTTTAACACTTAATATGTATGCATTATTACTGTTAGTCTCTTCTAAGCATTTACCTTACTCCTGTCCCTAATTCTTTTTTGCAGCAATTCTGGTATTGTCAGCCTTGAAAATCTTGCAAAGGCAATAAAGGTAAAATGCTACTTAATAAGGTTCTGTAGGTCTCCTATTATTGCTTTTCTGACTGACTATCTGCACTGTTTGGGAGTCGCTGCTCCCACATAAGCCAGAGACAGAGAAACCACCACGATTCATCTTTGACTTCATCCAAAAAGTCAGTGGGATTATTGAAGTGCAACAGCTCATCTGCTTTTCATGTTGATATTTCCGAAGACCTAATTGTCTGTTTAATGAGTGATTGCATCGGTCCAGGATTTTGGGTTGTGAGCTGTTGTGATCAGGGACCACCTCTGGTACAGTCCTGTGTGTAAACCACAGCAGTGCTCATGGCTTATAAACAGCCAGGGGGACAGTCACCATGATGGATGAGGAAATTGTAAGGTTTGGATGTTTGAAGGGTTGTTTTCTTAAAATAGACATCCCCAGTATAATCCAAAAGAGCATATAAGGTGTCTAAATCTTTTGAGAAAGCAAAGTTTAGACTGGACATCTTAGGAGAGGTTTTCCTCTCTTGTACTTCCGAGTTCTGGCTTGCCTGCAGATGCATTGTTGGAGTGTTTCTGAGAATGTATGTAGGTACTGTTGTCCTACTAGTTCTAGTCAGAATCAAGAAAAAAAAGTCAGAAATAATTCATATCTTATTTAAAAAAAGAAAAATCCAAAGCTTGAAAAGGCTTATGTGAATGTATATGTGCTATAGTTGATACAGCTGCAGTCTTTGCCATCTGAACAATGCAGCGTTCTGAGGTGGCTGAGAAGCAGGAAATGAAGGTGTGAAGAAGAAATGAAGACCATCAGTTGTGTGCATATATAGGTATCATATGCTTCTAATGTCAAGTTGCAAGGACTGTTTAAATGAACTTAGGATCTGATGATGTGTTTTAGGTGTCATATTTCTCTCATCTTCCTTTATTTTCCTTTCCAGCTTGATTTTTTTCCTACTTAGAGATGTGTTACGTGTGTGTTAGAGGGAAATATAGTCAGCCAGATGTTTATGCTTTGTGATGTATTTTGCAAAGGACAAAATATGAAAGAATGATACCTGGGAGTCTTCAGAACAAAACAGATGTTGTTTAGCTTGTTGGTTTTTCTGCTACTAAATTGCTTCTTGTTCTGCTGCACTCCTTCCTCCAGTGCCAGGCTGGATAATAGGTGTAGGCCATGAGACAAGTGTTTGTAGCAGTTTGCCAACAGCTCAGCATTAAAAGGAGCCTGATTTATGATCCTTGGAGAGGTTAGCTTAGATTGCCAAGATCTGGCAAGCTTACTGACAAACTTACACTCCACCTAGGAGCTTATTGGTCTATGCTGGACCTTCAGCTGACTCTTTGGCAGATGAATTTACCAAACCTCTATTGCAAAGCACTTTTCTTTTAAAACCTTTCTGTCAGTTGATAACTATCAAAACTCTGTCTGTAACTACAGGTTCCATTGTTTTAAGTGAGTGTGCTAATTTCCCTCATAGTTACTTAGCCAATAATAACATAGTTAAGGAGCAATATGACCAGGTTTTGCTCGTTTGTGTACCACTTGTAAATTTTAACAGATGGAATATTCTTATTCAGTTTTGTCTTCACCATTGATCTGTTCTCCACCTTCAGAAAAATTTTTTCTTTTGAGATGTTGGAGGAACTTACTTTTGTGGATGCATATTACTGAAGGTGGGTATGCAATACAGGACTACATCAAGCTGTGGGCTGCAAATAATTATTTTATGTACACGGTAAACAGAAATGATGAAAGTCTTCATTGATAAGACTGATGCACTGGACAGATGGATGAAACTAACTCAAATTATGCAAGTTAGTTTCATGCCCATGGGAAAGGACTTCGGGTCAGAAAGTGTCTGTACAAACAAATCTCTATTTTTACTTTAGTATTATTTCCACAAATTTGCTACTATTTTGACTAATATTTACAAATTTTAGTATGCATTTTCAGCTTATCCTTCATTTCATACAGACCACAGACTTCTAAGTAATGAGTGGGAATAAACTCCAGTCACTTGCATAACTAAGCCTTTACTGTTCTCTTTTTCTCTTACATTGGAGCAGATTTGTTCATATGAAGAGAGAGGGAATGGTGTTATTTTTATATTTTTCATGTTATTTTTCTATGTATATTAATGTATATGTATATTTAAGGTGTAATGCCTATTTAAATAAATCACCCCTAATCAAAATTTCTTTGAAAAACAAAGCTTGTTTAGAAGGAATTTTATAAGACATCTTCTCTAGGAAAGGAGAAACAGTACTGGTATATTATAGTAGCATCTAAAAATGCCTAACAAGACACGAACTTTTACTGCACTAGTCATGAACAAAAAGACATTTAGGAACAGGCCTTTACCCTTTGCATGTGATAATCTGTCCGAACTGCTCTTGCTCTGCTTGCTTGAGAATTGTTACTGAATAATCCAAAGAAGGAAAAGTCACTGAAGGAAATGAGAGATGCCTGCAGCTCGTGCATGTATCTTTCCTACTTATCTCAAATAGATCTCTTTCAAGCCTAGTTTTCATAAACACAATTGCAAGGAGTAAAGGGATTCCTACTTATCCATGATTTTTACCAGTGTCATGGTTTGACGCTGGCCAAACGCCAGGAACTCACTCACTCTCCTCTGCTACAGCTGGGCAGAGGAGAGAAAACTTTAATGAAGGCTTCATGAGTTGAGATAAGCACTCATGAGGGAGAAAGCACTCCAAGGGCAAAACAGGCTCAACTTACAGGTACAAAGTGAATTTATTACTAACAAAAGAGGATAATGAGAAGTAAAATAAGCCCTTAAAAACACCTTTTCCCCCCAACCCCTCCCTCCTTCCCACTGACAGCGCAGGGAGACAGGGAATGGGGGTTTGGTCAGTTCACCCGAGGTTTTCTTCCACTTGGCTCAGGGAAGGAAGTCATTCTCCTGCTATGCCATGGCATCCCTTCCCATGGGAGACAGTTCTCCGTGAACTTCTCCAACCTGATTCCAATCTCATGAGCAGCAGTCCTCCCAAAACTGCTGTGGCATGGGTCACTCTTCCACAGGGTGCAGTTCTCCAAGGACAGGCTGCTCCAGCTTGGCCCCCCTCTCTCCACCAGGTCTTCCACTGGATCACAGCCTTCTCCAGGCATCCACCAGCTCTGGCGTGGACACCTCCCNGTGGACCCCTCCCCCACGGGCTGTGAGTGGATCTCTGCATCCCCCGTGGATCCCCAGGCTGCAGGGGACAGCCTGCCTCACCATGGTCATCACCACGGCCTGCAGAGGAATCTTGGCTCCGGTGCCTGGAGCATCTCCTGCCCCTCCTTCTCCACTGACCTTGCTGTATCCATGTTTTTTCCCTCACATGTTCTTACCTCTTCTCTGGCTAGAAAAACCTGTGCCCCACTTTGTTTTGATTTTCTTCTTAAATATGTTATCACAGAGGCATTACCATCATCTCTAATTGGCCCAGCCTTGGCCAGTGGCATGTCCATCTTCAGAGCCATCAGGGACTGGCTCTGCCAGACATGATGGAAGCTTCTAGCAGCTTGTCACAGAAGCCACCTCTGTGGCCCCCCTTTTACCTAAAGGGACCGAGCAAAACCAACACAACCAGCCGGTGGCTGTATACTGTGGCACTAAGCCAAACCCCCAGAAGTGTTTGCCACCATATACAAGAAGAATATACCAGGCCCTTTCTTATGCAGGTGAGCAGGTGAGTAGGGCAGTCAGGACTGCCTGTCAGCTAAATGGCAGCTGCAGTGTTTACCACATCACCTCTGCAGCTAGATAATACAGGTGGATGGATTTTATGAGTTGGGTCTATACTACAGGTAACTGAAACTTTTATTTTCTCTATGTTTTTAGTTGTGACTTTTTAAAAAGGTGTATTGGTGTTTTAATGCTGTATTTGCAAATGGTTCTTTTCAGTTGGCAGCCCTCAGGTTTTTGTCAAGCAGGTAGAATATTTCATTTTAGCCTACAAGGAAACATTTTTTTTTTCCATGTAGTCTCTTTCCCAAATAGTGCAAAGAGACTAAGCTATGATGCTGAGCATATTTCATTCCAGCTCAGTCATTAAAGTTTCTTACCTCATAGTACTTTAGGCCTTGGAAGAAACTAACGATTCTACTTTCAGGGGAACATAGCATGATTTAAGACATTTTCTGGGGAGATTGTCTGGAATAAGATGCCAACACTGGTCATCTGAGAGAAAAAGTGACAGCAGTACTGTCATTAGGCTGGTATGCATAATGGGTGATACTTATCTTGTCACCCATCTGTTACGGCACGCCTTTCGTTGCCCTTGCAATTAGTGTCAAGAAATAAACATTTTTAGGGCATCATTCACTTGGGCCACTCCATGTGTGTGTTTTAGGGCAAGACAAGTAAGACTCCATTGACTAGGTCTCTACTGGCTCACAAAAAAGCCAAAAGCAACTTATTTGAGGTTGACATCTGTAATACAAATATGTCAACATTTAGTCAAATGAATCCCACTCAATCCAGTCCAGTGTTGTCTGATATTATTTATGAGTTAAGAAGGAAAAATGCCCGGTTGGTAATGATGCACTGTTCTATTTCAAATATTCTGTTTATTAAGAGAAAAAGATTGAATTTTAGCCAAAGGACTGGAGTGGAGAAGTGGTACAGTCAAAACCCCATTTTTCATTCCACCCCCATCCCTTGCAGTCAAATAATAATAAAAAAAAATCATACTTTTCAGCTGTAAATTTGAACTCAGCTTGGGGACCTATACAAGGTCTAATTGAGTGAAAAGAAATTAAAGCTAGCAGAGCACAGTTTTGTTACCAGATGATAAATTGTCTACACCTGGTGAGTTAACACAATGCTTATTCTTCAAAAACCACTGGCCTGTGGAGCTGCACAATGCCCACGGGTATAAGAAAGAGAACTGGAAGTTCACCAGCCCCAGTCGTCTGGTAACTTAGTAGGTCAGCTGTAACACTGGGGTCCCTGATCACTAGGGACCATCAAAGAGACCCCCAGGACAGAAGAACTCATGCAATAAAGGGGAGGGAAAATATGTTAATGATTTTGGAGAAATTATTATCCTAGATATGTTTATTCTGGGACATCAATGAACATGTATGTAAAATCCAGTATATAAACAGAAACTTCCCTGTACTCAGCATGCACAGCTTTAGGAGGAGCTATCCCCTTGTGCATCTGGCCAAATAAAGAATGCCTGCTTTTTAATGCTACATTAAGGAGTTTCTTGTTTTACTGATTTTTTTGGTAACAACTCTGTCCAGTGTTGCAGTTTTTTTCTGTCTGCTTGTCATGGGATAAAAGATATAGGAGTCTTTTATGCATCTACATCCTAATTATCTTCAGCTTTACTGAAATGTGATGTGACGGATATCCATAATCATAAAATTTGTGTTCCTGTATTACAGCTGGGTATTCCACCCTGCTTTTAAAATGGCAACCAATGCACATGAGAGGTCATCATAGCCTTTTCTGTTGAGATTTGTAGTAGTAGTTGGATCAGAGCTCCAGCAAACAACTCAACAGCTGTGAAAGATGTTAGTTAAATGGTTAAAATAGTTTATATTACTTTCACTGAATACGAAGAGGGACCAATCTGTTGCCCTAGTGGTTACCAATCTGCCAGCACCATCTCTGCCCACCATCTCTGAAGACCCACACACTTGCAGCACTGCTTGGCTTGTGCACTCTCAAGCTCCTCTCCTCTTCCCAGGAGAGAGCATCCTCTACTGTTGGGACCCATGTCAGAGGGGTCACGCAGGGTCCATGGATCATGGACCTGGCATTTCAGGCACAGGGTAGCAGGTGTGAAAATGACTATTGCAAAGGTAGGCCTTGGCCTTATTCCGGGGTTTCAACTCACACCTTGGAGATGTTTTGGGGATTTTTTTCCTCTTTGTGAGATGTACCCATGCAAATATTTTGTTATGTTGGGCTACAGTGGATGTTTGGTGTAGTTTTGCAAGTTCTGGGTCAATACCTGGTAGCCATGTTGTTGCATGGATTTATTTTTACCAGGGTTTCCAGTGCTTTTCTTGGCTGATGTGATTCACAGCCCTAAAAATCTATCCTTCTCTGGCAAAGTTTGTGTATCTAAGGATTATTGGCAAGGTTGAAAGCTCTTGCACATATAAAAGTACTTTACCAAGTAGTGCAGAAAATTTGTAAGAATTACATGAAATTAGGTGTGAACCAAAACTTCCCCTAGCATAGAGAATTGAGGCAGGACTACTTTCTCTCTGTCCCAGAGCCAGACCCATAGCGCCCTCCTCACCAGTGAAGCCTTGACCAGCCCTTCAGCTAGAGGACTGTATTAACCAGGTTTTAGAATAAAAATGTGGACTCAAGGAGAGATTCATTACACGCTGAAGAGCAGATTGGCTCACAACAACCTGTTCTTTTAATATCTAACAGAATCCCAACATTTAATTCACCTATCTTTGTTTCAGTTTACTGCCTTGCATTCTTTGGGAGGTGGGTCTGCCTGAACTGTCTGTAGTGCTGCCCTGTTCTTTTACTTGAGTAGTACTCAACAGTATAAATTAAATTATTCCTCTAAAGTGGTTATTATCCTAGCTTTATCAAAATTAAACCTCATGTGTCCCAACTATCATTTCCATTTTTATTTGTTTGTGAATTTCATCATAGTCTTTTCTAGTTTGGGCTAAACTTAATAAATTGACATCATTTGCCACTTTGGTGGCTTGCTCATTTTGCTCAATCATTTAAAATTGTATTTAATGGTGGTCTTCACTCTTTGAATGCCAGACTGCACTCTTAACCTCTTGCAATGTCTCTAGTGTTAATGGTTTAAGGTGATAAAAATTCTAATGTGAATCATCTAGGGAAGGAGAATGTTCATGTGAAAGACAATGTCTGGAGTGTGATCTTGAGGTTCATAGAAATTAAAGCTTTTAGAAATAGTATCACATCACTACAATACTGCCCTCTTTAACCTCCCCACCCTGAAAAAAAACCACTACCCCCCTCCCCCTTACCCCCAAAACCCAAAAGGAAGCCAATAAAAACACAAGAGATGCAGGTAAATGCTTAGGTTTTAAATTTGATTTTTAATTTTTTTTTTTTTTACACAAAAGTTACCTTCTTACCAGGAAATGGTGAAATAAACACATTTTCTCCTCTTAAACAGTTTCCATTCTTTATAAAGGATTTTGGAAGCACTGAAATCTCATCATTGAACATTTAAAGATGGGAAGTTACTGCTTGTCTCCATGCTTAGGGTGAATTCAGATCTGGTCTGATTCTTTGCCTGGTCTTCCTCAGTATAAAAATGTTCAGAATGTTCAGTGGTTCCTTCATGGGCCCACCATGAAACAGAATAATATTCCAAGCATCGCCTGTTTAACAAATGCAATGGTAAACATGCCTGAATAGTTACCATCTCCAGTAAAGAAATCCTGATGTTTGATCTCCAAGGCAACCATACCGTTTGAATTGAAGGGATCACTTTATTAGCATTAGCAGTCACCATCTCCTTTGTGAAGTAGCGAGCAACTAGCCAGTGTGTGGCAGGCACTCCTGGCCACCCAGTTTGTTGTTTAAATAATCCAGAGAGTTGAAAAAAACCTGGCCCTTACACCACCACCACCAAACTTGGCATATCCTAGAGAGCTTTGCTTGAAACTGTTGTTGTTTTCCTGAGAGGAAAAATGTATGTTCGAAGCCCTGAACTGGGAGTTCAAAAATCTGAGTTGAATTCTCAACTGTAAAGCAGTAATCTGGTGTGAACCTGGGAAGGCACTTAACATTTTTCTTTTGGTTTCTGATCTTTGTGTTGCCCTCCTGTCTTGCCTTTGAGTCTTCATGCCTGTTTGCTCGACAGGCTCTTTGCAGGACAGTCAGGACCTAGGGTGATCACTTATTTTATGTATTTTTGTGTTACTGTAACACTAATCCTCTGAATCTGGCTCAAGAGTTTAGAGTGGTTCTGCCACAAATTCATTTGCATTTTGCTTTTTTTCTTTTTCCCCTTGCACGCTTTTTTTCCTCTCTTTGTGTGTTTGGGCAAAGGCAGATATTGCCAAATCTCTCCACCATACGCTGTGGTGTGGAAAGCTTGGGTGAAAATGTACAGATTGGTTACTCACAACTGCCAATGATGTAAGAGACAGAGCACTCCAGAATCAAAGCCCAATGCACTTCATCACAGAAACATTTTTAAGTTGGAAGCATTGATTAAGTTGGAAGATTTCCAAATTCTTCTCATCTTCCACACATTTCCTGTATATGCGCTTATCTTCCAGCTGGGCTACATTAGCCTCATTCTGTAAATTTATTTTTCACAATGCTTTCAATTATGTTCTTTATTTGGCACCTTCTGTTAGGCTCTTCTACTCAAATCTATTTTAGTGCTTCATACAGCCACAGCTTAAACCTTGTAAGCCCGATTACAAATACCTATCAATGTAGATTTTTTTTCGAAAAAAAGCAGGATTATTTGGCCTGTTGATAGCAAAGAATTGAACTGAGGGCCTCAAACTCTTAATACCTCAAGCTGTGATCTTACTATATCTCATAATAAATCAAAGCCTAGCAAGCTGGGAAAGTTTGAAGACCAAAAAGGTGTAGCAAAATGGGGCTTTGGGTTTTGGTCTTCCTTCCTCCAACTGCCAATGATTTTGCCAGTTGCCTAGCAACTGATACTGCTCTGCTATTGTAGGGGCTTTTATTTCAAATGGACTGAAAAACTTTAGGCTTAGGCTATCCTTTATGACTTAAGGCAGTAAACTGTTGTAAAGTGAGGGCTGCATTGCTGCAGTCTAGCAGTGTTGCTAAATGAGACTGATGACTGCAGAAGGTAGGTGTCTTAGGTCTTGGTGACCAGAGAAAGTGTGAAAGACAAACACCTAAGCATCCAGTAATGAGTCTCAGATGAAATGTTGACCTTGGGATATCTCAAGCCTTCTCAGAAGATATCAGCATCACAGATATCGGTGCGGCCAATATTTCATTTGCTTTTTCTTGCCTCCATCAGCTGGTGCTAGTTTAGCTTCAGAGAACAACCATGAGATGAGGCTTTGGTTAAAAGATGAGCTGGGGAAGCGTGTGTCTCACAGCTTTTTCTCTGAATGACTCTTGGTAACCTGAGGGTGTGTTTTGGGAAAATCCTGAGTATGGCAGAATTACCAGTATTGCTGGTTAAATTTGAGTTCCTTTTGGATGCTAGAAATGTACCTGGGTTCAAAATTGATCACATGAATCCATAGCATAATACTTCAAAGATAAATGCAGAGATACAGCCCTGGCCTCAGAGAGCCTTTCCATATTGCTGGAAGCTGGGACAGTGTGTGAGAGGGATATCACTGTGTAACCCTTTGCTTATTCTTCTCTGATAAGATTTGTCATTGGCTGTGGTTAGGAATGGACACAGACTGAGACAGCTCCCTGTTCTTAACCACTATTCTTACTCCATATTCTCACCCTCCAGACTACTTTAAGTTAATTGTAGTTTAAACAGCAAGGTCGTAGGAGATCCTTAAAGAGGATTTTAATGAATTTAACATGTCTGTTGGTGCTTCAGTTGACTAACAGACATTTTTCAGTAACTGGTTGCACTCAATGTATTTTACAGTGACAGGCAGAAAGATACAGAAGAGCTGTGCCTGTAGGCACATTGCAGGCAGGATAAGCTGCAAGCGGGTAGACTTGGCATCAGAAGGGACAGGGAGGAGGAGAGACTGAGTCTGTACTGTAACCTGAGAAACAAGACATTTTAGAGCCCAGAAAAGTAATTGTCAGTGGGATGTGAGGCTCTTAAGATCAGTGAGTTAAAGCCAGAGCACTCTTGAAAAGGACGCTTTCTCTGACTGTGCGTTGTCTCTCCCGGTTTTCAAAAACGTCTCGTTTCATGAAAAGAAGGCAGTGGCAAGCAGTTCTGCAGTGTTCATTTGCAGGTGCGTATTTGTTTCCAGAGACCACAAGGGAGGAGGGAAAGGTTCTGAATTGACCATACTGTTATTAAACAATCATATTTTTTATCACTGTTTGCTTTCAAGAAACCGGGTCTTTGCACTGCTTCCTGTTTCCATAATCAGCTGGAAGTGTTCTTATTAACCAAGCAGGAGGCAAGTATTTCATTAAGTTGCAAGTGACATGAAAGTGGAGCTGTCTTGAAAACTCTTCTTTTTCTGCCACCTCTTGGAAAAGAAAGAAAATGTTGAACAAGTTATTGTTGCAATGTCCCAGGATTAATGTCTTGGCAACTATCAAAAGAATGAAAAATATGTAAGCTGTACTCTGATTTTACTTTTAGTTTTAAAAATAGTGGTTGTGGTTGTGGTTGTGTTTGTGTCTGATCAACAGGCTCCTTGACAAGCTAAACAAATTCTTTTTTGTTATTGGATCTAAAAACAGTCCTGTGATTTAATAAAAGTGGCACAGAAGGGTTGCAAAGAGAAGCTGGAACAACTTTGAAAACTTTTTCTGGGTGTCTTGGTTTGAAAGACAGGTGTCTGCTAAGGAAGGCAGGAGCCTCCCCTGGAATGGAAAATAAAACCCCTTCCCTCTGAATTATTGTAATTTTGGAATTAAGGGGCTTTCAGGCAAAGATACGAGAAATAGGAATAACAGTTCTTCACTAATGTATATGTATGTATAACAAGGCAAACCAACAACAATAACTATGGTAGTAACAACAAAACAGAACCAGTAACTCAATGACAGCCTTCTCGGCTGCAGACGCCTTCCCCTTGGGTGCAGTGACGGTCACAGCCGGCAGGGGCGCTGGCGGCTCCCGGTGAGCAGGGTGGGTGCGATGGTTCTCCCGCGGCTGCAGGGGGCGTTCCGGAGCAAGCCCGGGGAGCATGCAGTGATGGTGGCTTGGCCGAGCTGGGAAGGGATGGAAGAAAAGCTTCACAACCCCCCTGGGCAGCAGATTCCGATGCCCAGCTGGACCCTGGGGAACAGCAGGCTGGAACAACAGAAATGAGCACAAAATCCCAGGTAGTAGACGAGATGTATCAAACTCCAGAGCTGCAGCAGGAACCCTGGGAGGTCTTGGCAGGCAAGGGGTGTAGAGCTACTATGTAGCGAAGATTCAGAGCAGTGTTGAAGGAACACCGGGGGCAGGGCAGCCGCGGCCTGGCTCCCAGTGGGGCAGGGAAAGGCGGGCTCAGGATCCCGGGGCTTCTCCCTGAGGGACCCGAGCTGATGGTGAAAACGTCCCCCTTTTAGTGAGGTAGGGTGTTGAATAAAGGTCCCAGTGCAGATGGCTGCTCCAGCAAGCAAGCTCCCACTCACAGTAGAAGGAAGGCAGCCGAAGGCAGAAACTGGCAGCGGTGGTGAATCCTCCCCACACGACTGCAGCTCCTCTTCCCCCGAATGCCAAGCGAACAAGAGAGTTAGGGGCTGCGCCCAACCCCTTTTTTTTCCAGTTCAAATCTTGCGGCATCTCTGCCCCACATGAAAAACCCCAGGTAAAAAGAGGGCAGCCAATTGAATCCCCTCCCCCTGTGGCCAGGTCTTTTTGTTTCTCTTAAGTACTCAGCCATTAGTGTCCCCTAGGCAACAACTAGTATGGGGAAAATTCTTTAAGAGAGAAGGGAAAAAACCCAAACAAAACAAAACAAAAGGAGAACTCCTAAAACCCCAACACTGGGTTAGTATTTTGCTTTTTTTAAACAGGGAGAAAACCTGAACTCCAGAAGGAATGACTGGGCTGGAGAAGATTGTGTGTTTTCAGATGATATTATTAAGCCCTGGCAGATGTGTTGTGTGGTGTGTTGTATGATGGGTCAGGTGTCTGAGAAGTGCTCTAGAAATTATGATTTTATATGGGATAGGAAAGAGCAGTTGCAGCTTATGGCTATATTCAGCTGATTCTAAGAACGGAAAGAAACACAGTGACAGTGACAGCTGGCAATGCTCAAACCTCTGAGTGTTAGGTTCTCTCTCAGATAATGCTTGGATTATTAATGTTCTCCTTTCCTGGGTTACACACAAACACTGATGACAGTATCTCAGAGATTCGGATTACTTCTATTGTTTTCACCTGTGGAACCTGTGGTGGGTTGAAACACTGAGTTGATAGAGTTTTAGACCAATTGCTTCTCGCAATTTTGCATATAAAAGTCAGCATGGCCGCGGGAAAGGGAGCTTCTGGTTTCCGGTCTCTTTCGGAGGCGTGGCCGGGCGGGGCCCAGCCAGGACCCCCGAGCCCTCCACTCCTCCCCTCCGGTGCAGCGGCACAGACTCCTGAGTCGCTGCAACGAAAAAACCATCTCAGAGCCGTGGGCAGCTGAAAACAACTATGATTTGCTGCACAACTGAACTTACTTGAAGCGGCTCTTGGGGACAGGCGAATCCCCCCCCCTCCCCCCCTCCACGTGGCCTCACGCAGACCCAGTGGAGCTTTCTGAAGCCAGCACAACTTGCACCGAATTGAAGAAGACACCATGCAGCCAGCAGCATAAAGAGAGCGAGGCCTTTTCTCCACTCTACAGCCTGAATACGTCAGCTCTCCATCATGAAATTTCAAGGTCAGAGAGAAACAGGGTGAGTGTGAGTCACGTGAGACGAAGCAAAGATGG
>VWZW01002606.1:73504-100110 GCA_013397115.1 Edolisoma coerulescens
AATTCTGTTAGTAATGAACTTCTTTATATTCTTTAAAGTGTTGAGCCTGCTTTTCACCCTCTCCTAATTTTTATCTCAGAGAAAGTAAAAGAAGCTAACAAATCCACTACACTTAAATTAGTGTTTCTGCCCAGTTCGAAATTAAACCCATTTCAGAACCCCAAGAGCTTTTGTGCAGGCTCATTGGCTTGTGTAACTCGCAATCCCATTCATATGAAATTTTGTAAGTTTGCCTTAACATAAGTCAAGTGGGACATTTGCCTTCAACTCAGGGACAAGTGTGCCTGACAGCAGATGAAGAACACTAGTTTCATTCTGCTTGAGTCAGTTTCAGGAGTGGGGGTTAATCAGCAAAGAGGAGTGATGAATCTTACAGAGATTATTTCAAGAAGTACAGTGCTGGAGGGGAAGAAGATCATGAGGTCTGAGGTCTTAGTAGTTTTGCGTCTTGGAGTCATCATTGTTGTATCCTTCCATGTTCCTGGAATTGCACATTCCAAAAAAAAGAGGTGTTCTTGACCCATTGATGGGATTTACCAATTCTAAATGCTGCATAGGGTTTTACTCACACTGGGACTGTAAACTGATTCTTTGTAGCTGTATATGAAGTATATATATGGGCTGAAACAAGGAACTGCTCTGAAAACAATGAGCTAACATTTAGCAGCTGGAAGAGCAATGGCTGGGAGCAGAAACGACGCCAGAACAACATGGCAGAGAGGAAGACTTGCTGTATTTTTACAGCCCATGAAGACCGATTCAGGAGCAGAGAGGAAGCAGACTATGGCTTTAATGAAGACTTTGGTTTTCTGATTAATTTGCAAAATAATACTTAGAGCATGATGTCATTTCCTTATCTCATGAGTATTAGTTAATTAGAGGCTATGGGAGTGCTAAATGAGTTTTGGCTCAGCCCTACACTGTAAAAAGTGGGAGGTAAAGGAGAAACAAAACTAAAAGGGATATCAAAGGCTGGGTTAAACAGGAGCATTTTTGACAAAACTGCCCATGAACAAAAAAAAAACCACCAAGGCAATTCAGATATTTTCAAGTTAAATAATTCATTCTGGTGAAAACAATGGTTGTTTCTTTTTCTTTTTAGAAAAGGTTTTTACAAAAGAGAAGTAGTAGAAACAAAGACTTCAAAAGCATTTACAAATCCAGTGAAAAAAGGGGTATATGGTGGCCTGGTGGTAACAGCTGCTAATCAAGACAGTGAGTAATTTTATATTAATCCTGGGTATGAAAGGATGAGGAGAGGAAGAAGCCTAGGTTAGAATTCAGAAGATCTGTGGAAGATCAGGTTCTGAAATGAAGATTCACAGGTAGTAAAACCATGACAGAAAAATCTCAGTTAATTCTTTTAACTGAAATTTCTTCTCCGTATGTTTAGAAGGTTTCTTACATGGTGGGAGACAGATCAAGTGAGTTTTCTCCAGGCAAAGTGGCAGCAAAGAGCTTTTGTGACCAGCTGATGCAATGAGTAATTGTGTATGCATTTTTCAGAACCAGCTGGTTTTCACCCAAAAGTTCTGAGGTAACTCAAATAGTAAATAGTGAACTGACAACTCCAGTTCATAAGCTGCTTCATTTGCTATTTGGTACCAAAGCAATAGCAAATGTGATACAAATGTAGCAGAGTTCATTGAGACTAAATACTGTTTGTCTTCCTTACGTACCAAGGAAACTGATAGTGTAGAAAGAATAGAATTATTATATCCATAAATCATATGATAGAATGAGGGAAATCAATGTGATTTTTTAGGGGAAAATCTCTTTTTCACAAGTCTATTTTCATTCGTTAGAAAGAGTTGATGAAGATACTGGATATTGTGTAAATGAATTTCTAGAAATGTTTTGCAATCTCTTTCATTAAGTAACCTTGTTGAAATGAAGCCTTAAAGATGAAAGGTACTGTTGGGAATTAGGAGCTGATTGTATAGTGGAAATAATAGTCTGATTTTGTAGTTGAAGATAACTGGGGTGTCACTGAGAACTCCATTAGCCTATGCTTCCCAAGTGATACAGAAAAGGGATGAAAGGTGAAATGGCCATGTGTGCTGATGATGCAGTAGAACTCACAGTAGGAAAAAAGTGCCATTGATATGGTAGTATTCGGGGCAGAAAAAACCAAAAGATGTTATTCCAGGTTTACAGAAAGATTTTGCAGAGAACAGGCATTAAAATGGCAGATTAAATTCCCAGTAATGTTCATGGCGTAAGCCAGCAATATACATAAAATTATACTGTTTTAAACTGGTTATTACAATTCAATTATTACATTATTGTATAATCAATTATTATAGCTAGGTCTTTGAAAACATCAGTTCAGGTGGCAGCCAAAAACTCAATTCTTGATCAGAGGAGAGAAGTGGAGAACCAAACTGAAAATACATTTATGCTCAGGATATCTCTGGGGTGTATGCATATCCTGGGCATGGTCACCTTTCTTTGCTTTCAGAAGAGTATGACAAAGCTAGAAAAGATATAGAGAAATAAGGATAGTTAGACAAGTGAGATGACTTCAAAAGATGAGTAGGCTAATTCAAGGAAGAAAAGCCATGAGGATTAATAACAAACATTTTAGATAAAAGATCAAGTGTATGAACAGAAATAGCAGAAATAGTGCTGTTCTCTTTTCTTGGCTCATGTAATTGCTCCCTCAATATTCTTTATTGACCCATGTCATATGTCATATCTAGTGGTTTGTTTGATCCCATACAGATAGTCTGGGCTCCTAGTTGAAGCTGTATTTCTCACTGGCACTGGAAGAACCCTCATCACAAGGCTGGCTGTGTGCTGTTTTGTTCTTGGCTTTGTGGTCCACTTTGCTATTTCACTTCCCTGTCAAGTGTGGTAATCTTGGGGAAGAAAAGTAAATTTTTGACCAAAACCTTATTGTTAAATCATATCCTTGATGGTGTGTCCTGAATCAGGGTTAGAGTGGGTGTAAACTCAATTTGCTCAAGTTGGTCTTGTCCTGCGTCAAAAATATGTGTACTTTGTAGGAGAGCAGGATGGGGAAGCAGTTTGAGATTTCCCTCAGTAGTTTTGACTGAAAAAGGTATTCTTATTGTATTCATAGCAAGATGCTGTGAGCCTCTTTCACCTTTTTTTTATGGTAGAGTCTGCATTCTTTGGCAAATCCTGAGGCAAAGGACTTGTAGGCATTATCAGACTCCCTCACAGACAGTTATGAGGGGCCGTGTATTTTGTGCAGGCAGAGCACTGTCATAGGAAAGGTTTAAGAAATCATGTCTCAGGACTGACTGAGCTCCAGCAGGCTACAGAGCACTGTGATGTTGATTGTTTTATAAATTTGATGGAGAGGTACAAAGAATCTATGTAAATACTTGTGAGTCTAATTTCTATGTGTTAGAGGATAATTAGCTACCCCTTTTGATCATAGGGAAGAAGTTCCATGTTGTAACTAAGACTTCCTTGCTTTTCAGAAGTTCTCATTCTTATTTATTCATCTAGACTTCTCTTCTCATGCCTTTCACAATCCTGGCAGAAAATGCTAAGAATTCAGGTTTGTTTAGTCTTTTAAAGAAGAAAGCAGAAACAGGAAAAAAAAAAAGAGAAAAGAAAAGCAAAAGTCTGGTAACTTGGTCCTAAAGGTTTTAATTATGGATTCAGAATGAAACAGTTAGCAAACTAAACTAGCATCAAGCCATGTTTTGTTTAAAAATAACCCAACCCAGTGTGCCTGTGAAAGGGAAAAACGGGTATGTTAGTGAAGACTCACGAGCTATTCCAACAGTCTGTTAACATTGCTGGAAACATGGTTGTTTACAGTATTTGGCAGGGGATTTTGGAGTAGATTTTTTGCTTGGGTCTGCAGAGGGTAGAAAGTGCTCAGGCGCTTGTTTGAAGTAGTTATTAACTTTGTTCTCCTGCTTTGACTCAGGCTTCTCGTGTTAGGGTTACACTCCTACATCTGATTATGGCAGGAAAAGGCTATCCTAATATTGAATTAAATTTATGTATGTGGGCTTTCACTGCTATGTATCTGAGAGGGATCAATCTGATTTTTATTTATGCCTCAACACATGTTATACATGAGGTGAAAAGTCACTCTAGGGGCTGTACGAGTGCTGGGAGCCCTATCTCCAGGGGGGCTTCGCCTGACAGCCAGTCAGGGCAGAGAAAGCTTCCACGATCGGGCTGCAAGTGACCTCCCACTTGCTGGTGGGGCAGCCCGAATGCCAGGGAAAAAATGCCCGGGAAGAAATGCCCAGGAAATCGGGCTATGGGAGGAGCCTTAGCCCATAAAAGCAGTTGACTGCAACACAACCAAGGGCAATTTTTCTTTGGGTTTCTTGGAGGGAGTGGGGAGTTGCCCGGAGGATCAGCTTGGCCCTCCTCCCCCCGTCGCCTTTTCTTCCCTGCGGCCCTGCTTCCCTGTCCGCACCGGTCCTGCCCTGCTTTGCCGCTTCCCCCAGGCAGCTTGTCACCATGACAACCTAAGTGCTCCGCTGTTTCCCCGACGGAGTAGCTGCCACCACCCGCAGCCGCCGCGCCCCAACCCTGAGAACCCGCAGCTGCTCGCGAGTGTGCCCTTGGCCACAGCAGCCTGTTCTTCACTGACGGAAGAGACACGCAGACGGCTGCTGTTTAGAAATCGCGCCTAGCCGCCATGGGAGCCACGCAGACTCATCGCAGCTTGCAGCACACACGCTCCATCTGCCGACCTGATGCTAACAGGGCGCCCGGGGTACAGCAGTTAACGATCTGTCCAAGTATTCTGTTTCTCTTTCTGTCTCTCTTTTCTCCTCTTTGCTCCCTTTTCTATCCCCCCTTCGGTAGGAGCACTTATCTTTCTTTATCAGTAAAGAGTTCTCAGATATAATATTGCCACATTTGCACCTTATTTTCGTCCGAGAAATCTATCAAAAAGAATCCTCCCCGACTCCCCTTTTACAGCAGGACAGGAAGGTATCAAAATAGCTGATTTCATATTTGCTACTCTCCAGAGGCATAGAAATCAGGAGACTACTATGGAAGAGTGGGAATACAGTGTGGTGATGGCTGTATTGCAAACAGACTTTTTGTTCCATTCCGTATCAAGATGAACTGCAGAATACAATGTCAGGATAAAGAGAACCAGATATTTGCATTGTTATGAGATAATGTAATGACTATGTTTTACTGAAAGGAACAAAGTTTTAGTGGCTGAACAAGTCCTCTGGCAGCAGCTTCATTTTCCATTCCAAACACTTTCCCCCCCCTCAAACAGTGAGGAAATCTTGCAACGCTGCTTGTAAAAAGTAACACTGGTGAGTTGACATTACTCTGGGGACAGGAGGTCACGCCAGCTGCTTCTCAGCCAGTGCAACAGATGTTCCTTCCTTAAAAGGGCATGCTGTACTCTTTCTCCAGCATTTGGATGTCTCCAGAATACTGTATATCGAGTGCTGCAGCTTTTGAGCAGAGGACTTGGCATTAGATATTTGTAGTTGCTCCTATATGGGATGACTCAGCCCCTCTTTTACACAAAAGAACAGGGATCATTAAAGCCTTTCAAAAGTGGAAAAACTTTGCAATTGAAATAGATCAGATGCCTGGGGTTTCCCCACTGTATATTTTGATTTGCTAGTGAGGTCCTATGGTGGTCTTGGTGCTTTGGTTCTTTTCAATGGAAACAAACACAAAAAGGACAAAGGTGTACTCCCTTAATGACTCTGCTCCTAAAAAAGCCCCAATTTGACCTGAGGATGCATTAGGTTGATTTTAGGCTGCTACTGATTAGCATTCACTGCTTCTTATGAAATGCCCTAAGTCCACTGGGAAAGAAAAATGCTGTAACTGTCGTCAAGAAAATGTGCTCCATTTAATTTGTTTGGCATTCAAATTGACATTGTAGGTGTCCAGTCTCCTTTCTAGTGTCCTGGGATTCCTGCTGTGTTACATTATGTATTTTATCCACTTGCTTTGATAACAAAGTATTAACAAGTTGTTTAGACGAAAGTCCATTAGTTTGATGTTCAGCACTGATTTGGCCAGCTACCAAGCAAGGTGATGCTGGGAAACAGCAAGGCTACTGAGCAGTTGTAAAAGTCCCATCTATATTGCTACTCCTACTCTTCCTCTGACCCTTGGGATAGAACTTGCTATTTGCAATCCAAAGCAAATAACATCTAGCTAATAATTGATTTACTGGAAGTTGGAGATAATAGGGAGGTAGTGTCTTCTTTTTGCCAGGAATCTAAAATTGTCAAGTTTTGGATTAAAAGACCAAGTCTCCAGATGAGGGGTTGATGGAACAGCCTTCTGGATGCATTCTAAAATGAAACAAGTAAATTTCCATCTGCTAATTCTGAAGTTAATATAATTACCTTTTTTTCCTATCTCTCCTTTTTGTTTGTTTGTTTATTTTGTTTTGTTTATATTTTTAAATTTAAATAGTATTGCAAGGACTATGTAGTCCAATCACAGCATTCAGTCACTAATCTTATATGTTTGTACACTTGTTTTCCTGAGACTATGCTCAGATGATAACTCCCCAGGATGCAGATGCAGCATGAAGCCCCTTCCTCTCCTGAGGTTCAGTTCAAGCATAGATTGACAGTAACTCAGAAGACACTGTGTATTAGCAAATTAAAGCACTGCAGCAAGAGTCAAACGCTAAAAACTGAATAGTCCATAGTCCCCAGTCACGTAAAGCAGAGTTCGCAACATTCTGTCATTTCTTCTTTACTATAGAAAGTTCACAGAGCTCACTGGAGCTCCTTGATTTTCTCGTAACTTTAGGTTGCACTGGGACAAATATAACTTTTGCTACTGTGCTTGTAACCATTCAACTTCATTCTTGTTTAGGTGAAATAAACTGGAGAAGTCAGTAGGAGAAGAATGACTTGTAGAATGACAAATATTTAATACAATAAAAATAATTCTTTTAGGGGCTTTTTGGACACACACACAAAACCAATGATGATAGCTATTGTATTTCTTAAAAGATTCTGTTGATTGGATTCTGGTGACAAAGTGGAAATAGGGGAAAAGGTGTTGGAGATGAGTTTCTCATGGAACCTCTAATCTTTCCCAGCTGTGTCTTTTTAATCTGAAATATTTCTGGGTTTTTTTTATGGTATTTAAAAAAATCCCCCAAGAACGGGAGAAATCCCACAACCCATCCAGTAGATATGCAGTAGAATTTCCATTCATGTTAGCAACCATGCTGAACATCTGGTGAAAGTCCTGTGTTTCTTTCTGATCTAATGTCCCATTGCAACTCTAATTTTAAAATTGTTTGCCTTATTTAGTACTCTAGTTTTCTTGCTGCTTTTTATCTCAGTGATTTTTCCTGTGCTCTATGTTAGCATTTATATCTCATGCCAACATTGCATTACCCATTATGCAGCTGAATCTAAAAGCAGCATCATCACACTTCTTGGTTTCTTTGTAATGGGAGCTGCAGTGGTTCTGAAAACTCAGTCAGGGAAATCTTGCAAGATTAAATTCTCCAGTACAGCACAAGCTGTGTAAATGGCTGTAAATCATGAACATGCTTGAATTAACTTCCCCCCCTCCTTCACAGGATTTATGTGAAAAGACAACATATTACACAGGGGAAAAAAAAAATCCTCTATCCTATTCCCCACTTCCAGGAACCAGCCTGTACCTGGGTTTCAGTAAGGCAGCTGCACTGATGGCCATGCTGCTGGTACACAGGGATTTGGCTTCAGTCCAAGAGTAGGACTGTCTTTCTACTGATCAGATGTAGCATGTGGTGCTGAATACACAGTGGGGTTGTGGGTTATTCACCCAAATGCCTTGTTTCTGTTAGTGCTGTTGGTTCTGAATGTGGTTTTATAGGGTTTTTTCGTGAGATATGAGTTAAGTGATGTGTGGTTATCCTGGACACAATTTAGTATTTCTGTGAGCCTCATGGGAGACAATAGCCAAGTGCCTTGTTTTTAGCTCAGATATTTTCCTCTTGTTAATAAACAGGAGCGATAGGAGGTTTAGTTGAAAAGTATTTTGCTTTGCATTCTAAAGTGTTTTCTTCAGGGTGTCTTGTAGACAATTGTCAGCCTCAAGAAGTTCCTTTAAGATAGCTGAATAGCATTACCTCTGTTTTTCAGATCAGAAAGTGAGGTCGTGAAACTACAAAACAACAAAATTTGCTTAAAACTACAAAGGAAGTAAGTGTCAAAATCCTGTGTAGCTTTCACTCCTTTTCAGGTAAAGTCCAAAAGCTGAATTAGGGCCAGGTCAGGCAGTGCATCAGGGGAACTTGGCCACATTGTACCTCATGGAAGTTGCACCTAAGCATCAAAATTAGGTTCATTGAAGTAATTTTAGTGAAAATCAGTTATATTTATTTAGTTGAAAAGTTTGTGAATTGGATGTACTGGAATTTTTTGTTATGGGAGTTTTCTGTTTAGCAGTTTAGATGTGACCAAGAGGTCACATCTATGTAACCTTCAGAAATGTACTACAAATCACTTAAGAAGTAATTTTTGACATTTTTGACCTTTCTTCTCAGTTTTCTTGGTCTTTACTAGACTTCAGAAGATATTGGCATATGGGTTTGAAAGAAAAACCAGTCACAGACAGAATGTAGCAAAATGTTTCGCTCAGACTTGAAAGCTTCCTATACCTGTGTTTCTCCTTGGTGTAGGCTGCCTTCAATCAGTAGATTTTGGTAGTTTTGGTAGAGAAAAATATTTCTATTTCATGTGCGATACCTTTGATATTTTGAAACTTGAATTTGTTTCAGATCTTCTTCTATTATTGATTTTTCTTTAAAATATCTCTCAGAGATCCAGCATCATTCTGATGTGACTTCTTTTAATAGGACATCAAGTTAAAAAAAAAGTCATTATACTAATTTCCGCTGGTGTCTTAGTCCCAGAGGAGCCACCATGGCAGTCTGTTGGGCAGTTCACCATGGGAACAGTTTTATTTGGCACTCTGCCATCTCCTTTTCTCCGTCAAACTCCCCTAAAACCATGTCATGATTCCCCAGTGGCAACTCAGAGAGCTGCAGAAGCCCTGAGGAATGAATATTGTTAGTGCACCCTTGCAGTTAAGTGGAGTGAGGAGGGGGAAGCAGCAGAAACAGCATGTATTGCCTGCAGCCAAATCCTGATGCCACACTGGCACTGCAGTCCCACCTGGCCCCAAACCACATGCAGCTGTGATGTGTGCCAGCCTTGTGTGTGGAGAATTTATAGAGATGTGCTTATCAGTAGAGGGTTTTGGATTAGATTTGGGCAGGTCTGTAAAAGCACAAATCCTGGCCAGGGTGGTTTGTGAGGGCGCCCATCTGGATCCATGGGGGGACCTGAAGACTCATGGCATCCCACACTGATTTTCCCTCCATGGTCTCTTCCACCCATGTAGAGAAACCCTCTACCCCTCTCAGGGTAATTAATTTTCTGTGTCCAGCTGTGTTTGGGGTCTTTGTTTCTAATACTGAGGATGGTTCTTTAAGCAGTAGCATTGTCCAAGGTGTGTTTCTCCATCCAGGGGAGGCTCTGTGGAACTACTTCACATCACATGTGAAAGCCTTTTTTCCATTTTAGTGAACCCATTTTTCCACAAGCAGTTGCATCCAGCCCTTGTCCTGGTGAATAAAGCTGCACCCAGAAGGGAGGCACTGTATTGTTCCCGACAGAGCCCTGGTGGCATTGAGCAACAGGGTCCCCTCTATGTGTTGTGGCACATGAAGCCTCTCTGCTACACAGTTTCCGATAGCCATCCCTGAAGGTGGGGCTGCATTTGGAGTTACCTTAAACCTCCAGCTGGTTAAATAATCATCATGGTACCTATAGGTAGTGGCCAGTTCCCACAGACTTGGCAGAGATTAGGGATTAATAAAGTACGGATACCACCATTTATCCTTGGACAGGAAATGTGTCCCTGGGAATTTTTGGGTCTGTAGATTTGGAGGATTTCAGGGTGGAAGAGTGCAATGACTGATAATTTCAGAGGGGAAAGACAGCTGTGGAGAAAGTGCTGATATACGCATGTCCTCGTAGCACAGTGTGTCTTTGATGGGGGTGGGTTTAATGAGATAATATTTGATACTTTCAGTCAATAAATCAAGATTTTTGCATCCCTTCCAGAAGCTGACAGTGGCCAAGACTATACCCAAGATTATGCTTGCAAGACTTGGAAAAATGTAAACATGAATTTCTTATTTCTTCTCTAGCTTTGCAGGCAGTTTTTTTTTCTTCTCAGAAACATCCAGGAGTCCCTCAAATTGAAAAACTGTAGCTACATAGTCATCAGCAACTCAGTCTAAAGCTAGTTTAGCTAGCACTACACAATTATACTCCTGAGATGTAACATAGATAATTAGATAATGATCTTTTCCAAATCCTGCAGATTATTTCCATTTATTTTATTTTGAATGTTCTTTGCTTTATCTGCACATTTAAGGAACTCTATTTTCTTACTTTAAAAGTGTGCCTTTCCATGTCCACATTTTTTTTATTTGTCTGCACATTCAATTGGCAAATAAACTGCTTTTCTTAAAGTAGTTTAAGAATTGATCAAGGAGTTTAAGTCTCTCAGTATTATTTTCCTCTCCTGTGGTTTTTCCTCATATGAAATGTGATTCTTCTGAAACGCATTACTTAGAATAGTTTAAAGACTGTGGGTTTTTTTTAAGTATAAAGAGACCACTTCTTATGACTACCATGCCGAGGAGGGAAAAGTTTCTTCATTGCGATGATGCTCTTCACGGTTTCATATTAATAGGTTGAAGGGAATTTGACAGGATGTAGTGTAGGAAATAAGAAATCCTGTTCAGTTCTGTTCACACTTGCTCAACAGAAAGCACTCTGAGAAAGGTTAGACTAACAGCGAGGTAAAAAACAGGTCATATGACCAGAGATCGCGCTGTATGGCTGCCGTGTGCTCGCCTCGTGTGTGAGGCAGTGACTGGTTGGGGAGACGCGCGGTCACCACATGATCAGAGAGCTGATTGTGTCAGCGACACCGCAGTGGCAGGCAGCCAATGTGTGCTTGTTTTGCTTAAGTTTAGAGCATAAAAAGGCTCGGTTTGTTACAACAAACTATCTTCTTTGGAGCAAGCAAAGAGGTCCATATGTCTTTGTTCCCCATTGCTACAATGTAGCAACATATGACCCTGCCCCATTAAACCCTTAACACCCAAAACTGAAGCAGTCTTTCCGGCCCTAGAGGAGTGCCGAAACTATCCCTAATCCAAGCTGCTTTTGTCATTTGAACTGATCAACATTGGATGTTTGGGTGTCTTTTCAGTGGGAAAACATTGTGTTTTAAACAGAAGCTTTGCTGGCAAGTATTATGACTTAGAAAAAATGAAACTGGTCTCCCATCATGGTCAGCTTGGCACAAACAGAAAAGAAAACATGTTTTTTCTTATTCTGCTGTGAAAGATGAATTGAATGGCACTTGCTTTTGGGACAAGAATAGTCAAATGTGTGTGGCAGACATTCATATGGCTTAAAATAAGAGGAATTTTTATGGTCATAGTGGGATTATCCTATGCAAGTGGATTTGCATGATGAAGAGATGTAAAGACACTCTGACTTACTCTGGGTAAAAAAGGGCTTGGTTCGTTATGAGAACAAGTTGCAGTAATTGAAATATGCATTTTCTCATGATTCAGGCCCCTGGAAGGAGGAATTTCACAGTAAAGCTATGTAAACTCTAAACAGCTGCAAGTAAGCAGTCAGTTGTATTGCCAATAAGCACTAATGCTTTTCCATATGAATTCCTCTGTGAATTTGTACAACTCCTGAAATACACTTTGAAAATGTATTTATTCATTGTAATATTTATCTTTGGGTTAGAATTTTTTCTATGCTTATCAGAAATGGAAGCTAAGTAAAGTCATACTACCCGTGGAGAATGATGTTTGCAAGTGAGAGGAAAATTTTACTGTAGGAATGTTGAGGCATTATGCTTAAAAGGTACAGGGAATAAGGAGTGACTGGGGTTTCCAATAAAGAACAACTTATATGCAGACATTGACATGGCCTTGAGAAAATACAGTATGTACAAGTGGAAAATACAGGCTTTTTATAAAACTACATAAATACCCAGAAGTTTGAAGATCAGAAGAAAATCAGTTTTTCAAACTTTGGACATTTCATACTACAGCATTAGAAAGTATATTGTTTTCTGTTTGTATGCTTATGTGGGAAGACACAGTCTAGAACAAAAGGTTTGTTTTGTCTTCCAGATGTGATTGGTGTTTTTCTTCCATCACCTTACGCTCAATGTTTTTTTCTATTTGGGATAGTAATTTCTATAGGAAATGATTGTGAATCATTTCCTCATTTTTATTTCCATGTTTTTTCCCTTCAAATTCAGAATTATATCTTTCTAAACTTAATTTTAAAAAAATTTGTAAATACTTTCAACCTTTTCCTTACAGTCACAAAGAGTTTTGAGAGGGTTTTTTGTCACTGAAAGAACTTGCAATTTTTCTCCTTCCATTTTGCAGAAAATTTTCTGAACCTTGAGTATAGCACCATTTATCTTTCTATCACAAGAGAGAGAGAAGCAGTCTTGAGTCCTGCTTACCTGTAGTTATAACCATAATCAGTAGCCTTTTATCTCAAAGAAAATAGGTTTATATAGGGAAATGAGAATCTATGAAAGAAAGGAATATAAGTATTGTATTTAAGAAACTGGCTGATAATTCAGTAGTTTGGAAGAGGTCAACCATTTTTTTTCAGTAGTACCTCAAAGATCAAGTGACCAAAAGTAGCACTGATTATTCTCTTGTAAATGGGGACAAAATAATTATAGATACTTTGCTGCTTTTTTAAAATGGATTATTGAGCATGGCACGAAGTGATTTGTGGATATTTTTACAAATGTTTATTCGTTGGCCAAACTAGCAATTATCTCAAATACAGGAACAATAAAACACATTCTCTTTTATTAGAATTTTTATAGTTTGAAAAAAATCTAAAATACAAACCCTTTAACTGGCTGCAGAAGATACATGAAGAACAAATAAGGTGGCACATTCAAAATCTATGTTTAATTAAGTATGATCATATATAATATTTCCGTAGAATTGCCATTTCGAAAACTAGTAATCCTCAGAGCTCATAAATTGAGCCCATGCAGTTCAAATTTAAAATGTTGCTTGATCGTGCAGCAGTGCTGAATTCTGTGCAAATAGTCAATCCTGCTTGCTTTAGCTGCAAACATAAACATGGAACCCTGAATTGTCTCCTTATGCTTCAGCTGAACATATCCCATACCCTCAGCAAATAGTATGGGAGCTGAAATGTCCTTTTTGAAACTGGGAAGTACAGACTTGGATAAAATATTTAAAGCAGAGATTCTTGGATCAATAGTGTATCCCCTCACCCTAAGAAGGACTGGAACAACAACAACAACAACAACATAATAATAATAACAACTTCAGTTATTCTCAGAAAATTTTTTGGTCTCTATTTATTCTGTTGTTGAAAAGCAAAAATAAAATCTTGGCAAAAAAAGCAGATCAATGTAAATTCTATAGCTAAATAAAGCAAAACCTGTTTTCCAATACAGGTTTTGAAGATTTGAGTTCTAGCTGCGTTGCTGGGTTTCTCTAGACCATGGTGAAGTCTGACAGGTTCAGGTTGGTTGTGTGCATACTTCAGCCTGCATTTTTCAGTGAGGACACCCTACAACTTTGCTTTGCCTGGCTGCCTTGGATGGAGTTCTGTGGACGCCAAAAGCTGAGTTGCAGAGAGATTTTCCAGCTTTCTGCCTCTGTCTGTGAGAAAGTCTTTACTTTCTCACAGACACTGGCTGAAAGACAGTTAAGAGTTTCTGTAAACTATCTTCCTTATCTTGCAGGTGCAAGTTGTTGTCATACTGACCAGAGAAATGTTTTTAAGTGAGTCTTGTGAGATCTAACCAATCATTCTAAAGAGCTAGATGGTCAGAGACCAATGGCCTTGTGCCACTGTAGAGAACTAATATATAAACCAGTTTGTAAAATTAAATAAAGATTCCTTTTCTTCTAGAACTAGAATCAGTGTCGTTTCTCACCAATCCTGCTACAAGCAGCAACAGAGTTCTTGCTCCTTCTTCTTCTCTTTTTCATTAGTTTGCAACACTTTTCTCAACTATTATATGTAAATTATTAGCTACGCTGTGGCCATAGGAATTTAAGCCATTATGGAGCCTGTTGAAGAATTGGGACTTGAATTTTTTTTCCTCTTTTTTGGGTAATGTTCCAGATGATTTATGAATATCATTTAATTGCGTTATGTTGCAAAAATATGGAGAAGCCTGGATCCCAGTGGAGAACAGTAGTACAGCTTTCATGACTCTTCATGACCCCGATCTTCACTACTTTGATTAAACAGCAGGAAAGGAAAGAAAACCTCCCTCATATCTTTCAAAAAATTGCAGTACTTTTGTTCTTTTCACTTTAGATTGACTTGCAAAAATTACAGCTTTGGCTTCATGGCAGCTGCTACAATTACGGCTGCAAAAGGATTTCAATTATAGCACCCTTTTTTCACACCATTGTATCTTTTTGGTAGGCTGCTGTTTGGGGAATGAAATTTTCCATGCGGTGTGGCTGTGAGGTGTAGAGGAAATAAGACTTTACTTGTCCTTGGGTTTGGGCAAGGTTGGAAAAGTATGTATTTGAACTGCTTTATTTTTTCATCTTTTTTACATCTACACAGACATTTTGCATTCAACATGATGTGTAAACGCAACTAGTGAAGACAAAATTAGTCTTTCACAAGGAGTATGTTTTAAAAGTTTGACAAATAAAAATACTTACTAGTAAGTTCATAGTAATAAAATAAAGGTCTAAAAGGTCTTTGAGTGCTTTCAAGTGAAGGGCTTTTACAATCAGAGCCTGAAAAATGACCTTTCTCTGACTGGCTGTAGCTAGGGGCTGACACCACCCAATGAGGATGCCCTGGGGACAGTGTGGTGGGAAGAGACAGTGTTATCTTCCTCTAAAAGTGGCAGGGAGCTGCCATGCTGTTGGGATTTGGGTAATGTCTATCAAGGTGATGATGAAGGTATCACAGTAGGGTAAAATCTTTCAATATTTAAATGGCACTTGCAGTAAGCACCCATTCTATTGGAGTGGGGGGGAAAGAGGTTGTGAACACTGTAGTTTATAAAATATGTATTTGAAAGGAAAAGTATCTGCGGAGAAAGCAAGAGTGGACATCTTGAAGGATAATTCCCAGTCAAGCTGTCCCTCTGCCTCTCACAACAGGCTGTCTTCAAAACAGGGATTTACCTCAGCATGTGTAGCTCCTGTGAGGAAACCCACTGCCCTGGTGAGGGTCGCAATGAAATTTGGATGGCAGTACACACAGAGAACATGCTCTTGTGAAATCCCTCACTAAAGTCTGGTGAAACCCCAAGGCCAACCGCAAGTCCTAGTTTGAAGCTGAAGCTGAGAGCTAAATACCCAGGTCTGTATCAGTGGGTCTGACTGGAAAGGAGAAGCAGCACATAGTGATGTTCATGAGCTTTTATTGAGTCTCTGGTACATTTTTTTACGGAATCTATTTGGTTGAGTTTGTGGAGGGTGTTTTTTGTTTTGTTTGTTTGTCTGCTTGCTTTTGTGGGTTTTTGTTTGTTTTTTTTTTTTTTTAATCCACATTGCCAAAGTAAGATTGTGAAGTGCTAGTAGCTGGTTAAAGAGTCAGATATCTTTAAACTGACTCTTAACAAGATTGGGATTTGTTTGTGACAGTAGTGAAAAAGAGTACACATACATCCTGGAATAAAAGGTGAATCTGGAAATACAAACCTGTCCTCCACCAATGTGGCTTGGCTATGTCATCATTCCCAGTGTATGCTCTATTGCTCATGGAGCGCACACTGAATGTGAAGATGATAGCTTCCTACAAGTCCTACCTGGTGAACTTTTTCAATTGTTTGCAGCTTGGAAAGCCTACCAAAATGTTAATCTGAGTTTTTTTGGCCTAAGTTGGAGTCTTTGGGTACTACAAGGGAAGGATGGTAGAGCAGATACACTTCATAACTACAACAAAAGTGAAACAAGATGGTTAGCAAGAGTGCTGCTTGTTAGAGAAGCAGAATCCCATTTGTGTATTTCCTTTTCTCCCCACATGCACTTATCCATGAGGAAAAGGTCAGCTGAAAATTAAGGTAACCTATAGGTAGATAAAAAGGATTTGATTCATTGTTCATGTAGCCAGAATTAGTTCTCATGATCTGTGTTCCATTCACAGACCAGGTACCTGGGCTGTAGCCCTGTTTCTGATCTGCATGGTGCCTGCATGGTCTGCAGCAGGATTCCACACAGACAGCTCTGAGGCTTCTCTACAAGTTTGTTGAGAAAAATGGGTTTGCTTTTCATGCTGAGTTTTCATATGCACTGTCTCCACTCATACTCTCTTCCAAAACATTTCCTTTCTCCATTGCACTTTGTTTGCTTTTTGTCTAGCCAGATATTTGTATTGTATTAATAGAAAGAAGTGGATTTAAGAAAGCAAGGGTATACTTTACACTTAGTCCAGTTCAGAGACTGCTGATCTAGTTTTAGATTGCTTTATGCCTGTCTTCTGAGAGAAAAAAAAGGCTGAATATATAAATTTTCCAGCTAGTAGATGGGTAGAAAGTAAAGAGAGTTTAAAAAAGTACCATGGTTTTTTAAGAATAACTTCCAAACCAAGAACGCATAGCATCTTTTTTTGGTTTACAGGATGTGCGGTCTATGTCTGACTGTTTTGTATATAAATGAGTCCTGACAGCATTATTGTAAATGGCTGTGGAAGTGTTCTTCAGGCTGACCAAAAGCCAAGTGGTTCCATTAAGTAAGAAGTGCCAAAGAAGTTTTATAAAGCAAAAATGGCATTTGTCTGCCTTTCCCACAGCTGTCTCCATGCCTCTTTCCCTTCCACAGCATACCTTGTCAAGGCCTTCTGACACGTAATTCCCTCTGGTGGGGTTTGCAAGATCTGAGCTGATGAACAAAGAGTGAGTTGAGGAGCTATGGGATCGACCTTGCTGTGCTTTTAAAAGTAAACATATATTCTTACTCCCCAACAGTATATGAAGGTAGCAATTTCATTTTGCTGTCTTAAAGTCGTTGGATGTTGTTGCTGCATTTTATTCAAGTGGCAGTGATGGACATAGAGATTGGTCCACAGATCTGGGTTATACACAAAGCTGAGCTCACAGGAGATGGTTGCAAGGAAGTACTGCTGGAAGGACAGAAGTTCACTTTAAGAATAGGCTAAAGGAGCCTGGGGACAAGCAGTGCTGTACAGAGGACCTTGAAAGTAGTTCCTTGATCTTTGTTACCGCTGTCTTCATAGAACTGAGACTTTGCATGTACTCTTCATGGGACAACAGGTGTTCCTGATTGCAATTTCAGTCCTGGCTCGTAACAAATGTGAAACATAGTTTGGTTTTAGGACTATTAGTTAGAAAGTTGTCCAGCCTTCATTTTCATTGACTAAGATATTCTCTCTTCCCATGTCATTCTTTTCAAATGGTCTGTAAGTTTATGTTGTCATGCATTTGGAGGTCTGTTTGTTAATGTACCATTTACTCTCTGTGGGGATTGCCCAAATCAGTTCCTAAGTAGTACCTTACGTTCAGACCATACACTATGTTTGTCTAGAGAAAAAGTCAATTTTAATTGTATGTGGGATTTCTGTGTGTATGTTTAAGAAACAGTTTTAAAGCAAGCCTAATGGGGCTAAGCTTGAAGTTTGAAAATGATTGCTGACTGAGTAGAGGTCTTTCAGAAACTTTCAGGTCTCATGTTTCTGTAATAAAGGGTTAGTGTATTACAGTAAGGTGTAAAACACAGAAGAGAAGCAGAATATGTTACAGTCCTAGTAAATGGAAAGAAAAATGCACCTTTTTTAAACTGTTATACTTTTTATAGCTTTTTCTGGTCCCTCAAGGCTGGGGTGGGGCTCAAGATACAACACAGGATTTTTCAGTGTGTAGAAATGATCAGACCATGGGCAGATTTTTGAAAACTCTGCGTGCAAATTGCATTTGCGTTCATGTAAAAGCAAAATAATCACAGAATCACAGAATATGCCGAGCTGAAAGGAACCCAGAAGGATCATTGAGTCCAATTCCTGGCCTTGCATAGGACCATCCCCAAGAGTCACACCATGTGCCCAAGAGTGTTGTCTAAATGCTTTTTTGAACTCTGTCAGGCTTGGTGCTGTGACTGTTTCCTTGGGGAACCCAATCACTCTTGGGGGGAAGAACCTTTTCCTAATATCCAACGCAAACCTCCCCTGACACAACTTGAGGCCATTCCCTTGGGTCCTGTCACTGGTCACCCCAGAGAAGAGACCAGTGCCCCTTCTCTTCCCCTCATGAGGAAGTTGTAGACTTTGATAGCTATATGCAGGGTCAGTTAGAAGGGTAGTCATTTGATTTGCATGTCAAAGCTGCACATTCATGTACACAGAGAATGGAAATGGGCAGGTGCTATTTAGGCAGGGATTTTCAGAGAAAACTGGTTTTGGCTAGTTGTTTAGCTCACTGTTTAGGTGTGACAGTGTTGCAGTTGAAGGTTGTCATCTGAGATATCAATATGAGAACTCATGACGGCAGGAGTCATTATTTGAAGAGTTCAGTAAATTTCTACCCGTCAAGTTGGAGAGTTATAAAAATGTTTTCTTTGACCAAGTGCTTTAAAAACAAGTATTAAAGGTGAAAGGAAGTGAAGGATGTGTAAAACACCACTTTCAAAAGATGTAACCTTTTTGGTTGTGTTATGTCACAAATGTGTTTTGGGACTGCATGGCTGCAGTGATGATCACCTGTGCTTCGCCTCTGAGGCAATGGTTTCATCAACTGGGTGTGCAGGTTTTCATTTCTTGCAAAGAAAGATTTTACTTTGTTTCAGGAGAAATGACTTCTGGACTTTTTGAGTAATCCTGATTTTGTTTGAAAATGAGACAATTTTCCTCTCTTTGGGTTTCCAGAGAAGGAGATTAACAAACCTTCATGAGTGGTATTCTGAGTCTTACGGTAGTCATGGCTTCTTCTGGGTATCCAATTTTCATTTCAAATTCCATTTCATATTCTCATATTACACTAGCCAAGAAAGTAAACTGGAAAACCTTCAGTCTTTACATAATTTCATCTTTGGAAAGCAGATAATATTGTTTATGTTAAACATTGTGATTTATGTAGTATACATAGAATACCACAAATATCTCAATTACTGTTTCCTAAAGCATTAAGGTTAAGCGACACTAAATGTAAGAGTCTTGCCCATGGATTTGAAGTTTTAGGAAAATATTTCATTCATCTACCACAATCTGGGACTTGCTAGCAGTGAACAATTGTTACTTCAGGATCCTCTGGAGGATTTGTAATATATTTTTATGTTGTTTTGGTTGTTTGGTGTTTTTTATTATTTTTTTTAGTGTCCTTTCCAAGGAAAAGATGTGGTCCATTGGTAAAAGGTAGGTGTAAAGGTAGACCTTTGAGATGATATATGCTGCAAACTGGCAGTTAAAGGAGTGGAAAAGTCAACTGAGGCTATTTCTACATAATGGAAAGGGTTTTCCTCTCAGAGGCCTTGGTAAAACCTGCTGGAGGTGGATACATACAACTGTAATATGAGCTTTATTTTTTCCTTTTTGTTTCCTTTTTAAATGTCATATGCTGAGACAAGCCTATTCTTTACAGTGCTAGAACAGTTTCCTGTGGAAGGAGAATTCCAACCACTTTAAATAAAAAGAAAACCCAAAAATCTTTCCAATTTTTTAACAAAATTGAGCTAAGTAAGCCTTTTCTTTTCATCCTGTTGCTTGTGATGACTAATTTTACTCTTCCTCGCCTGACTGAGGTATTTTTAAAAAGAATCAGATTACCTGTGGGCAGAGGTGAATAATTTCTGCCATCTAGATTTAAATATCTACTGTGTTGTATGGAGCTTTTTAGAGGACATTTCTCCACTCTTAGTAAAATGCTCCGTGTCTATTGAGACACACTATACCAGTAAGTCTAGCATATAAATTTGCCTTCATGCTCTCATTTGTAGGTGTTTTCATGGCTTCAGGTTAATGGAGAATTCCAGCTGTCACGCTTGAAATCAGTCTGGAGGGTGAGGAAGCTGAGTGTAGTTGTCTGGACACATGCATTTATCTTGGGAGAGGAAAGAAAGAAGTGCAGTGCATTTTTAGAAAGCTTTCTCAACTCCCATCCCTCCCTGTGTTGCTCTCTAAGATGATAAATCTTTTCTGATCTATTGCCTGGCTACTCCGTGATTACTATAACAAGGCCATCAGTACTTGTGGTACAGCAGCTGTACTTTGTCCCCTCAGAATGTGTGTGTCTTTCCTCTATGATTATAGCCTCTTCAGAATAAAGTTGTGATGCATTAGTGAAATAAATCCTAGCAATAATATTGGCCCATGATTTGATTATGGTAATAAAACCATTTGTACATGGAATCAAAAGTGCTTCATTAAATACTTATGCATTTTGTTAAGGAGGATGAAAATGTATTCATATTTTATGAAGTTTATTATGCGCATTTAATGCATTTGTAGATATGGACAATGTCAAATACTGTTTACCAGAAATAAACAGACTAAAATGGTCTGGAAACTTAAGAGTCCCAAAAATTTGCTGAAGAGCTCTTTGGCTCCATATTGTAAACTTTTTCTAAGTCTTGCAATGCAAGGGAAATTTCAGGAAGCATTGAGAGCTTTAAAGAGTCAATATACCAAAAAAGGGTAGGAAAGCTGATCTATCATATAAACATCATCATATAAACAATATAATGGAAATGCAAATATGTCATGCTCAAGAAATTAAAGGAAAAAAGACCAGCTTGATTTAAAAAAGGAAAAAACCCAAACCCCAAGTAATGAAATGAGTTTGATCAGTGAAGGTAGCTATGAAGATTGTAATAGAATTTTAAGTGCTTGCAATTTCGCTTAACATTTTAGGCACTATGATTTAAAAAAAGAGAAAATAAAGGATTACACAAAATTTGTACATATAAAAGTTAATACTTAGCAGACTGATGTAGAAAGGAGATGTCTGTGTAGGGTTATTAAGTGGGTTACTTCTAATTATGTTCTTCAGAGATCAGTAGGAAGCTTAAAATTAGTTATTAAAGATCTGAAAATAAATACAAAATTACTTTCACATTTTGCAGATAACACAAAAATACTTGGTTAAAAGGAGAGGATAGGGTCTTTTTTATAAAGTGCTTTGAATCAGCTACTATGCTGAGCCACTTAAATAAAGTTTATTTTAATCCAGCTAAGTGTGAGATCATTCATCCAGGAACAAAGATTGTGCATCCTACCTATGAAGGGGGAGAAGGGGCTTTGTCTTGGTTTGAGACAATTCAAAGGAAAACACTCTGGAATGACTTGTCTCCTTTAAGGGTTCTGATAGTCCCTTTCCACCAATAAGAAATGAATACTAATAGATGAAAGTGGAAAAAACCTCAGTTTATTAACAAACAGAATGCCAACACAGAGGGGGAAAAAGATTAAATAACTGCTAGATACCAAACTGTTAGACCTCACCACCCCACTGGAACAAAGAGAAACCCAAAATGCTGGAAATGCCCGCTCCCAATATGGGATACAAGATTGCACCAGCTCCATCTTGGGAAGGCAGGAGATTCACGGAGCAGTTCCAGCAGCAGACGAGCACCCAACGGCTTGTCCAGTATCGACCCCCTCCCCAGGGTGAGGCACAGCACAGCGGGAGTGGCAGGTGAAGCAGCTGGGCTGGAGCCACTTGGTGTCTTCCTCTCCCCAGCTCGGTGCATTTAACAACAGCTTGGGTTGGAGCAGGACAGCTCTGCTTCACTTCTGCCAGCACTATGCCCCTGGTTTTTTTTCAGACAGGCAGCTGTGGAATTTGTCCTCAAGGCAGCTCAAAAATTGCTACTGCAGCTTCTGCAAGCCAAGGAAAAAAAAAACAAGAAGGAAAGAGAAACCTTTGCCTAAGCAAAGATCAAGTAGTCACCAGCATAAACACCACACAAATGCCCACACACAAGCAACCTTCACACACACACACACAGACACATATATGCATACATGAGGTCCCTGGCTGTGGGGCCTTAAGGAGACAGTAACAATTTTTGGCACAGATGATTATGGGATACAATATCATGATGAATCATCCCAAGACAGGCTTGTCTTCTGCAAAGCACAGACCTTGAGAAAGATTTCACGATCATAGCAGACCAACATTTGAACATGACTTCTCAGCATGACGGTTGGCAAAAAGAAGCAATGAGCTCTTTGGGTATACATAGAGAGAGAATGGTGCCTCGGAGTGATTCTTCTGTAGAGATTGTTACTTTGGCTGGGGGTAGAATTGTGTGTTCACTGATGAGATGCTTCCTGTTTAGACCATGTTGTAAAAAACTATAAAACCTCTTCAAGTGTCCAAGGGAAGGCCTCACTTAGAAATCTGAACTAATCACAGTGCTTTTATTTTAATGAAGGCCAAGAGGTGCCTAGGTAGCTACTTGTAATCCAGCAGAGAAAGGTGTGACAGAAACCTGTGACTGAAATGCGATGTCATATGCATTTAAAGAAGCCAGACCCAGGACCTTTTAAATTCAAGAGGGATTACTGTAGGACCTAACTATATCTGTTCCTGGAAAACACACTGTAGGTAAACAAATTATTTCATGTGGTGGAAGATTAACAAATGAAATGTAATGTTTGGGATATACAAGAAGGTAGACTAAATGATACAGTCTATTACTGTCTCTTAGGATAATTTATTTTTAAGAAGGGAGAATTTAAAGAGTATCGTTAGTACCACAATATTTGTTTCTAAGACTTTTCTGTTGATAAAATAGAGACAAATTATAGGAAAGAAACATCAGTTTCTCTGTACAGGAGTTTTGAAACAGTACCAAAGCAAAGAGATATGACAAAATCCCACAGCCAGTGGGATAAAAAAGGGCATAATGTGGTTTGCGTCTGGGAGTAAAGGTGGAGTTTTTGAACAAATAATACAGGAATTGAGATAAAGTTCAAAATATTGCAACTTGCCAATGTCAGTTTGTATTCATTACCCTCACAGCACAGTTTGGTGAATAAAACACACTCCTGGTGTTATGTGTCCAAGCCAAGGCAAAGCTCAGTTGGTGCTTGAGCAGGCTGTGCAGGGAATCTGATACACACTTCTGATCTGTGATTCTTTTGTGAAAGACTGTATCTACTACTGAAGCTCCCTACACAGCCATTTTTCTTAATTATGACTAAGCATTTAGAGGTTGCTGGTGATGATTTTCAGGATTTGGTATGTGCTGCTTGTAGGGTCAAAGCTCTGTCATACCAGCCTGTAGCCTTGATATCCTCGTCTTCTCCATCTCCCCTTCCCTTTGTCTTTCCCAAGCTCTGAGTACCATGCTTCTGATGCATTTGCAGCTCTCTGCAGTTACTCCTTGCACTGTCTGATATTTTTCCTCCCATGCACTTACTGTTCTCTGATCTGCTCTTCAGCACTGCATTCCAGCCAATTTGGAAGTTAGCAGACCCTGGAAAAATATGTTCCAAAGTTCATTCAGCAGGAAAATTAAGGGAAGACCTCACTCCTGAAAATGAAATAACATTAGCTTTGACCTAGTTTGATAGCTAGGGCAAGCATATTTATTGTGGTTGATGCTGTTACCAAAGCTGCTTCCAATCCTAGTGCGGCTGAGCACTGAGCCTTTGAAAACTTAGTTACCCAAGGACAATGTTGCTATGCTACATACAGTCAAACTGGAGGGCAACAAAGGGCTCTTTTCCCTTTGAAGAGTGGTCTGATGTGGTCAGTGTCAGAGGTGTTTTCAGCATGATGCAACTGATTCCAGTCATCTTATGCCTTAGACCAGAGAAGATGCCTTTCTCTACAGGATTGTCTCTTCGTTTTTAATGGGTTGCTCTATACAGCTCTTCACAAAATATCTGTATTGTGCTCAGGGTACCATGCAAATGATGATAATCAGGAGGAAAGAAGTGGTTGTTTCTGGGACACCCAAAGACCCAAGAAGAGCAATCTGGACAGATCAAGATTTTTTTACGGCTCTACAATGCAAGATAATATCTCGTGCACATAAACTTGTATTTTAATGACTTTTTGTTATATCTTCCTGAAAACTGAATTATAAAAAAATAAGCCAATCCCCAATGCCCCCTGCCCCTATGGGAAGACACAGGATAGAGTTGATCTGCAGGCTGTGAGACCTGCCTGCAGAAGCACATGGCAGCACAAAGGCTTGTCTCTGCCTGGCCTTAGGGGGAGGAAATGCCACAGGACAGACCCCTGCAGAGAGCAGCCTGCCAGAAGCTGACAGAGGGGTGAACAGCGTGTGATCACCCCATAGAAGGACATTCAGAAAGTGCATTGCTGATGTGACAATGTGTGATAGGTTGCTTGGTGAAAATTGCCGTGTAAGGAAATACTGTGTCCTGAAGAAGTGTATAAAACCAACTTGTTTCCTTGGAATAAATGATCCAGATTCCCCACATGGTGAAGTCCATGTTTCAATCGCTGACAAATGGTGCTTCGTGTGAGGAGCTTATAAAACGCCTAGCTGTTCGTCCGTTGGTGAGCCCCGTGGAACTTGAAGTGCTGCTGTGAGAAGCAGGAAAGCTGGCCAGCGATCAATCCATTTAGAATTGAAGGCGAGCCACGGGGAACGTAAAGAATTCAAGTTCCCTGCCCTGGGTCTGTGTCTCAATCGCTGCAAGTGGCATCTCAAATTGAGACTTGATAGGCAACGGCAAGTTGTACCAGTAGCGACGCTCGGCTGAACTTCGCAGATAGACCTTTCCGGAAGATGGAAGGTAGCAGCTGAGGACGATGGGGGATGGTGTATCCCAAAAACAGAATGTCGCAGAGATGTTAAAAAAGATTTTAAGGACGAATGTTTTTAAGCCTCAGACATGGGACACTTTAAGAGATGCGTTGTGGAACCAAGTTACACAACGCGGCGCAGCGCTGACAAAGCTTTGTGTCTGTGGAGGTCTGCGTGCGAAGCACTCATAGCGCATGTGGCACCCGGAGACGAGACAAAGAAGGACGTTTGTGCCACTGTGGCGGCCGTGCCAGCCCGTTCTGAGCCACCAGCGAGCGACCGTAAGCTTGTCGGGGCTGTGGGAGGAGAACCGGAGCATGGCCCCTGGTCCCCCGATCCGTTTGATCCAGGGGAAGAGTCGGGTCCTTTCTCCCCCGATCCGTGTGGTCAGTCGGCGGCGGCGAGAAATCGGGCTGCCACAGAAGGGAGCCCGGATTTGGAACAGCTCGCGCTGTCCCGCGCCACACGGGATCAGTTGGAGCTATGTCGCGGCGAGTGGCTGAAGCTGGGGGAGCCCTTCCTAGTCGCGTGTTCCCTCTCCAGTTGCCCTCTGCGAGAGTGCAGCAGCAGCGGCAGACGCAGCGGGGGGGAACAGGCGGAGCCGTGGGGGCGTGGCACCGTAGCGGCGGCAGCAAGGGCACGGTGCCGGCGAGCACATGGCAGAGGCACGCCACCCCAGCAAGCACATGGGAGAACATGGCGGGCACCGCGCCGGCGACACAGCGGGTCCAGCGGGGCTCTGTGCGTGTGGATAGTGAGAAGGCGGGCCGGGGAGCCTGGCGGCACCGGCAGGGGCGGCGCCGCGTCCGTGCTCCCCGCACACAGCACAATTTGCCCAGGGAAGCGCAGCCACCAGCTTGTGCGCCAGCAGACCCCTGAGAGCCGCCCCAGCCCGGCCCTGAGCCGCGCCGCTGGCACCGCTCCTGCCACAGCCAGGGTTCCCATCTCCTGCAAACGCTCGTGAGCTAATACTGTGCTAGAGAAAAGAACTGGAGGGACGGGTGGCCCCTTCCTCGGGGAGGACTGCAGCATTTGCACCGCCTTGTGCGGGAGCAGCTGCAAGCTAAGCATGTCATTCTTGTAGCTAGTCCATAAAAGTCTTCTGGTCTTGTTATTCAAAATGTTAAGATTGTTTTGATTGCTTTTTGTAATAGATAATAATACTAGTTTGTAAGGTGTCCTTTCAAACTCATTTATATATTGCATATTTTCAGTTGCTGTCTGTAAGCAGAACCATTCCCTTACAATTTTAAGTTGTTTCCCAAAGTTCTGTCTCTTTAATCACTATCTCCATTCATAAGAAGATGTGTGTTGTTACTGGTTATCAGGTATTTTCATGTATCCCCCTGTTCATAGGAACAGAGCTTACTTAGCTCAGGCAGTAAGCCAAACATATTCTAATGTTAAAAGTGTTTTGTTTCATTCTTATTTGTATTAAACAAAAAAGAGGGAATTATGGGAACACACGGGATAGAGTTGATCTGCAGGCTGTGAGACCTGCCTGCAGAAGCACATGGCAGCACAAAGGCTTGTCTCTGCCTGGCCTTAGGGGGAGGAAATGCCACAGGACAGACCCCTGCGGAGAGCAGCCTGCCAGAAGCTGACAGAGGGGTGAACAGCGTGTGATCACCCCATAGAAGGACATTCAGAAAGAGCATTGCTGATGTGACAATGTGTGATAGGTCGCTTAGTGAAAATTGCCGTGTAAGGAAATACTGTGTCCTGAAGAAGTGTATAAAACCAACTTATTTCCTTGGAATAAACGATCCAGACTCCCCACATGGTGAAGTCCATGTTTCAATCGCTGACATGCCCCCATCGTGCCCCCCCC
>VWZW01002606.1:100118-113780 GCA_013397115.1 Edolisoma coerulescens
CTCCCCCCCCCCCCCTTCTCTTCTTCTGCTACTTTCTCCTTATGACTCCCACTGGTTACAATATCTTTTGGTTACAATATCTTTCAGACCTCTCTGCAAGGATTTGTGTGTATTTAGCTGTCAGGGCCTGCAGTTGGGAAGAGGCTAATTCTGCCCTTTCCCAGCTGTGCTGAAATCTCTTCTCTTGCCCCAAATCACAGCATATTCTGTTTATCCATTTAGAGTCACTGCATATCATCTAGAGTAGTCTTCCATGTAGACCACAAATTTGTGTTGTTACCAAAATTTTACATGTTGTGGAACAGAGAGATGGGGATTTGAAAAAGTGCTGCTGTTAGGATGAACACACTTGACCCATTGGATAATGTATAAAATAGTCAAAAGGACTCAAAGGAGAACATGTAATCAAAGGAGTTGTGTGAAGCGGTAATACCTACACCTAATCATACTAGGTTAAAACCTTATTGCAGTTCATGCAGTATTGCTGTTGTAAAATGCCATTTTTTCTATTCCCCATGAATGCATCTCCAACATCAGAGTAGAGCTCTCAACTTTGATCTGACGAACTTGTTTGCACTTATTTGTGGAAACATTTGCCTTGTTTGTTTTTAAAGCCCACGGAACTTGAAGGCAAAGTTTTTGTTTTCCTTGGTTCCCCTGAGAAACGCTTGTTCGTTCTGCTCTAATCTGTGGGGATAAACAGTCTCCCTTTGTCATTGTACAATATCCTCTAGCCCAGCCATCTGAGAGCTGGGCAGCTGTATTTGCTGATGTGGCTTTTAAGCCGCAGGCTCTTGCCTCTTCTTGAATGATCAGTGAAACAAGAGGAAAAGCCTTATCATTGTCGAAAGGAATGGTAAACTTTCTATCCATTTGTGATTTCAGCTGTAAATGGACTAAAATGGCCATAACGTTTTCTGAAATACTCATGTACTGATTTTTTCCTGTTTTTCCTTTTGGTTTCATGTAAGTTGTGAGCAGCGGCTCAGAGTCTGAAGAGGGGAGGGTGTTAGCAAAATGGTGTCTGGATGATCAGAGGAGAATGGAAGAAGAGGAGAAAAGTGGTGGGGAGGAAGACAACATGGAGACAGGGTGTTACTGAGGTGATTGTCAGCGTACTGATACGTAGGCATGTGCAGAACAGGAGAACTAGAGGCTAGCAAAATGTCCCTGGCACCATGCGTAATGCTTATGCTATATAATGGATAAGTTTCCTTTAACTCTTCTTCTCAATATTTCTTGGCTAATAATATTAATTCCTATTAGGGTGTTACAGAATAGTGAATGGAAATTTTTCATCCTTAGAGACAAATATTGCTTCCAGAATAATATGGTTCCATCACCCTCTTCAGATATTACAGATCATATCTGTACAGAAGCCATGGCATAGGGGAGTAAAGAGCTCAACCTGTGGGTCCTGGTTTCAGGAGGCTTCTAGTAGATACCTAGGATATGAAACATGAATTGATATTAAACATAAAAGTAGATGTCACAGATGAGCTCTGTTCACATTTTTAAATTCATGCGACAAAGCAGAGAATCATAACACTCTTTCCTTTTACTTGTATTGATTTTAAATCCTGCTTTGAAGAGGATTAGACTAATAAATACTACCTCCTCTGCTTAATAGTGTGAGAATAGACTTGGGTCATGTTATTACAACCATAGTGGGTTTGTGTGGCCAGGTTTTGGTAGCATGGGGACTGCAGGGGTTCTTCTGTGAGGAGCTACTGGAAGCCTCCCCCATGTCCAACAGAGTTAATGTCAATTCATTTCAAGATGGACCTGCTGCTGGCCAAGGCCTAGCCAATCAGAGATGATGGTAACACCTCTGTGATAACGTATTTAAGAGGAAAAAAAGTTACTGAGCAGATGTAATTGTGCTCAGAGAAGAGTGAGAATATGAGAGAGAACAACTATGCAGACACCGAGTTCAGTGGAGAAGGAGGGCCAAGAGGTGCTTCAGGTGCTGGAGCTGAGATTCCCCTTCAGCCCCTGGTGAAGACCATGGTGAAGCAGCTGTGCAGCTGCAGACCATGAAGGACTACAGGGATGCAGAGATCTCCCTACAGCCCATGGACTAGACCCATGCCGGAGCAGGGGATGCCCAAAAGAAGGTTGTGATGCTGTGGGAAGCCTGTACTGCAGCAGGCTCTTGGCAGGGACCTACAGACCATGGAAAGAAAAGCACGTTTCTTGGTATGACTTGTGAGTCTGTGGGCTACCCATGCTGGAGCAGCCTGTTTTTGCAGGACTGCACCCCATGGAAGGAACCCATCCTGGAGCAGTTGATGAAGAACTATAGCCTGTGAGAAGGACTCATGCTGAAGAAGTTCATGGAGAGCTGTGTCCTATGGGAGGGTCCCCATGCTGGAGCACGGGAAGGACTCCTCTACCTGAGCAGTGGTGGAAACAACCTGTAATGCAGTGACCACAACCCCCATGCCCCGTCTCCATGTGTCACTCTGGTGGAGGAGGTAGAGCCTGGGAAGGAGGGAGGGATGTGTTTTTAAGATTTGTTTTATTTCTCATTATTCTGCTCTGATTTTGGTTGAAAATAAATTCAGTTCATTTCCCCAAGTCAAGTCTGTTTTCCCCATGATGGTAATCGGTGACTCCTTATCCTCAGATATTGGATGTCCTTGTCCTTATCTCAACTCAGGAACCTTTCATCATACCACTCCCTTGTCCAGCTGAGGAGGGTAGTGATAGAGCTGCTTTGGTGGGTGCCTGGCATTCAGCCCAGTCAAACCACTACAGCAACACTCCTCCCAGATTCCCACTGTGTGTTATCTATTCTCCTGTTACCAAAAGAAGGGTTTATATTTTTGTGTGTAAATACATCCAGATTTCATAAGTAGTCTGTTCTCATCTCAATAGTTTGTAAATGAAGGTATAGGAACATCATTCTTCTCATGTACTTTGCCTCTATCTCTCAGATGCAGGCAGACAGGAAAGCATGCTGAATAGTATGTTGTTTTCTTTGCAAGAGTTCCAAGGACCATTTCTATCACCTCTACTTTACTTAATTAACTGTCAGTAAAAATATTGATGTTAACCTTCTTTCATGTCCAGCTATCCTCTTCTACTCAGGATGATTCTGCTTACTTTCAATCCTGACACAATACTATGTTTCTTTTCCTGTGGATTTTTATAGGAAACTGGGCTTAACTAGAATGTTTCCTTGTTTCATACATGTAAGTCTTATAAAGCTGTATTGATGAAATGCTTTTTGTAACAGCAGCATTGAAAGAATCATAACAGCATATTGTCAGGCCTTCAATTTCAGGAAAAAATGGTTAAAATAAAGTATCCATCAAAATATATTTTCCACTACTACTGTGATGTTTCAGAGCCATCCAGCCTTTCTGCCTCTTGACTCTTCTAGCAGATCTTCAGCCACCTGGACCATTTGAGATACCAGGGTTAGAACTCGAGTGACATCTGGACAGCTGTCAGTTGGTACAGACTGATGCTTTTCTCAAACAAATCCACTGCTATTCTAGAGAATGCAGCAGATAATTTCATCCATAGATGTTTGACCTACTGATAATAAGGTGACCTGCTGGATATGACATAGTTATACTTTAAGAGAGTATGAGAGAAAATGTGCCCCAGGACCCTGTCCTGGTACCAGCCAAGACAGTGTTAATTTTGGCAGTGGCCACAAGGGGTATGGCTGGAACCTGGAGGTTATTCTATACCGGCTCATGTAATTTTCCAGTAACGGGGAAAGGGGTCCCTTTTCTGGGTCATATAGTGTGGCGGAGAGAGTGGTTGGGTATTGTCGGGGGTTTTCCTCATGGTGAACATGTGAATCATTCGCCTCTTTCTTGTACATATTCATATTGTTGCTGCTACTGTTCATTGTCTTGTTTCATTGCTGTTTCCAGTACATTGTTCTTATCTCAGCCCTTTTGGGCCTCCAATTCTCCTCTCCATCCCACTGCAGGAGGAAGAAGGAGAGGAAGAGGGGAGTAAGCAAGCAGCACATGGTTTGGAGTGATTCAGTGGGAACACTAAACTGGGGAATACCATTCTTAAGCCACCACAGACTCGTATGCATGATGGGGTGGGAAATCCTATTTCAATTCATATAAACCTCTCTTAGATGGTTATTTTCCCTGAGAAGTGACAAGCACCTTCAAAAGGGAGCAGGCATTTAGTCAGCTACTTTGTGGGATGGTCAGTGGGAAACACTGAGGAGGAGAGCCTATACAGAAATTCTGGGAGAAGCCTTTTGATTACTTTGCTGTTGGCTCTTGAAATGTGCCCAGGTGCTTCTGCCATACTTTTTTCAAGAGAAAGAAAAAAACCATCATGAGAAGAAGAGAATGAAGGAAGGATGGCTGCTTTCTCTTACAGAGTAGTTCAGGCATTTACTCATGGTTGTGAAGAAGCAGATAGAACTCAGGCAAAGACTGGGGGGCACAATGCCATTCAGTGTCAATTGAACAGCAGTCATCAGCTGCTGAGCTGCATCATGCCATCAGTCTGAGCTACCACACACAGCCAAAGGGGCATAGGACAGCAAGGAGGGCTCCTGACCACCCCTGTGGGCTATGGCCTCAGGAAGGGGCTGGGAGAGTCAGTCCTGACCCCAGTCCTTGGCTCTGAGGACAGGTGGTGTGGGAGATCTTGCACTAGAAGTTTGTTGCATGACACATACACACAACTGGTTTTATCTAGATGTATATAGGAAGAAAGCAAGAGAGTGAACAATTAAATACAGTATATGAATGCTGAAATTAACCATGAAGTTAACAACGCTTTCCCAGGTCATTGGTATGTTGATCTTTTAGCAGACCTGTTACCGTGTATGATGACTCAGGGGCCAAGGATCTTAAACTCCTTCTCCTCTAACAGCTTCATACACAGCTCTCCTGTGTTTGACTTCTCAGTCAGGGTTGGAGGGAAATGCTGTATAAAAGGAAACAGGTAGTTAAACTAACTCTTATTCTGCACTCAGTGCAGTTTAAGACACCTTTAAAGGAAATCTCTTTAAAGCTTTGTTTTGATAAAACATTGTATCAGTGAAATATGAAATGCAGAAACTCCAGCAAAGAAAAAGAGTGTATGATAAGTTACATATGGGCAAGAAGAGTCTGGATTTAATTATTGTCTCTATTCTGTATATTATTCCTTGCTGAAATAGATTATATTTTCAGAAAGGGAATAAAATAAATAAAAGTTTGAATTGTTATTCCTGTTCCTCCTTCTTGGGTTCTATTTGCTCACCTAAGTTCACATCTTCATTTCATAAATACCCATCAGCTCCTGGGCTTTCTAAGAGTTTGTACTTTTGTATTGTCTGTATTGCAGGAGTCTTGTCATATACTGCAGATTGGTTGTGCTTTGCCTGGTACCAGGAAAAATCTGGACATTTTAACCCAGCAGGTCTGTTTTCTTCAAAGGGGAGTAACATGATTTTAGGTAGTCAAGGAATTTTCTGTATTTTTCATCTAAAAATCCCCAATGAAAGACTTAAAGTGAACTATGAAAGAGAGAAAGGGAATGGGTAATAAAAACATAACTGAAAACAGTAGGTCAAATGAAAGAGCTGACATTCAAGTGTATAAATAGAACATAAAACTATATTTTCATAATGCATTTTAGTCCAAAGGTGGAAAATCAAGATCTGAGATCACTAGTAGATAATATTGAATTTGGATGACAGGCACTAACTTTACTTACTGATTACCATTAAAGGATTATCCATAGTATATTATTGCTAAGCCTTTGTAACCTTTGACATGGAATATTTGTACTATTGGTTGCAATCTCTCGTATGCCCTCATCACTAATACCTTTATCACTCACCAGCTGGTAGTGGGAATCTAGATGCACAAGGATTGTGAGCACTTAGACTCACAGTGAGACTGTACTCAGCTTGGGTTTTGACTTCCAGCTCTTCATTTGGTCTCTCAGGGTGTTCTCTCAATGCATACAGGCTCCCAGGTGCCTGGTGTTTATTTAACTAGATTTAGGATTTGCTTTTTTCTTTCCTAGGATATCTTTTCACTTTTCAGTGTGTGTGCCAAGAGGAGTTGCTGACCTAATGGAAACAGTTGTGTGCTGGAGTAAAGCATTTAGGAAGAGGGTAAAGAAAGTACTCCCATTCTTTCAAACGCTAACCCTAAATAACATTAGGGCATGTGACACCCTGCAAATACTTTGCTTTTGTTTTTCCTGTTCTAAACTTTGAGATTCTTCAGAAGTCTTGTGATAGTTGAAGTTTAGCAACAAAGACTATTCACCTACTTGTTGAATTGTAGCTGTCACAAGATCTTAAAACAGTAGCGTGTATGATTGAAACATCTGGCCTGTGATTGCCTTCATATACTATTAATTTGACAAAAAATTCACCAGTAACTGTGTAAATGAGCTTTTACCAATCAAGTAAACTTTTAGTTTTGTCTCTTCTCTGGAAAAGAGCTTGCAATTGGGATTTTTCCCTTCTTAACTACAGTAACATCTTAAAATCTTAAAAAATATATGTTTTAAAAAATTCCTGACTTGTGTGTGGAATGAAAACTAGATCTTTTCTAGCTGATTTTTTCATGACCATGTTTTGTATGCCTTTGCAGTGGGGAGACATCAACTCTAAAATTATGCCAGTCTGAAATAACTGATTACAAGTCTAGAATATCTTTATCAAAGTAAGCAGAGTACAGAGGAAAGGTCTTGCGAGGACAAAGGTTGTTATTCTTTTTCATAGTAGGAGGCTGAAAATATTAACTTACACTGGGACTTGACACCAAGGTATCTAAACTTGGAGTTGGTAAGTGTTGCAAGGAACAGGGCAAGGAAGTTAAGTTGCTCCTTATTCATTTTCAGGTACTAGAATGACATGTACACATTCTTTCATTTGAAATGAATGAAAATCTGTCTTCCAGTTAAAAGCCAATTTGTCTAATTAATATTCTTACTGATTTGCATGGCTTTTAAACCTTGCACCCTGGATGACTCACAGTTTAGAGAGGGAGACTGAGATAACTGGATAAGACAGTTCATTTTAAAGTCAAGCATTGTCATCTTATTGATTCATAAGCTATAATGTATGTTTATTAAGACCTACAGCAGCGATTTCATTTGATAGACTGTGGCAGTAGTGGCTTTTGTTTCTGAAGGCTGGTGGACATTTGAGTAATTTTTGAGTTCACTGATCAGGGAACTATTTATCTCTTGACACTGAGTTGAGGATTTATGTGGTAGTGACCTATGAGCTGATTAAAGATGTACGCTGGATTAGCATTAGCACAGTGTCTTTCATACATTTTGCAGCACTAATATGTTATCTGTTAAATTGGGATTGTCAAATTTATTCTGTCCATTTAAGCCTGTAAAAATTTCCAGTCTATTATTAGTGCTTGCTATTTAGCACCTGAAATAAATACATTTAGACTATAAGTTTCAAGTAGAGTGCTTTAAAAAACAGGTTCTGGAATTTATTCTCTCTCATTTAACTAAATAGAACTTGATCCTCAGAAGTACTGAAAAACTGTGCTGAATTCAGTAAAAGCTCTGAAATTCATGCATGGTTTAAAATCCTGAGGATCAAGTCAGAGGGAGTAGAAAAAAGGCTGGACAGATCAGAGAACTTTGCCACAGAGAAAGAAAAGAGAAACTCCAGAAAGACATGAGCAAGAACAAAAGCACCAAGCAACTGCAGAAGTTGTCCTGATGGTTATGTGTATTTCTTCAGATGATACTGCTGAAAATTAGTTCATATTCATTCCTTTAAAGTGCCGTGTTTCATCCTTTATTCCTGTTGTAGATGGTGGGGATTATTTACATCTCAATTTATTTCTCAGCCCATTGGCCACAATTAAAAATGGAATTTGGCACTCTCCAGAGTCCTTGCTGGAGACTTTCACCTTGTAGAGGAAAGGGGATTAACTGTGATGATTTATTGAGCTCATGCACAGTCCCCTGAGTGTACTGTGGCACTGAGCCGAAAGAAAGCTGAAATTATATCCAGTCTGGCAACCACTTGCACCATGAGTAGAATAAATCCTATCCCTTGACTAAAACTCCAGCCAAATTTGCTTGAATTCCTGATGTGTGTGGGCTCTTTGTAGCCTAAAGTTAAGGTTATAGAAAGCAGTGGCTGCCTGCCAAGGCAATGTGCCTTTAGGATGTTGGACTCGATATTTGTGTGTTGTCATGATATGCCTTAGGCCGTGCCTGTGAAAAGTGCCAAAAATTATTTCTTACAGTTATCACACTCCATCTTCAAGAGGGAATTGGAAATGATGTTCGGAATCTCATGATGTGACATTTGATCACTGCTCTTTGGTTATTTTTCAGATTTTCAGGACTTTTTGGTACTAAAGTCAAACAGAAATACAGTCATAACTCTGGCAGAGGCTTTGCTTGCTTGCTTGCTTCTCCTCTGCTAAGTCAGAGAAAAAAAAAATGGAAGAAATATGTGGCCATGTACAGTTACTACCACAACATCCAAAAATTTCTCTAAGGTGATTGTTCTGTGAGAATAGATAGCAAGCCTTTGTTACCACATTTGCTAGGGTAAGCTTTCAGGACCATGATGTGTCTCAAAACATTTCTAGGTGCCTTATTGCTTTTGTAGATGCTCTTAGAAGTGTGCTCTTTTTGACTCTGAGTTCTTTGTCTTTGCTGAGTAATAATGAGGGATCATCCTGTAATACTCTTGATAAAAACCCAGCTTATTCATACCAAAGCACCTTTGTCTTCAACTCAGAGTGATGTCATGCAATGTGCCTCACAGGAAAAGAGACAAGATCCTGACAAAAGGATGCAGCTGGCTAGGTCTGTTTCCATTGCAGGAAGGGATACTGGCAGAAGGGTAATTTACAGGGACTAAATGTATTGATTTCTGCAAAAGCCTTATTGCAAAAATTTCTGATGTCCAGAATGAAATCTGGTCTGAATGAGAGAGAAGGGAGAAAATCATAGAGAAACTGCTCGTAAGAGCATAAGATTGCTGATGGCAAACCCAGCTTCAGGACCCCAATTCCAATTCAGGCATGGTAAAAACTTGCACCAGTTCAGTGACTCCAGTCTGTACAGATTGGGTATTTATTGCTATTGGTCACTGAACCCTAGTTGCATAGTTGTTTCTGTTCATAATTTGAACTCCTTGTATATTACACTTGTAGTGTCCTTCAAGCATTTTTTCAATTACTGAAGCTGTGCTGTCCGTATCCTATGATTTGCCAGGTTTGTTTTTTCAAGGCTCAGAAATGTCTTTAGCCTACACCACTTCCTCAGCATAGCAGCCTTGTGGTGTCAAACAGTGATTACATGAAACAGCTGCTTGTGGAAATCAAATCCCTTGACAAATCCAGCTCATTAGGGTCATGCAACTTATATGAAAAAAAGGTACAGCTTCCTTGACTTGAAGGATTTTTCAGTCTATCTCAAACCTGATTCTCATTGAACCTTTTGACTTCCTCTTAGAAATCAGGAATATTTAAAAGCAATTTGTGGGCTGTGTCATCAATATATGATTCAACACAGGAAGCAATACATTTGGGTAGACTGAAAGAGAAAGAAAGTGGTCATATTTCCAGCCTAAAATAGTACTTCTCCCGATTGTGCTTGGCTAAATATTAATTATTCTCTTTATGTGCTCACATCCCAGACAGTCTGTGGTGTACCTGTGAGACAGAACTGTCTTGTCTCTGTGTTACTGAGGACAAATGCCACAGACTGTTGCCTTCATTTTTGAAGGATGAAGCAGAAGGGACTGAACATGTGGCAAAATTAATAACTGGGTAGCATTCATAATTTTATCCTTACTTAAAGATAAATGGGTATGTGAAATGTATTTCCCAGGGCTGTGGTGATGGAGAAGTCACAATTTCAACACTAAAATGAAGCAGAACACCAGCAAACAAAGGCACACTCCAACATTCATCAAAGTCAATAGGAAACTTACCTTTTGACTTTAAAGAGCATTGGACTGAACCCTGCAAGACCATATTAAAACACATAGAAGTGATTAAGTACTTATTCTTGCCATACTGCAGTTATAAAGTTACAAAAATGATAGGTGGATTTTAATTTAACCCATTGCATACATTTTTATTGTTCTATGTTTACATAGTTGGTTGCATACAGTTGGATTAGGTGGCCTGATGATTTGTGTTTGACTGTTGCTGGCATGCTCTTTTATAGTCTTGTTTCTCTGTATATGAAGTCTTCTTGTAGGCTGATACAATCCTCATGTAAGTTATACACTTGATTTTCAGTGAGAGCAAAGCTAGCAGCTTCTGTGAGTTGTAGTGGTGTTATTTAGTAGTCTCAGCATGGTATGATTCCTGCCCTGGGGATGGGACTGAGGAAGGGGCTTCAGGCCCTGAGTGTCTCTTCTGCTGAGAGGATTAACAGTGCTGCAGATCATGCATAGTCCATTTTATGGGGCTGGGAAGAGGTCCAGCTATCACCACTGCTGCTATGTCTGTTGTCGATCAGTGCTCTTTACCAAGAAAGCACAAGTCGCTCCAAGCAATGTACAGGCTAAACTTCAGGATACTGGCAGACATTGGTATTAGGGTAGGGAATTTAAGGGCTGGCTGAAGGTGCAGGAGGGTAAATGTCATCCAGCCTGATATCTGCTATTATTCATCCAACTAACCGATGATTTTGGTTAGCCACTAATCTTTGACTTCAGAGATCTGTGGACAGTCAATATGCTGGAGAGAGCAAATGGTTGTCTTGAAACAGATCAAACAGGGTGGTCTGAAAGCTAGTTAGTACCCAGGTTTCCCACATCTGGAAGGTGTAATTTTAATGGCATTGCATCTCAATTGCTTCTTGTGGTTGGTAGGCTGTGTTCAGAGAAGCCCACTAACCAGTGCAAGGCAAAGTTGAGAGTTGGCCCATTTGAAGGTTTGATTTGCTTACTTATGGGATTTATTTATTGCCTCAATTTCATCTGAGCTGAATTCATGCTATGTTTTTAAGTAAATAAAATTTAAGAGGAATGTTTGCCTATGAAAAGGTAGAGCATTTGCACTTAGTTTTCTGGTAGATTGGATTTTGGAAGTCAAATCCAAAGTCTGTGAACAGAGCACAATGAGCACTTTGTCCTGGCACAGCAATCTGGATTTAGGCATTGCATGTTGTGACAAATGGTATGAATTTTGTGGCTTGGGCTCCAGCAACAAGAAAAGGCAGTCCTTTTGTCCCATCAGACAAATACTATGGCACCATTTTATACATCTGGTATGAAGCCTACAATAAGCAAATAAAGAAACTGAAAAACTTTCTTATTGTACAAACTGAAAGTGTTACTGTGCTGAGGGTGGGGGAAACTGTAAATTTCACTTTGAGAAACATATTGGAAGATGGATTTTCTTGCCCCTGCATGTCTGTAATCCTATTTTATAGCCACATTAGTACCTTTACTCATCCATTCATTTCAATGATATTGCAAAACAACAAGGGAAGATGGAGTTTTCTGTTCTTTTAATGAGTGGAGCCCACTGGAGGTGATCTCAGTCAAAGTCTAATATTTAGAAACCCCAGAGATTAAGATTATTTGCTCTTTGCTCCTGCAGGAATAATTTAATTGCTTTCTAATTTATTTTCTTTTTAAGAAAATGTTTTTATTGAAAACCACTTGATTTATAGGTGGGCAAAATATTCCACTGCTTCTGTGTATTGAAGAGTAGGTCCCAAAAGAATAACTTTTTAAAAAAAAATTTTTTTTAAACTTCTGACTTGTTCATTGTAATGTGCTTTTTCCTGTTTGACCTGGAGAAAGATAAAGGAAATAGAGAAACCTGTTTGCAGTGTTGAATCTGGTTTATCTGCATATTTAATTAAATGATCTAGTTTAATTGAATGTATAATTTTTGTAGATAGAAACTTGCTTAGCTATATGCATAGGTGAAATATCTGTTTGGTTTCTTGTACAGAAAAGAGTCAAGGACGTCATCTCTCCAATTGTATTTGAAGCTTCATACAGCCTTGGGGAACATGTGATAGAAAGAGGAAAAGAGGACAAGGAACTACCTGTTCTGAAGCCCATTCTTCGCTGGAAGAAAGGACAAAAGATAGCACAAAGGAATCAGGTCAGATTTGGACTACATTATTTCCCAAGAAGGCCTGTGGCTGAACTGAAAGCAGAGGTGCCTCTAAAAGTGGATTGCCACTGGGTTGCTTGCATACCGTAGCCTTTTTGTACAATCTCTACTGTTGCTAACTTCAGTGCTGCTCTGTGACGTAGTAAAGACTTGTGCCTCCAAGGCTGGACAGCACAAAGTGAGGTCACTTTCTTGTTTCAGGATGTTTGTGCTGGGAAGGGAAAGATGAGAAGGGTCCTACTCCTTCTGGCTCTTCCCTTAATGTAGGAGGTTCTTGTGAAAGTCTTGGTCCTGGCCTTCTTTCTAGGTTAAGCCTTTGTTAGTGCAGAAGGGGACATGGGAGCTGTCTGAGGGGCAAACTGTGGGTAGAATAACAAAAAAGTTTGCCTGGCTCAACTGTCCTCTTCTCTTGAGGACTTCACATATCCAGTCATGTGGCAAGGGAAACCTGCTCCTGCTGTTATTGTAGGACATACTATGCTAAAATAGGATGATTTTATTTCAGAGAAAGTAAAGTGTAGGTGAAGCCATGTGCTTATTAGGATCCTATTTTGCTCCACTGCAATGCAGAGAAACCCTTCAATTTTGGTGAGAGTGAGAGAATTCCCTTAATGGTGAAACAATCCTCATTTAGAGAGCAAATTTATTATTATTATATTTCCTTCTCTCCCCCTTTCTCACAGGTTGTTCCCTAAGGGAGTAAAGTGTATGTATCTATCCCACCTCTCTTGTTTGCCTGTCTTGATCTCACTAGCATCTTTGGAAAATGCAGGCAAATGTTATGAGGTTTTGACAGAAGTGATCAAGGAAATGCTTATGAAAGTAATAAAGACGTTCAGGGTTCATGAAAAAGGTGCTCATGTTGAGGAGAGAGACTCTGCTAGTGAACTTTTGAAAGGTTCTCTTTTAAGTGTACTTGTATGTCGCTCTCTCGGACACGAAATAAGCACGCGAGACACAGCTTGTCAGGTCAAAAGCAGCCAGGGCAGCGAGGCCAGAAAAGCCTGACCTCTGCCCTCCGTCGTTTATTTTATATGTTCTTAGAAACCACCATGGATTGGAGGATGGAGATTTCCTCCTCTCAATCTCACTGGTCAATGGAAACGTCTATCATACAAAGTCCACCTAGCAAAGGAATGCAAAACAATCCAGGCACGGTTAGCAAAACATGAGCATGTTTACAGAAAGTGCGTGAGAAACTATTCACAGAGATTGCAAGCTGAAGAACTGCAAAATGCAGGGCGACACTTGTAGATGCAGAACAGTCTGCCTAGGAAGGAGCCTGCAGGACAATTCAGCCTTCCACTCTGCCAGCACTGGAGCATCCAGCCATGAATTCAAAGCTACTCAGTGAAATCAAACTTCTTCTGTGGCATGCAAAGCTTCTTGTGTGTCAAAATTGCAGGGTAATTTAGACTGGAAGGGCCCTCTGTAGATCCAGTTCCTTGCTTAAAGCTGAGCTAACTTAAAAGCTAGATTGAGTTGCTCAGGGTTATATCCATCCAAGTTCTTTTTCCAAAGGATGCTTATAGAGTTATGAGCTGCCATTGCTTGTGAATATGAAACTCCCCTCCCCTCCCCTCCCCTC
>VWZW01002622.1:359-12728 GCA_013397115.1 Edolisoma coerulescens
ATCCCGGCAGGAAAGGGGCAGGAAGGAATTCCCTGGGCAGCGATCCCGGCAGGAAAGGGGCAGGAAGGCTCTCCCTGAGCAGCGATCCCGGCAGGAAAGGGGCAGGAAGGCTCTCCCCGGCCGCAGGGCAGGAGAAGGAGCGGAAGGCCAGGCCCTGGAGCCCCTGGCACCCCCCGTGCTGGCGTTACCTGTTGGCCACGGCTGCCACGGAGCTGAAGGAGTGGCAGAGGTTGAGGGCAGCTCCGTAGCTGAGGTTGGGAATGCTCCGGTAGAAGTTGAGGACGTCCCGCCGGTGCCCCTCCGGCTCCGTGGGCACCTGGATGGCAGCGTCCTTCCTGTGCTCCACCAGAGCCAGCTCCTTGAGCAGGGCTGCAGTCTCCTGCTGGCAGGAGCTGAAGAGGATCCTTATTCCAGCCTGGACCAAGGCCGAGAGCACTCCATCGTAGTACTGGGTCCTCTGGAAAAACCGGGATGTTTCTCCTGAGGAGAGGAAGAACAGGAAAGCAAGAGCCTGTTACTGTCCAGATGGGCCTGGGAATAGACAGTGGAATCATTCCACTGCAGTTTGGATTTTTGGATCAAAACAAATGTCTCTGCATGGATGAGATTGTGCTTGTTCCCCTCACAGAATTAAAGACTGGATTGGGTTGGAAGGGACCTTAAATCCCATCCCATTCCACCCTGCCCCATCATGGGCAGGGACACCTCCCACTGTCCCAGGCTGCTCCAAGCCCCAATGTCCAGCCTGGCCTTGGACACTGCCAGGGATCCAGGGGCAGCCACAGCTGCTCTGGGCACCCTGTGCCAGGGCCTCCCCACCCTCCCAGCCAGGAATTCCTTCCCAGTCTCCCACCCATCCCTGCCCTCTGGCAGCGGGAAGCCATTCCCTGTGTCCTGTCAGAGCACCCACCTGGCCTGACCCTGTCTGTCTCCACAATCACGCAGATCCTCTGGAAGGAGCCCTGCAGGCGCTGCAGCCTCTGGCTGAGTTTGTTCCTGTTCCCAGGGCTCTGCAGCTCTGACTGCAGCAGCCTGTCCACGGCCAGGCGGTTGCTGACCACGTAGTCGCTGCTGCCCAGGGCACAGACCTGCACCCGCAGCCCGTGCTGGGCCCGCAGGCAGGAGATCACCTCCGGCCCCGAGCCGATCTCCCGGCTGTCGGCCAGCACGCACAGGGAAGGGCCCTGCTCCACAGGGCCACGGGAAATCCCAGCCAGGGAAGGGCCCGGCTCCACGGGGCCACGGGAGATCTGAGCCAGGGAAGGGCTCTGCTCCACGGGGCCACGGGAGATCCCAGCCAGGGAAGGGCCCGGCTCCACGGGGCCACGGGAGATCCCAGCCAGGGAAGGGCCCGGCTCCACGGGGCCACAGGAAACCCGAGCCCAGGCTGAGGAAGGGTTTGGGGCAGCCGGACATGCTGGGCCTGAGCTGCTCCCGGGGGTCTTCTTCGAAGAGCTGCGCACCTGTGAGTTGAAAATCACACATGATGGGGGTTAAATCAAATCAATGAAAGGATGTTTTGCAATATCAACACTTTCAGACTGACACTTTAATCCCTGTATCAGTCTCCCCACTGAGCTGAGCTGATTATCCCAGAGTTTGAGTGACAAAAGCAGCAGCTTTCACTAAGAAGTTCAGCAGAACCTGGACCCTGTAAAGGACAGAGACGAGGCTGGGAAGTGTGAGAGATCAGGAACCCAGCCTCAGGGAGGTGCTGAAAGCACAGACTTCAGGCAGTGAACCAGGATTTTATGGCTACAAACCCACAGCATCAGTGGGCACTGCTGCTCCACACAGATCCACGATGCCCCATGGCTGTCAGACCCAAGGGAGGATCTAAACCCCAGTTTTCAGTTGTTCACTCCTAAGATACTCCAGGTTGCCCGGGGAGTACAAAAGCTTCTGGCAGCAAAGGAAAGGGAGATGGTTGCCCCATTCCTGGAAGTGTCCAAGGCCAGGTTGGAGCCAACGGGGACAGTGGGAGGTGTCCCTGCCCATGGCAGGAATGGGCTTTAAGGTCCCTCCCAACCCAAACCATTCCATGAGTCCATGATTCCCCGACTCCTGCTGCTGGCAGCCCTCAGAACAGCCCTGCCCCAGGGATTCTCTCCCACAAGGAAGCTCCCTGCTTTCACCGAGCACTGACCTCACCAGCAGCCCGCAGCTCCGTGTTCCTGCAGCCAGAGCCGGCTGTGGGGACGGACGTGCTCCTGCCTGGCTGCTCTGGGGGGAGATCCAGCACTCCAGAAGCTTCCAGCAGCCTCCCCGTGTCCTTCCCCCCAGCCTGAGGAGCTGTGGCATCCCCAGCCCCGTTCCTGCGCCGTGCAGAGGGGGCTGAGGGCAGGGCCCTGGGGAGCTGCCCCTTGCCCTGCCCTGCCCTGGCACGGGCTGTTCCCGTGGGCTCCTCCTCGCTGGAGTCGCTGAGGACGATGATCCGGGATGGTTTCCTGCTCGGCGGCGGGGCAGGAGCGGCCCCCGGCAGCCCGGCCCGCTGCAGCCTCGTCCTGCGGCGCGTCAGGTACCGGCCCCCGCCGCCGGGGCTCTCGGAGGGCAGCCCGGGGAAACCCACACACACTTCTTCCTCACTGCAGCCGCTCGGAGCCTCCTCCTCCTCCTCCTCCTCGTCTCCCACACAGAAGCTGTCCTCAGCGTACGCCGAGTCTTGCTCGGGAATCTGGGGGGAAAAACAGACCCAGGGAAGTTTTGGAAAACTGCAAATGGTTTGGCTGCTCCTCTCCAGGAAGGATCTTGGCTTATCCAGCTCTCCCCACACACAAACACTGGGGCTGAGGGGCTTAAATCCCACCCAGTGCCACCCCTGCCATGGCAGGGACACCTCCCACTGTCCCAGGCTGCTCCCAGCCCCAATGTCCAGCCTGGCCTTGGGCACTGCCAGGGATCCAGGGGCAGCCACAGCTGCTCTGGGAATTCCAGCCCAGCCCCTCCCCACCCTCCCAGCCAGGAATTCCTTCCCAATATCCCATCTCTCCCTGCCCTCTGGCAGTGGGAAGCCATTCCTGTGTCCTGTCCCTCCATCCCTTGTCCCCAGTCCCTCTCCAGCTCTCCTGGAGCCCCTTTAGGCCCTGCAAGGAGCTCTGAGATTTCCCCGGACCCTTCTCTTCTCCAGGCTGAAGTTTTGTGTTGGAATTTGTAATTTACCCAAAAAAGGCTGTAACTGCCCCTCAGAGCAGGCCAGGAACCTCAGTGTGGTCCCACAAGGGGAAGTCCCCAAGCAGAGCAGCCCCTGCCCTTCCCACCTGGGAGAAGACGGCGGCGGGGTTGAATTCCCGATGGACCATTTTGTATCTGCTGCCGAGGGCGGGGCTGCGCACGGAGCTCAGGTAAACCCCTCTCATCTCAGTGTCTGGAACAACACAGCAGAAAAAACAATCCAGGGTTAGTGCAGATACATTTTTTAATTCATAACTGTTACACCGTTTTCCCCACATTCAGGCATTCCTTTATAGTCTCCCCAAAACTTGTGTTTCCCAAAGCAAAAATCTGCAATTCTCCAGCCACCTCTGGAAATCCCAAAGCCCAGGGCTCAGGCTTTAAGATGAAGGAGGGCAGGGATGGATGGGATATTGGGAAGGAATTCCTGGCTGGGAGGGTGGGGAGGGGCTGGGCTGGAATTCCCAGAGCAGCTGTGGCTGCCCCTGGATCCCTGGCAGTGCCCAAGGCCAGGCTGGACATTGGGGCTGGGAGCAGCCTGGGACAGTGGGAGGTGTCCCTGCCATGGCAGGGGTGGGATGGGATGGGATGGGATTTAAGGTCCTTCCACCCAAACCAGTCTGGGATTCCAAGCGTACCCAGCTGTGCCATGAAAGCTGCCACAGAATCCCAGAATATCCTGAGCTGGAAGGGACCCACAGGGATCATCCCAGCCCCTGTCCCTGCCCAGACCCCCCAACAGCCCCACCCTGGGCATCCCTGGCAGCGCTGCCCAAACGCTCCTGGAGCTCTGGCAGCCTCGGGGCCGTGCCCATTCCCTGGGGAGCCTGGGCAGTGCCCAGCACCCTCTGGGGGAAGAACCTTTCCTGATCTCCAGCCTGACCCTGCCTGGCCCAGCTCCAGCCCTTCCCTCAGGATGAGGAGGTTTTCCAGGCGGGCAGAGCCCCGGGTGCCGTGGTGGGAGCAGCTCCCTGGCCCAGCTGAGGCAGTCACTGCTCCCAGCCGTGCCCATCCCCATGCAGGGATCCCCTGGATCTGGGATGCACAGGGAATTCCCCACTGACCGTTGAGGGCCTGCGTGGCCTCCCCGTCATCGTCCAGGAACCGGGCCAGGGACGGGCTCAGCTCCTCCCCGGCCCCGTCGCTCTCGTCCGACGAGACCCCCTCGGCATCCAGCTGGGACAGCTCGGCCTCCTCCTCCAGGAACTGCCTGCCTGCAGCCTGCACACAGCACACACAGCGCAATTACACCGGCCCCTAATTAAGCCCTGCTGCACCCACGGCCCTGCCCGAGCCCCTCCATGGCTCCGGCGGCACTCGGGGCAGCGCAGGGACCCGGCTTGGGAAGAGAACCCACCTGCTGGGCCAGGGAACGGCACGGGCAGAGTGCCCCGCAGAGCCGCCCCAACACAGCAGTGCTGCAACTCGGACCCAGCTCCACTCCTTCCGTCTGCTTTCAAAAATCTGGTTTGCCTTTGGAGGGCTGGATTCCCCCAAACCTAAGTCCGGCAGGAATTTCAGACACAGACCCCACCCTGGTTTGCCCTTTTCTGCTCGGGATTTAGGATTCATCAAACCATGAATCCCTCAGGTGGTGGAGCTCAGCCCAGGGAAGATGAGGCACTTCCCACGTGACTGCAGTGCAGGAGAAATTACCCTAAATTCCATCAAAACCAGACCAAACATTCCCAAGGTGATACAGGGAAACAAAACAAGTTAACCCAGGAAGGTGTTTTATCTGAGATACTTTATATGAAGCTAATTTTTCTCCTGTAATTTCAGCTATAAAGTACTAAAGTAAGACATAAAAAACCCAAAAATACTGTGTATCCCACTGACTCCAAGAGAATGGTTTGTTTGCCTTCAGAATACTTGGAATAGAAAGCACAGAGCTGTAAATCTGAGTTTAGTTCCTGGAACTCTCAGGCATCTTGTGCTGCACCCCTGATTTTCACATTCTCCTAAACCTTTCCATTCTTTGCTTATACCAGTCCACAATCCCAAATGACAGGAATTATTCAGAGTTCATTTTCCCAAACTGTTCTGATTATTTGGAACACCCTGGAGTCACCTGTTGATAGGAAAGAGCTCTCAGTGCTGCTGCCAATGCCTGAATCCTTCCTCCTTGGAAGGCCCACGGAGAGGACAAAGCTCCCTGACACCAACACCCCTCAGGGCAGAGGGGGGAACAACCCCTGGTTGTTGGGAACCTGGGAACAACCAGGTCCCAGCCCCTGGAATGAGTTCCTCGATTTAGGAGCTGCTTTGGGCCCTGGGATTTGTCACCCTCTGTGTTCTCAGCCTGCAGCTCTGGGCCCTGAGAGCTGCTCCCAGTCCTAGCACAGCTCCCTGGCTGGGGGGGTTCCGTGTCTGGGATCTCCTGAGGGTCTGGAATTCTGCCACGTCCCTCACTGGGGATGTTTAGGGAAGGTGATGTGTGAGGGCACAGGAGAATTTCCTGAGCAGACACACTTTTCCTCCTTTTTGTCTCACACTAAAAAAAAATGTCTAAATCCATTTAAATGTTTAAATCCACTTAAATGGATTTTACTCCACCTCATTCTTTGCACTCCGGAACATAAAACACTGATACCATCGGGAAGTCTGAATAATGAAGATTATTGTTAAAAAATTAAAAAATGTCCAACATACTGTGCCCTGGAGCCCTGATTAGGGCAATTTCTGCTCAGTGCAACCACAGCCATGTAGATTTAAGAGCTTTTTAGCTACAATAACCCTGGTGCTGCCTCCTCTCTTGCCTCAATCCCTGCTGAAGCGTTAAATACTGAGCTGAGATTTAAGATTTGGGGTTGAGGGACCGTTGCTGCCTTAAATGTCCAGAGGTGAGGCCATTGGTAGGGATCATTCATATGAGCAAGCAGCCCAATACTGATAGTAGTAGTAATAATAATAATAATAAAAATAAAAATAAATACATATATAATATAACATAATATATATTATATAGACTATAACATATAAATATAATGTACCATATAAAATTATAAAATAACAGATAGGGGCTGTTATTATTATTATTATTATTACTACTACTATTATTATTCCTTCTGGACAGGACCCTGAGCTCCCAGGGCTGACTCCTCTCTGGGTACCTCTGGAGGTGCACTCTGAGTTGTTCCTTGGTCTCNTGCTTGTACCAGTCCACAATCCCAAATGACAGGAATTATTAAGAGTTCATTTTCCCAAACTGTTCTGATTATTTTGGAACACCTGGAGTCACCTGTTGATAGGAAAGAGCTCTCAGTGCTGCTGCCAATGCCTGAATCCTTCCTCCTTGGAAGGCCCACGGAGAGGACAAAGCTCCCTGACACCAACACCCCTCAGGGCAGAGGGGGGAACAACCCCTGGTTGTTGGGAACCTGGGAACAACCAGGTCCCAGCCCCTGGAATGAGTTCCTCGATTTAGGAGCTGCTTTGGGCCCTGGGATTTGTCACCCTCTGTGTTCTCAGCCTGCAGCTCTGGGCCCTGAGAGCTGCTCCCAGTCCTAGCACAGCTCCCTGGCTGGGGGGGTTCCGTGTCTGGGATCTCCTGAGGGTCTGGAATTCTGCCACGTCCCTCACTGGGGATGTTTAGGGAAGGTGATGTGTGAGGGCACAGGAGAATTTCCTGAGCAGACACACTTTTCCTCCTTTTTGTCTCACACTAAAAAAAAAAATGTGTTTAAATCCACTTAAATGGATTTTACTCCACCTCATTCTTTGCACTCCGGAACATAAAACACTGATACCATCGGGAAGTCTGAATAATGAAGATTATTGTTAAAAAATTAAAAAATGTCCAACATACTGTGCCCTGGAGCCCTGATTAGGGCAATTTCTGCTCAGTGCAACCACAGCCATGTAGATTTAAGAGCTTTTTAGCTACAATAACCCTGGTGCTGCCTCCTCTCTTGCCTCAATCCCTGCTGAAGCGTTAAATACTGAGCTGAGATTTAAGATTTGGGGTTGAGGGACCATTGCTGCCTTAAATGTCCAGAGGTGAGGCCATTGGTAGGGATCATTCATATGAGCAAGCAGCCCAATACTGATAGTAGTAGTAATAATAATAATAATAAAAATAAAAATAAATACATATATAATATAACATAATATATATTATATAGACTATAACATATAAATATAATGTACCATATAAAATTATAAAATAACAGATAGGGGCTGTTATTATTATTATTATTATTACTACTACTATTATTATTCCTTCTGGACAGGACCCTGAGCTCCCAGGGCTGACTCCTCTCTGGGTACCTCTGGAGGTGCACTCTGAGTTGTTCCTTGGTCTCACAGCTGTCACCAGGCCCTGCAGTCCCCTCTGCCACCCAGGCAATGCAGGTCTTTCCCCAGCATCCCAAAATTCCAGCTGCAACGTTTGCCATGAGCTGGCGCGGCAGAGCTGAGCCTCAGCCCTGCCGGAAGCTGCGTGGCCACGTTCCAGCTGCAATTCCAGCTGCTCCAAGCCCGGGTTCGGTGTCCCAGGAGTGTCACACACCTTGGCTGTCACCCAGCTCCGGAGCCGCGGCCGCTTGGCTCCTCCCGGCCGGGGCTTGGCCCTGGAGCTGCTCCGGAAATCCCCGCTGTCCTCGCTGGACGTGTCCGACTGCAGCAGGGAACACACCGAGTGAGCAAGGGCACAGCCAGGACAATTCCAACCAAGGCACTGAATCCCAGACTGCTTTGGGTGGGAAGGGACCTCAAAGTTCCTCCAGTGCCACCCCTGCCATGGGCAGGGACAGCTCCCACTAACAGGACAGAAAATGGGATTTGGAAGGAAAATCAGGTCAAACGTGCCATGGATTTGCTTTTTTTTGGTTCAAAGCTTTGTGCAGGAAGGTTATTTTACCCTTCCTGCCTGGTACAGTATTTCACTGCCAAACAACAACTCCAAAGTCATCCAAGCCCCTGGATCCCTGGCAGTGCCCAAGGCCAGGCTGGACATTGGGGCTGGGAGCAGCCTGGGACAGTGGGAGGTGTCCCTGCCATGGCAGGGGTGGCACTGGGTGGGATTTAAGGTCCCTCCAACCCAAACCAGTCTGGGATTCTGGGGTCTCTGGAGACCCTGGGGAGGAAGTGAAGGAGAGCAGGAGTGAGTTCCCATTATTTCCCCCCGCTTTCATTGCTGACCACGTTCGGAGGGCGCCGGCGCTTCCTGGTGACCCGAGCTGGAGACTCCGAGTCACTCTGATCCATCCCCTGTGGGAACAGGATGGACATCAGTGCACAGAGTTTGTGTCTCAGTGTTTAAAGTGACATTTTGCTTCTCTTGCCTATTTTCTTTCTCTAAGACTCACATCAGGAGACTTCAAAACATTCTTTTTTATCCTGTTTTTCCTCTGGAAAACGATCTCTTCCTCGCTGTCACTGCTGGCTCCTGCAGAAGACAGAGTAAACAACGTTCACCGGAACTGCACAGTTCCCAACATGATTTTGTTACAAGCGAGCAATCAAAGCCTGCCTCTCTCAGAAAAGCACCTCCAAAGGAGATTATTTATTGATCTGCAGGGCAAATATTGTTCTCTGCAGCCTTGGTAATCAACAGAGATAATCTCCAGCTGGGATGGACAATAAATCCTGCTTCCCCGGAGAGTCCCAGGGGGAAGTGATTACCCCAGGCAGCACAAAGGCAGAAAAAGGGAAGGGAAGCAGGAACCCAGGAGAAGAAGCTGTGAGAAGTTGAGGGAGCAAGAGTCAGAGTTGTGGCAGCGTTTTGTGACACAAATCCCTGTGACAGCACCGAGTGGGGCCTGACAGTGGTCACTGCCTGTGAGGCCAGAGAGGCCATGGAGGCAGGGCTGGAGCCCCTCTGGAGCCAGGCTGGGACAGCTGGGAATGCTCACCTGGAGAAGCAAAGGCTCCAGGGAGAGCTCAGAGCCCCTTGCAGGGCCTAAAGGGGCTCCAGGAGAGCTGGAGAGGGACTGGGGACAAGGGATGGAGGGACAGGACACAGGGAATGTCCCTTCATGGACCCAACTTCCAGCATCACAGCCATTATTCCTCTTCCCTTCAACCTTCCCACCTCAGTCATAAAACCAAGGCGAAGATCCAAAAGATCCTGGATCCCATTTCCTAACCCAACACCTGTCCCACCAAAATCCCTACCTGCAGCAGGAGACACACGGGATCCATAGAGCTTGGCGTCCTCCAGACCTTCTGTCCTTCCTGAAGGGGAATTCATGGCTGATCTCCCAAAGTTCTGCCTCCATGGGCTTTTTTGGACTTGATCTACAGGAGGCACCTCTGGAATTTGCTCCCTGGCATTCCAGAAGACTTTCATAGGAATTCTTTTGACAGCTTTGATGTCCACACCCTTCCTACTCGTTGGGGTCAGAAGTGCTGAAGGTTCAGGGGGTTCCCTTCCCGTTCTGCTGCCCCCTGACTTCAGGAAAGGCCCTGCAGCAGGAGCCTCTGTCCCTTCCCTGTCATTCCTGCCCCTGCTCTGGAATGACAACGGTGTGGACACGTCCCTCCTCTGGAGCCTCCTGCAGTCCCATCCCGGCGAGGTTTCCAGCCTGGAGACGTCACTCAGGGACATTTTTGCATCCTCAGTGGATTCAGCCCCTGGGGCACTCCCCAGTTTGGGGTTATCAGCATCCCTGGTCCCCTCAGAGGTTTCATCCCAGTTCAGTTTGGGGTTATCAGCATCCCTGGTCCCCTCAGAGGTTTCATCCCCGCTGTCCTCGATGGAGAAGCCCAGGTCGAAGGTCACGGAGAACAGTTCCTGGGAGCAGTCGTAGGGATCCTCCCTCTCCAGGCACTGCTGGGCCACTCCTGGTGCTCCCATGGATTCCCTGCTCCCGGGCTGCTCCCTGGGGGTCACACAGGGGAACTCCCTGCCTGGCTCCCCATCTATCCCAGGGATGCTCCCAGCTGGAGCTGCCCTGGCTGGAGGCTCAGAGCTCAGGGAGCCGCCCTCGCCCGTGTCCTCACCAGCCTCATCCTCAAACAGATGGAGACTCTGCTCCTTGCCAGGAGCCACGTGCTCCAGGGCAGCCTCTCCTGTGTCCTTGGGAACAAAGGGTTCCTTTGCAGGGCCGTTTGTCAGGGGCTGCTTCATGCTGGGAGTGTCGTTTGGGATTTCCGGGAACTCCTCGGTGTCAAACAGGCCATCGAAGCTGTCATCCCAGAGCTGCTCCTCTTCAACCACAGCAGCCTCGGGAGATGACGGAGTTTGGGACAAACGGGGACTTCTTGAGGCACAGAATTCCCTGGGGACAGTCATTTTGGGATTTTCCAGGAGCAGCAGTGCAGGATCACTTTTTGGGGATGTGGGGGAGACGCTGCCCTGCGGTGCCTCTGAGTGACCATCGGGGAGAACTTTTGGAGAAGGAGATGTTGTTCCTTCACTTCTCATCATGCCCTCCAAACTCTCCAGCTCATCCCCAGAGGGAGGGGACCGGGATAAAAGCCTTTGCACCTGGGAAAACGTTTGTTCCAGCCCCGGGGGCTCCTGGGGCGGTGCCACGAGCACGAATGAATCCCTGCAGGATTCGGGGAGGTAAAACAGGTCGGAGGCCACAGGGGATGTCTCGCAGCCCGAATCCCTGTGGAGCCTCCCACAGGCTTTACCTGCGGGGCTGTTTCCCCGTGCTGCTGGGCTGGCAGGGGTGTGGGTGCCCTCGCTGTCGTCACACAGGTCAATAAATGCAGTTAAGTCAAATGTCACCTCCAGCCCCTCGTCCCCGTCACTGCCCGGCTCGGAGTGCCCAGCCAGAGCAAGCCTCGCTCCTGAGGGAGAAGCCGAAGGATCCCGAGGCAACACAGGCACTTCCTCACGGAGTCCAGGAGCTCTTCTGGGAGCCTTGGGTTTGGTTACTTTAAAGGTGGTAAAGAACTCACTCCCGTGATCACCTGTATCAAGTGGGAATGGTTTTGGTTTCGATTTTGCCAGGTCTTTCCTGGAGCAGCGAGCTCTGTGATCCCAGGGGGGGTTGGCCGTGGAGAGGCGCCTTTGATTCCCTGGAATATCCACATCTTCCATCCGCAGGTGGGGCCGGAGCTCCCGCTCGTAGCCGCAGTCTCCCTGGGGACACGGGGCAGAGGTTACCAGAGCTCACCCAGGCTCCCCAGGGCTGCCCACAGCGAGACTTCCAACAGGGGACAAAGGTTTTGTTCTCCTAAAGAACTTCCCACGGACTCTGAATTAATTTTTCATGGGTTCTATGAATCCCCTGTTCAAAAGGCAACCAGCTCTGTTAAACACACACTTGGGAAAAGCACACTGCACCTGAACAGAACAATTATTTTTTGGCAGTTCAGGCTGATGAATCCCTGGACTCCTCAATCCCTGAAATTACACGAGGCACCTTTATGGAATAGAGGGTGAGAAAAATTACTTCTACAGTCAGAGATTGGCTTGTCTGGAAGCAGGATTATTATTATTATTACTATTACTATTATTATTATTATTTCTTCTGGAAGCAGGATCCAAAGCCACCTTCCAGGAATTTGAAGACTGATTAACCCTAACAGCATTGGGGATCCTCTCTGGTTGCAGCAGGCAAAGCAAACTGTGCAGTGTTATCAGATTTTGTCATTAATCATCAGCATCATTTCAACACCGATTTCACACAGATGCTGATGCTTGGAGCATCCATTTGTAAAGATATCCAAAGAAACTCCAAATCGGGATTTTTTAACTAAAGATCTCCAAGGAGATCCCCAGACCATAGCAGCTGCCTGAGGAGAAGGATTAATAAAAACAGCAAGGAAAGGAATTGTCACAAGAGGGTTAAAGGATGATTTTGATCTGGCAGGTTCCAAATAATTCCCTTCCCTCAAGCCTGGTCCAAACACAGACTCATGACATGGAATTCTTTGTCTGAAACCCAAGAGGAACAACAAACTTGGGTCCAATTCCCTCTCCAGGTGTCACCTGAGGAGGGGGATGTTGGGGTGACGATAACGGGGCTGATAAGGGTCTGTTTGGGTTTATCTGAGGAACAACTGCCCCTTGCACAACGGCTCAACTCAAGTGTTTCAGCTTTATCAAATGAGACAGAAATTAAATGGATTAAGGATTCATTAATTAATTGGCTGCCAAACCACTGAACATTGGTGGAACAGGAGGAGGTGCCGCCCCTGCCCACCCCACACAGTCTGAGAGTGCAGGGCTGATCAGGCTTGGCCCAATATTGTCCTGCCACCCAAAATTAACCCAAGTACAACCCCCAAAACCTACAA
>VWZW01002622.1:12765-23360 GCA_013397115.1 Edolisoma coerulescens
CCTACAAACCCCAAACTAACCAAACAATAAATCCCAAACCCCACAAACTCAAAACCAATCAAACTACAATCCCCAAAGCCCACAAACGCCAAACACATCAAACTACAACCCTCAAACCTACAAACCTCAAACTCATCGAACTACAACCCTCAAAACCTCCAGACTCAAACCTAATCAAACTACAACCTCCAAAAACTCCAAACCCCAAACTCAAACTACAACCCCCAAAACCAATCGAACTACAACCCCCAAACCCCAAAAACCCAAACCAATCAAACTACAACCCCCAAAACCTCCAAACCTCAAACCCATCAAACTACAACCCCTAAACCCTACAAACCCGAACCCAATCAAACTACAACCTCCAAAACTTACAAACCCAATCAAACTACAACCCTCAAAGCCCCTGGAACCCAAACTCAAACTACAACTGCCAAACCCAATCAGAACACAACCCCCAAAACCTCCAAACCCAAAACCACTCAAACTACAACCCCTAACACTTGCAAACCCCAAACTAATCAAGTTTCCCAGAGCAGCTGTGGCTGCCCCTGGATCCCTGGCAGTGCCCAAGGCCGGGCTGGACATTGGGGGTGGGAGCAGCCTGGGACAGTGGGAGGTGTCCCTGCCATGGCAGGGGCGGGATGGGATGGGATATAGGATCCTTTCCCACCCAAACCAGCCTGGGATTGTGGGATTCTCCCCCAGCAAGCAGGATCAGTGAGGAGTTTCCCCAGGAACGTCCCCAGACCCCCCGAGTGCTCGGGTGGAGAGCAGCCCCGCTGCAGCCTGGCAGCGCTGCCGGCACCAAATTTAGCATCCAGGCCAAAGCTCAGTAACCCGATTCCGGGCTTACGGGGTTATGTAACCGCCCCACTTCCCGGGGCCATTCCAAACACTTTCTCCCAAACAAAATGCCCTGTCCCAGCTAATGCTGAGCCAGTGAAAGGGCAGATTTAGAACGATCACATTTTGGCCTGGACGTGCCCAACTTGTGGAACCTTAAATTCCCTGCTCAGCTCCCCTGTAACCCAGAGAGTTCCAGGGTGTACCAGCTCCTCGGAAAAATAGGTCAGGAGCAGGAAAACAGCATCTCTCTGAGATTATTGCACTCAATCAATGGCCCTGCCTGGAGTCACTGATTCGCTTTAAAAAACAAGATGTATTTTAACATAGAAAATAGAAACAGAAAAGTAAACTTAGCATGTTAAACTTTTCATTTTTAATATATAAATATGTGTGTATTTATATAAAATATAGACCCATTCTGTTTCCCAGTAGTTCAATTTAAGGCATCAAGTACCAAAATTGGAATTACCCCCTCTCTCCTCGTAAGCTGCTTTGGATGCACATTTTCTAACAAGATTCGTCTGCCTGATGAAACCCCAGTGATGTTGCTGTTTGGAAATTAAAGATAAATCTGTAGACAGCCACAGTGTGGATTTTTAACAATTAAAACTCCTTTAAGTGAAAGCCTGAAACCACACCGAATTCCCCCCTTTGGGGTGTTCCGGCCAAGCCAGTGCTGCTCCTCAGACCCTCCCAGCCGCCCCCACTCCCCCCTCTCCTCCAGGGGAGCTTTAAGCTCCTTCCCAACCCAAACCATTCTGTGATTCCAGGGATTTTTTCTGATCGCTTTTACATCTTTGACCAAAACTGCTGTTTTGCTGCAGTACAAACGCTCACTTCCCAAAGCCCTCCCAAAGCCGGTGCCCTGTGCCTGCCCCGCTCCCCTCCCTCAGCTCAGAGCAGCCCTTTGCTCATTATCCCTTCCAGGAACTGCTTCAGGAGCAGAAAAATCAATCCCTGTTCCACGACTGCTCCGTTTCCAGAACACACTTCAGGGAAGAAGCCCTGGCAAAAACTTTTTTTTGGAGGTTTAAGTGCATTACACGAGACGATCTTTAACAATGTGTTTAGTTGAATCATGGAGGAAGCCTGAGGGACACAGAAACCCCAATTGCCTTCTCCCAAACCGTGATGATTCTCTCCCTAACGGCATCAAATTACTGATGGATCTGCTCATTCTGTTGGGTTTTGCTTTCAGCTACCCAATAAAAACAGTGTAAGACCCCTAAAAAGAAAGATCATTACAAAACACAGGGTGTGTGCCCTGGCAAATATGGGAACAGGCATCATTAAAGAGGCTGAAGAGGTGAATGTTCAAGAAAATCAGGGAATAAATCAGGTTGCCCAGAGCAGCTGTGGCTGATCCCTGGCAGTGCCCAAGGCCAGGCTGGACATTGGGGCTTGGAGCAGCCTGGGACAGTGGGAGGTGTCCCTGCCATGGCAGGGGTGGCACTGGATGGGATTTAGGGTCCCTCCCAACCCAAAGCACTCCAGGATTCCATAAGAACAATCCCATTTATTGAGAACATGCCCTGCCCCTGCTTGGATACCCCCGTTCTCTCTGTGTTCAGCATTGGGAAGGCAGAGCTGGAAGCTGAGGGCGTGGATCCATGGGATGGCTGGGGTTGGAAGGACCTGCAGGACCACCCAGTCCCAATCCCAAATCCCTGGGACTTCTCTGTTCTCACGGGGAGCACAAACTCAGCACCAGGAAAAGCACAGAGCACCTGCACGTCCAGGTCTGAACAAGCCAGCCCTGGCCTCAGTTAATGAAGTTAATCTTGGTCCCAAATCATTTGGCAACAAGGTCAGAACAATCAGTACAAAGGAACTATTTCAGCTGGAGAGCTGAGGTTTTGGGGCTCCCTGGCACCTCACCCTCCAAAACCAACCCAAAACCCTTCCACCCTCTCTGAGATCAGAAGTTTTGACACATCTCAGAAGAGGATTTTAATCAGAGAGAATTTACTGGCAACAAGGGTCTAAAAAACCCAGTTAAAACCATTTCATTGTCCTTATCTGAACCATTTTCCACTTTGCATTCAGGGTCTCCTGAGAAAAAAGGTCCAGCTGGCTGAAAACACCGAATTTTCCCCCAAAACATGTCTGATTTAAAACTCCAAAAGCGTGGGAAGCCTTTTCCAGTTCACTGGGATTCCAGAGTGTGCTGGGAACGTTCTCCCTGCTGTCAGGGAGTTCATCTGGAGGATCCCCTGGGGCAGCCCAGACAGATGATAAACGACAGCAGATTTCAGAGCCAGCGCTTCCAGGGTCATCCCGGGGTGAGGAGATGGTTCCCTCCCAACGTGTTTGGAGTCAGAGGGTGAAAAACTGAGACAATCTCAGAGATTTTGGGATTTATTTTGTGAAAAGCTGTGAGTTCACACTGCCAGCTTGGAAATGGGAAAGCTCCAGAGCCACCCTCCCACCTCTGGACACTAAAATGAAGCTTTCCTCACCTCCCAAGGAAAAACAAAGCACTGGCACCTCCCTGCTCCCCTCGGAAACCTGCACAAACATCATCCCCACAAAAGGGATTACTCTGCCCGACCTTATCTCCAAACAGCACCGTGTAATTGGCAAAAAAATGCTTAAAAGAGATTGAATTATTTTGCAGAAGGAATTTGATTTGTTCCCATGTTGCACCAAAAATCCCCCCGGGAATAAATCCCCCCATCTGCCCCGCAGGTGTTGCTGTAGCAATAAAGCCCCTGGGGCATTAAAGGCTTTGCTGGATGTGCCTTTTCCAGGGGTCACATTTGGGGCTTCTTTGACTTTTTTTATTTCCTTTTGACTGGGCCAACTTCTTCTCAAAGATTTTAAGAGCCTATAAATACAATATAATTTTTTGCCAACCATTTTCACTTCACCTAGTTAAAAAAAAAAGCCTTTAAATTGACTTTTTTAAGCTATTATACAAAATACAGATTTCTTGACTCACTGAACAAGTACAAGGAAAGGAAAGCCACACATCAGTGAATTTCTTCTCTAACAGAAAACATCCCAAAACCCCACACAAATACCTCTTGTGCTGGCTTGTATGAAGTCATGACAAATCTCTGAATGAAACTGGTAATTGATCAGAAATTTCCAGATCATTTGGTTATTCATAGTAAAATAATGATTTGCCTGTTTTAATATTTTATATTTTATCCCCCCAGTAAGAAAACAATCAATAAAACTGTGGTTTGAGGTTCCCTCTCCTGGGTATTTAAGGAAAGAGCTTTGACCTGTATTGGGTGTTAAACCCATTAATTTACGGTGTTAATTAATCACCGTAAACGAACGTCAGCCAGATCAGCTGGGTGTATTTAGCCATGGAATATTTATAGCAGGAACCTGGATGCACAGCACATCCACAGAAACCATTCCATCAGAGGGTCTTGGAATGGTTGGAAAGGACCTTAAATCCCACCCAGTGTCACCCCTGCCATGGCAGGGACACCTCCCACTGCCCCAGGCTGCTCCCAGCCCCAATGTCCAGCCTGGCCTTGGACACTGCCAGGGATCCAGGGGCAGCCACAGCTGCTCTGGCAATTCCAGCCCAGCCCCTCCCCACCCTCCCAGGGAACAATTCCTTCCCAATATCCCACTCAAATCTCCCTTTTTCCAACTTGAAGCCATTCCCTGTGTCCTGTCCCTCCATCCCTTGTCCCCAGTCCCTCTCCAGCTCTCCTGGAGCCCCTTCAGGCCCTGCAAGGGGCTCTGAGCTCTCTCTGGAGCCTTCTCTTCTCCATGTGAAGATTTTGGTGAATTCCAGTGCGAACACACCCTGCCTTGGGAATGCTGCCAGTGCCTCTCAGGGCAGGCAAGGATGACTTCAGGGAATGCTGATGAAACTCTCAGACAAGAGCTCAGTGTCAGGGCTGACAGATCAGATCAGACCAGGACAATGCTGCACCTTCCCTTCCCCTGGAACATTTTCGGTGCAGTTTTGGTGTCCTTGGACTGGCACCAATGGGTTCAGCACGAAGAAGAGCCCAAGAAGCTCTGCAGTTCCAAACCCTGGTGTCAGTGCTGACTGCAGCACTGCCAGGGCTTTGTTCCTCCCTAGGAGGCTCCAAAGGGTGAGGGCTGGGCCTCGTGTCACCCCCCGTGCTCCTGGGGGCACCCTGGGCACAGCAGGGACACCCAGGGAGGATCCCTCCCCTAAATGGGGGGGCTCCACACCTCCACCTCGGCCTGGCTGACACACCCTGGAGAAAGGGGGACACCAACCCACCTGGAACTCACTCAGGGGAGCACAGGGTGTTGGGGAAGATGAAATAGGAAAACCTAATAAATATGATTGCCTGGCAGAAGATGCTGAGAACATGGAAGCTATAAGCAAGACTGAAATGAAAGCCAGCTTTGAGATACCAAGCCTTGGTTACTGAACAGCTGGAAAACAATGGTCTGGCCACTGAGGCCAATCCCCCTTATGACTGAACAACACCCTCTGCTTGCAGACAGGTCCAAGGGTCAGAGCAGACCCTACTAGCCTGGCAGAAAGGGTCCAAAGAGTAGTTTTTAGGGTTTAAAATGTAACACAGTATGGTAATGTAATGATTCTTATAGGCTGTATGTAAATGCTATAGGATTTGTATCTTGTATTAGATTGGTTAACGAAAATTAGAATATTCAGCACAGAAGATGATTTATAGCATTGTAAATGAGAACCTCACACTCTAGCTCTCTCTTTCTCTCTCTCTCTTGCTTCCCTTGCCTTTCTGCCCTGCCTCGAGCTGCACCAGCAGCTCCAAGCAGGGCCCCCACACCCACACCTTTTGCAATAAACCTCATGCTCTAAGACCAGCCTCAAGAGATCTCTCGTCTCTCGCACTCCCGACCGACAGCGGGTCCTACAGAAGCTTCCAACAACGGGGGGAGCTGAGGGGGCCCAGCCTGGAGAAAGGGAGCCTCAGGGGGCACCTTCTGATTCTTGAACCATTTCTCTCCTCCTGACGTCCTTCCCCTGCCCATCCCTGCCCTCTCCCCCTGCAGTGTGTCCTTGACCCCAGCTGGGAACGGGGACAACCAGACAAGTCGGGAATGGCTCTGTGGAGTGATGGAGAAGCTGATCTGAGCTGGGCAGGTCTGCTCACAGCCTCCCCTTCACCCTCCCCGAGCAAGGAGCACAACTACAATGTCTCCATTCTCCTCCTTGATTAGTCCTGGTGTTATTCAGGAAACTCTGGCAGCTTAGCAACACATTCTGATGACCTAAAAAACTTCCACGTGCTGAAAGGCAACATTTGGGGAGCTCAGCTGGAGGGAAAAACCATGTGGTGAACCACTGAAGCCTCCATCCACCTCTACACCCACTTCCTTGTGCCTTCCATGGGGATCTCTGCTATCCATCCCTGTCAGGAAACAGAATTCCCATCTCCCAAACCATTCCCATCCATGTTTGTTTGGCTTAGCTCCTCTTATCCCTTAATTCTTAGGAACAATTTGCTTTTTAGTTCAAAAAAACAAAACCCAAAAAGCCTCAAAAGATAAATCCCCTAAAACATGCAATGTGTTCCTGCAACTTTTCTGGGATGCTTTTGATGCACACAAATGACACCAAACTCTTCCCAATTCCTGGAACAGCTCTGATATCCCTCTTAGTGCCTTTGCTCCTTGTAGCTCTTGTATTTAATGTCATTCTGTCACAAACTGATGCTGGAACACATTTAAAAACCACTGATTTAAGGGTGGGGTTTTTTTCCTGTGTAGGGAAACATGGAATATTTTTAAACAGCCTCTGTGGAAAAGATCAGGAATCACAGAACAGCAGTGGGAGACATTTTGAAACAAGGTTAAATACACATAATTCATTTCACAATTACATTTTTTTTAAATTTCGTTATTTTTAAACTTTTCTAACTGTGCATTCAGTTCAGAGCCAGCCAAAGGCAGCCCCTTACCTGCTGGTGCCTCATCAGCTCCATCATTTCCATGGCACCGATGAAGAGGTGACAACGATCCGAGTGCTCCACCAGGGAGGTGGGAAGGGGCTGGCTCTGCCAAAGGCTCCACTCAGACAGGGAGAGCTCCCGGGCTGCCCCCTCCTCGGCCTTCTGCAGGGGAAACTGGCACGGGAAAGGAGATTTTCAGCAAGGAATTGTTTAGCAAAACGTCTCTGTCAGGGACAATAAGTACTGAAATGCAGAGGTTTGAGTCTGGTCTAAAATAGAAACATCAGGAGCAAGCTGGGCTAGGGGAGGGTGTCCCTGCCCAGGGGGTGGAATGAGATGGGTTTAAGACCCCTTTAAACCCAAACCACCCTGGGACTGTAAATACAACATCCTGCATGGAATTCTTAAAACCAGGAGCAGAACTCAATGGATACTGAGACATCTTAAAGTATTTTTAGAGTACTAACTTTTAATTTACACACCCAACTTTTAACTTGCACACCCAACCTCAAAGACCCATTTCAAACATCTAATTGCTAAAATTCTTAACCTCAGAACCCCACATGTAAATCTCAAAAAGGCATTTTTATCACAGACTTCCCCCAAGTCCAGAGTTAACTCTGTCATTTCCAGCATCCTTCAGGCCCCGTGTCACAGGAAACATTCCCTGGAACTCACTGGTGTTTCTTCCAGGTTTTCTATGGTTTCAAACTGAACTTGAGGCAATACTGGTTGCTTTATTCCATCACTTTCCTTAATCCTGTAGAGCCTGTCCCATATTTCCAACTCCTCAGGTGACAAGGACCAGCTCTCATGGGAGTTCATTTGCTTTTGGCCTGTGGGGGCAGAAACAAGGACAGGGAAACGTTACCTGCTTTGGGAAAAGGGATGCACAGAATAAAACAACCTGGTGTGGTACCAGGCACAAGAAAAAACATCTTCTCTGTGCCACAGCCAAAACTGCAGAGAATCTGAAGCCAGGGACAAGTATCCAAAGAGTGTTAGTGTTTTATATGGATAAACACCTGTTAAACAGCTGCTGTGGGAGAGGGAACCATATAAAGACAGACAGATATAAATCACTATCCCAAATAATCCAAATCCCTTAAACAGCCCTGGGTGGGAAGTGAATCCAAGGAATCAGAGTTGAGAACGTGAATGTTTTCAGGCCAGATGTGTGAAGCTGGGAGAAGAACACTGAAGGGAATTTGCCAGTGTCTGTGCAGATAGGATTTGGGGTGAATCCACAGCCCAGGCTCTTCTGGGAATCAGTGGCACACAAGAGGAATCAGCCTGGATCTCCCAGTGCTCTCAAGCTCCAGCTGGCAGGGCTGGGTCTGCACAGATCAAACCCTGAGAGCTCAGAGCCCTGCTCTTGTTCAGGAAAACCTGGAAAAGTGAACCAACACTGAAGGTTTTAAGGCCATCAGTAGAAAATCCCAGAAGATCGACACTGCTATGAAGTATTTCTGACTCAAGTGCAGGAGATGTCACATTCCTGAAGGAATAACTCCCACTCCAAGGACCTGGCAGAGAGGACAAAAGAGAGACCTGAAGGAAAGGAAATGAACAATTCTCAGAGAAGCATTTGGAATCATGGAATGTCTGAGTGGGAAGGGAGCCACAGGGATCAGAGAATCATGGAATATCCTGAGTGGGAAGGGAACCACAAGGACCATCCAGTCCAGCCCCTGGCCCTGCCCCAGACACCCCAACAATCCCACCCTGGGCATCCCTGGGAGCGGTGTCCAAAGGCTCCTGGAGCTCTGGCAGCCTCGGGAATGTGCCCATTCCCTGTTCCTGAGGAACTGTTGCCATCCAGACCCGTCAGGGAAGGCTGAGAACAACAGATGACTTCAGCCCCGCTCCGTGGGACAGGACGAGATGATCCCTGATATCAGCCCAGGTGATCCGTGGTGCAACCCTGCCAGGCAAGGAGCCCTGCAGCAGCTGGCAGAACTTGGGAACAGACACTTCCCAGAGCTTGGGCTTCCTGCTGGGGAGCAGAGAGAGGATTGTGGCTGTCCAGAACATTGCCCAGATGGAAAGGAAGAGGGAGCTGGACAATGGTGACTGCTGCCATCAGAGAGTGAGAGTACAGGGAGAACATTCCCATCCTCAGCGAGGCCGATAAGGATCCAGGGCTGGGAATCACCACATCCTGCAGCCACTGGCACAGCCTCTCCCCTCCATGGGAGCAGCTCGTGCTGTCTCACGGGTAATTATCCTCCAGAACATTCCGAGGCAGGGATGCCGTGTCCTACCAGACACAAACACATCATCTGCATTATTTTCCTTGTTTTTTGCCAGAACCAACATCTTTCCATCGTTCTTGAAATGGGAAGAGAGCAAGAATTAGCCATGGGCAACTGGGAAAGCACAAAAACCCCACAGAGGACTGAACACTAAAGCAGGTGTTGGTAGATTTAAAAAGTGACTCCAAACCAATTATCATTAGGATAAAACCAGCAATTATAGCAATAACGTGAAATTATAAAATCAAACAAAGCCCGCAGTTATTGACAACTCAAAATTGATCCATCTGGAAAGGAGGGAGTAGAGGAATTGTGGAGAACCAGCAGAAGAATTAAGAAAATGAGATTTCCTCTGGACAAAAGGAAAAAGCAAAAGGAATTACTGGGAGCTTGAAATGAGATTCAGCTCCCAGGAACAGCAATACCAACACGCTCCTCACTTTAGCAAACTCTTAAAAAAACCCCCAACACAAACAAAACCCAAAAATCAGAGAGAAAAAGAAAAAGAATCTTAAAATACAAGAAATCATATAAGAGGCTTATGGAGGAAAGGGATTTTTGGCTGCACTTTTTGAAGGAGAGCTCTGAAAAGTGAAGGACACGCTTGGTTTATGATGGGGCAGCACAAGATATTGGATCTTTCTGGGACTGACAGACAAAGTTTATGGAAGAGGTTTTGAAATGAAAGAGGGGTGTAAAATTAATAGAAATTGGATCAAATTAAGAAGAACAGGAAATGTGTATTTTTTCAGGTAATGAGCGACAGGACCAGAGGAAACGGCTTCAAGTTGTGCCAGGGAAGGTTCAGGTTGGATGTGGGAAGGAATTTCTTCCTGGAAAGGGTGGTCAGGCCTCGGAACTGCCCAGGGCAGGGGAGTCCCCATCCCTGGGGGGATTTAAAGCCCTGTGCACGTGGCACTTGGGGACACGGGGCAGCCTGGCCCTGGCAGTGCTGGGGATGGTTGGACTCGATGGGCTCAGAGGGGTTTTCCAAGCTGAATGATTCCATGATTGCATTGAGTTTGACTGGAAAACAAGGAGAATGCTTGAAATTCCTGTGGTAACTCAGCCCATGACAGCTCAGTTTCTGCCACAGAGAAACCTGAGGATGAACTGGACCTCAACAACAAAGTGGAAGCAGAGGTAAGAACACGCCCAGCTCACTCACTGCTGCCAGCTTTGCCCATTTTTCACCATGGAAACAGGCACTAAAATGCAGAGAAAATGCAAAAAAGGCAACTCCTGTCTTGGTCTTCTTTTGGAGCTTTATCCTGAGTGGCACTAAGATCAGGAGCAGCCCCTGGTTCAGCCAGCAACCAAGGGGGTTCAGCACCAGCCTGGTGCTCAGTGACCTGCACAGGGCAGCCCTGGCTGGCAGAGGGGCACCGAGCCCTGGCCACCTCGGGGCACCGAGCCCTGGCCACCTCAGGGAACTCAGCCCCGGCCACCTCAGGGAACTCAGCCCTGGCCACCTCGGGGCATTGAGCCCTGGTAACCTCAGGGAACTCAGCCCCGGCCACCTCAGGGAACTCAGCCCCGGCCACCTCGGGGAACTCAGCCCCGGCCACCTCGGGGAACTCAGCCCCGGCCACCTCGGGGAACTCAGCCC
>VWZW01002622.1:23443-40194 GCA_013397115.1 Edolisoma coerulescens
CCGGCCACCTCGGGGCACTCAGCCCTGGCCACCTTTGGGAAACCAACCCTGCCCGCCCTGGGGGACTCAGCCCTGGCCACCTTGATCAGCTCAACTCTGGTCACCCTCTGGGGACTCAACCCTGGCCAGCTTTGGCAAATCAATCCTGGCCACCTTCACCAACTCAATCCTGGCCACCTTTGGCTACTGAACTCTGGTCACCCTCTGGGGAGTCAACCCTGGTCACCTTTGGGGACTCAGCCCAGCCACCTTCACCAACTCAACTCTGGTCATCCTCTGGGGACTCAACCCTGGCCACCCTCTGGCAAACCAACCCTGGCCACATCTGGGGACTCACTCCGGTCACCTCTGGCAAATCAGTCCTGGCCACCTTCAGCAACCCAACCCAGCCACCTCTGGCAACCATCCCAGGCCCCTGTGGTGACCCAGAGCCCCCCAGCCCCGGGGAGCTGCACACGTGGCTCCCACAAAAGGCACCTGGCAATCCCAGCCCCACCGTGCTGCTCCCTCAGCAGGAACGTTCCCAGCATTATCATTTTCTTTATGCCCTCACTGCTCATTTCTCTTTTCTAGGACAGACCAACAAATGCTCCAAAATGATTATTTTCACCCCATGGTGTGCTCTGATTGTTTCCCAGCAGCTGTGTCTGTTTAGTCAGGTACTGAAATAGGAAGTTTCCCAAGGCTTCGAGTTTCTTCTTTCAAGAAGCTGCTGTTGGTCTCTATAGAATGCACAAACAAGGAGACAGAGCATCAAAATTCCCAAGTATTTATAAAAAGTAGCTCTTTTTTCCTGTCTTAGGATTGTGTTCAGTTTCCCGAGCGTTCCCGTGCCTGAACTGCAGCAGCTAAAAATCCTCCAAAAGAATTTTCCTCATTTTCCTCCAAGAGAGTCTGCACAATTCATAAATATCCCACCCTCGCTTTCTCCTTCTCCTCACATCAAAATCCTTCATTTTTCAAGCATTTCTGTTTTGTTGCCATTTAGGAAGCCACAGTGCCCAGAGCAGCTGTGGCTGCCCCTGGATCCCTGGCAGTGCCCAAGGCCAGGCTGGACATTGGGGCTTGGAGCAGCCTGGGACAGTGGGAGGTGTCCCTGCCCATGGGGGCTTTAAGGTCCCTTTCCACCCAATCCAGTCTGGGATTCTGGGATGAACATTTGCCTCCTCTGTCCGTAGCTGGAGTTTCTGACCTTCAGTGAGTGATTCCATGGAGAAAGAGGAACAAATGCCTGACTGAGGATCTGGATATGCAAGGGCAGAGCTGTGAGGACGGCCAGGGAAAGGCTGAGGGCTGAAGCAGCCCCGAGCAGTGTCCGAGCTGACAGAGTGACCCTGCAGAGCCCCAAGCCCCCATCAGAGGGGGTTGGATGTGCTGGAAACACCATAATCCTCTTACCAGTGACACAGGAAAAGAGAGCAGATTGGTGCTGCAGGGAACTGGATCTCCTCTCTTTGGAAAGCATCCTTGAGGTGCTCGGCTCCTGTTTCTCAGCAGTGATAAACATTTTATGCACTTTGGGATTGATGCCTTCTGGAACCATCCGGGGGCTGTGCTGGTAGAAACGAAGGGTTTTGTTCCCTGAAATGGCTTTGTGGATGCTCCTTTTGTTACACTGGCTTTGGTTGTAAGTCTGAAAGAGAGGATAAATGGATAAATCACCTGGTGATTGATTGTTTTTTCACAGCATTTGATCAAAACTGAAAGAACACCTCAGTGTCGGTGGGGTTTCTCATTATTTTCTGTTTCCTCAGCAAGGTGTTGTTTGGTTTGGGGGTTTTTTAATGGACCAGAGGCAGGCACAGCACAGGAGAGAGGGAGAGAGAAAGGAGCACAGCCCTCGCCTGGGGGAAGTTACAATCTGCCACTGATACAGGGATGATGTAAATTAGATTACATCGGAAACAGGGAAAGGAGGTCAAGCAAAAAAAAAAAAAGGCCTAAGACGATTTGTTGATGTCAAGTGTGCTCTGAGTCCTTTTAATTACACCCCGTTTCATTGTGCAACAGAGAAACCAAAGCTGGGGAAAGTGAGGAGGGAAACTGGGAACTGCCTCCCCCGAGGAGGTTTTGGGCTGTGCTCCCCTCCAAGGCCCTGGGTGGGACAGGGGGGCAGCTGCCACCTGACAGAGGGGATTTTAGGGAGCAAAAAAGATGCTCCCTGAATAAAACTGGAAGACACCCACAGCCAGCTCTGATAAACCCCTGAGGCACTCCAAGAAATAACTTTTCAATCCCAGAACAGTCAAACCCAGTGTTTTTATGGCAAAACCCGTGGTATTACCAAACTAACAGCGTCGCGGAGTTGTGACTTTGCTGGCTGTCCCTCCCCTGTGTTTCCCTGGGCTGAGCAGCTCCACGGGACATCCCGAGCCCAGTGCCAGCGGCTGCGGGGGCCTGGGACACGCGGGAGCTGCCACGTGGGACGGCTGAGCCGGGAGCTCGTGGGAGCTCCGGGGAATTCCTGCCAGCGCCACACCTGCAGAGCCGCACCGACCCCTTCCCCCAACAACACACCTCCGAAAGCTTTGTGATTGACTTGAAGTGCTTTGATTGAAAAGAAACCCTAAACTAAACCAAGCAAAATTAAAAAAAAATCCCCAAACCAAAACAAGGGGAAAAAAACCCCACACAACATCCAAACAAATTCCCCTAAATTAATGCATGGACATTAATTATTCAGCTGCAAATGAAGTGATGGGGAAGAATCTCCACATTGAGTCTCTTTCCAGTTCACTTAAACTTAAAAAACGCGACGACAACCCCAAAAAACACCCTCAAGAAGAACCAAACAAACTGACCAGGACAATATTGGTTTGCAATTAAACTTATTTCCTGATCTCAAAAAAAATTATATACAAGGACTGTTCCACCTGGGGGGAGGTTCTGCTTCAAAGATATCTGAGAAAATCTGGGCAACACAGTAATCCAACTACTTAAGTGAAGCTCCAAGGAATTTAAGGGACTATTCTATATCCCATTACAGAGCAGAGCTTTCAATAGTAACCAGCCTCCGTAAGCAGCCTGAGAAAATATCTATTTACAAGCTCTGCTCAGGTTTATCATTTTTAACTCTCATCCCTTCAAAGCAACTTTTTTCCCCCCCTCAGGGAGGATTCTGTGCAGTCTCATTCAGAATTAAATCCCTGCCACCTACAAATGCAACCTACAAATGCACTGACTGGAATAAATGCAATAATACCAAAGTCTGAAATTTTGGGTTTACAATTGGTTTACACAGCTCTTGGATTTATTGGTTTGCACCTCCCAGTGATGGCAGCAGGGCCTGCCCAGCCTGTGCTGCCCAAATCCTGCCCAGTCCCATTGCAGGGATGAGCCCGGGCCCTGCAGGGCTGTGGGGTGGAGCTGGCACAGCTCTGGTGGGATCCCCCAGCTCCCAGCACGCATTCCCAGCGGGACACGGATGTCCCAAGGGACAGTCTGTACTCGGGGATGATTAATTATGCTCTGCCCGAGTGCTGGGCTCCAGGAACTCGGCCAAAGTGGATTTCCACCTAAGCCGATCTCTTTGGCCTCACACGCAAGAGCGCGGCCACTAAAGCCAGCTCTGAGCCAGTGTCGTCACCAGCCCAGTAAGCACCAGTCTGAACAGCCAGTGTCACCAGCAGCACTCCCAGTGTCCCCTCCCAGCTCCAGCCCCCGCCCCACACCCTCCTCTGCACCCTCGGAAAACCCCTGGATTCTCTGAGTTTCACTTGGTGCCACAGCAGGCTGGGAGAGCTGGGAATGTTCACCTGGAGAAGGGAAGGATCCAGGGAGAGCTCAGAGCCCCTTGCAGGGCCTGAAGGGGCTCCAGGAGAGCTGGAGAGGGACTGGGGACAAGGGATGGAGGGACAGGACACAGGGAATGGCTTCCCACTGCCAGAGGGCAGGGATGGATGGGATATTGGGAAGGAATTCCTGGCTGGAAGGGTGGGGAGGGGCTGGGCTGGAATTTCCAGAGCAGCTGTGGCTGCCCCTGGATCCCTGGCAGTGTCCAAGGCCAGGCTGGACATTGGGGCTGGGAGCAGCCTGGGGCAGTGGGAGGTGTCCCTGCCATGGCAGGGGTGGCACTGGAGGATCTTTCAGGTCCCATCCAACCCCACCCATTCCAGGATTCTGTGCTAGAGTTTCCTGAGGCAGAGTGAATGAGGAGGCTGAGCACTCAACTGGAGGCTGCAGGTTTGTCCCAAGGGACAGCTCCCACCTCTGCTCCCTGGGACAGGGACAGGACCCCAGGAACAGCTGGAGCTGGGCCAGGGAGGGTCAGGTTGGAGATCAGGGAAAAGTCCTTCCCCCAGAGGGTGCTGGGCACTGCCCAGGCTCCCCAGGGAATGGGCACAGCCCCGAGGCTGCCAGAGCTCCAGGAGCGTTTGGGCAGCGCTGCCAGGGATGCCCGGGGTGGGGCTGTTGGGGGGTCTGGGCAGGGCTGGGAGCTGGGATGACCCCTGAGGGCCAGGTTGTCCCTGACCCCCCGCTCGGTGCCCCCGCTCACCCTCTCCTCGCGGCCCTGGGCCAGGATGACCACGATGCGGCCGTGGCGCCGGCGGCCGGTGCGGCCCATGCGCTGCACCAGGCGCACGGGGCTGCGCTGGGCGTCGAAGCACACGATGAGATCGACCTCGCCGATGTCCAGCCCCTCCTCGCCCACGCAGGTGGACACCAGGGTGTTGTACCCCCCCTCCCGGAACCGCCTCACCACCTGCAGGGACAGCAGAAATGGGATTTACCGGCTCAGCCAGGAAAACTGATTTGTATTTTCAAATAACAAAAAAACACTCTTTTTAAATTTCCAAGCTTGTGATCAAACACCACACCCCAGTGTGATCAGCATCAGCATTCCAAGTCTTTCATTCTAAAATAAAGGGGAAAAAAGCACACCTCATTCTGATTCCAACCGTGGCATTCTTCTAAAACTTATTTCCCAACTTTGCATTGGGGTTATCTTTTTTTTTTTAACTTTTCTAGATCAAAATTTAATAGATCTTATCTTTCCTCCCTACAAGGAAAATAAAATTCCCACAGCACGTATTTGCATATTTCCCCAGAGTTTTGACATCTGAATTTAGCAGTTGTTAATATAATGTAAATATATAAATTATTTATATATCGTGTTCAGTGAGTATAATTCTGGATGCTCTGGAAGCCACTGGACTCCACAGGGATTTACTAACGACACCTAAAGTTCAGCCACTGCCATGCAGTCAATACTCCTGGAGTTATTTACACAGTTAATGCTCTTTATCACTAATTCCTAGTCCAAGTCTCCTCTCTCCTCACCTCCAGCTGCTCCTTCTGGGTGAAGCCCTTGGTGCTCTTCCCTGAGGAGTGTCCCACGAAGGTCATGGCCCGCACAGCCGGGCTCAGCCGGGCCAGCATCTCGGCGATCTCCTGCACGCTGTCCCGGAACGAGGAGAAGATCATCACCCTCGTGTCCCCAGGTGAGCTTTCACTCCTGCCTTCATCTGCTGGATCTGAAAATGGCAGATTTTAATAGAATGGTCAATAAAAAAGGACAGGGCACCCCACAGGTTACACGTTCACAGCTCTCGTCTCACTTAACGAGAAGAGAACATGGGCAGAAAATGCTCCAAGATTCGTCTCCTTGAAAAATTCCTCTTTGGAATCAAAGCATCTCTAATTTTGGAGGATTTACACCAACCGTGGTGAGAATGTCTTTATCTGAAGTGCCCTTACTGAAGTCACTTTGAAAAGCTGGGGTTGGATGGGAAGTGTTCTGGAATGAAGTTCCAGATGTCTCCATTTCTCCAGTTTAGGACCCTCAGGACAGCAGAACCATAATCACACAATCCTGGAATGGTTTGGGTTGGGAGGGACCCTAAAGCCCACCCAGCCCCACCCCTGCCATGGCAGGGACACCTCCCACTGTCCCAGGCTGCTCCCAGCCCCAATGTCCAGCCTGGCCTTGGGCACTGCCAGGGATCCAGGGGCAGCCCCAGCTGCTCTGGGCAATGAATGGAGGAAAAAGAACTGGTGATATTTCTGATATGGCTGAGGACTTTGGGCATTAATTCCCACCTCTTCCATCTCAAATGTAGGGTTTTTCAAGTGAAGGCAAAAGGAGGGAGTGAAGCTGGGAGGACAGAGAGAACTCTGAATGGGAAGGGGGGGAAAAAAAAGGAGTTAATTGCATAAAATGCATTGGGACATATCCTAAAGTTACAAACTCAGAACTGAGAAACCTTAAAGTTGCCTGCTAGAAAGCATCAGTTATTTCAAGGGTTTGCTGAGAACAGTGCATTGAAGAGGAAAAAAAACACAAAAAGAGGGAAGGGCAGGTCAGAAATTACCAGAACTTCACAGAGCACAAAGATCCAAACAGGCAAGAAAAAAAGTGAACAAGTTGCAAAACAAACGTTATTATTACTCAGGTAATCATTCCCAAAGCTGGAATCAAGAAGCTGAAACATCCCAAACCCGAAGAGATCTGAATGATGTCTTCATCAGGATGAAAAACAGTGAGAGACAGGTGAACGTAACCAAAGGGTTTGAACTTCAAATTGATGCCTCAGAGCTTTTAATTCTTGGCCTCAGGCTGGATATCAGAACTTTTACCCTTAAGGTCCTTAAATGTGTTTGTGTAACTCTGCAGGAGGGACGGGCAGCAGGGCCCTGAGGGGAGGCTGCCAGGAAAACTGGGACAGGAGCAGCAGGAAACGTGGCAGCCCCAAGAACGAGCTCCCTGTCCCTGTTTTACTCAGTTAGGTAGAGCAGTTTATATCAAATTAATAACGAGAATTTATAGAAAGTTTTATTTTGTAGAAATCTTAAGTTCTTCTAGAGGGAAAGATACACAAACAATCAAAGCAACAAAGCAGCTCATAGGAGGAAATCAGTCAGGTGATGTTTCCATCCCCAGGTTTTCCTCTGAGTTGTTGGTACCCACCAGAACATCCCTTTTTCCAGGATTTGAAGTGCTCTATTACAATTTCCTCCAACTTCTTTAATTTTGGATGGCTGTAGACAAACTCCTTTTTCTTTTCCAACACTGGAAAGGAAACAAAGCAATGAAAGATGCAAATAAACCTGCAACGAGCAGGAAGGTTTAGTGAATTTCATTCCCCCCCACTGCAATTATCTGAGTCAGACCCAAATCCTGATATTGGTTCTAAACAAAAGAATAAACTCCTGACAGAAGCTCAATTGTTAAACCCAGTTTTTGAGAAAACTGTTCCTTTTGTTAGAGTCACACCGGAAAAGACTTAACAGTGAAACAGTGACATTTTAACCTTCATTTTAAAGCAAATTACAAACTTCAAACATAGAAAACATAGAAAGCAGCTAAAACCACCAAGGGAAGAGAGAGAGGGAGGGAGAGACAGAATATTGGGAACCCAATCTGGAATAAAGAGCAGCAGCCAGTGCAGCAGGACTTGAAGGAGGAACATTCTGTCCCGAGGAGGGGAATCCTGACCTGCTGTGCTCTTGCCAACACTTCCATTGTCAGGAGGCCTGGCAGTGGCTGGGAACATGTCCCGAAGCTGCTGGTAGAGCTCCATGAAGTCCCCGTTGCGCCCCAGCTCGGTCTTGGTGCGGGACAACCCTTTGGAGAGAGTAGGAACACCTCAGGATTTCATCTGCTTTCCCAACCAGACTCTGTCTTTAACATAAGGGGAACAAAACACCGATGCCAGCTGCAATCCCTCTTTCCCTCAGGTGTTTTGTGCCAAACCAGCCGTACAGCGAGGGAAATGAAACGAGAAGAGCGGAGCTGAAAGGGAGGATGCTCCTGAGGACGTTTCACCTTTGGATCCATCCATGATTCCCCACAGGTAGATGAACAAGGAGCGGATTCCCATCTGCAGCAGCAGCTCGTAGCCGTGGTACAGACTGATACAGAGGGCAAAGTCTCCTTCAATGATGCCTTGATGGATTGCCTGTGGGAGAAAACTCCAACTGAGTTAGGAAGTGGCCGAGGAGCAGGAATTCCTGACCAGAACCAGAGTGACACCTGAGGAGCAGAGCAAAGCCCAGCGTGATGCCCAGGGAGCAGTTTGTCCACCAGAGCCCTCAGGGGACAGACTCCACAGTGCTCAGTGAAGGCAATCCTCTTCCACCTCCAAAATACTCTCCAAAATACCTCTGTTATCTCCCAAGATTAGCTCATCAACCCTCAGACTCTGAGAGCTGAACCATCAGCATTTGGGAAACCAAGGGACTCCTGGCACATCCACCCAGGCTACAAAATTAAGCCAGGAAAGTTGCCTTGCCCACAGCAAAGGAGATTTCCCACTGCTCTTTTTGAGGCACACAGCCTTTTTTGAGGCAATTTCCTTTAAGTTCACAAAATTTGACCATTTCATGAGGATTTACCAAAAAATAGGAGCAGGAATACAGCTTTGAGGGGAAAATGAGAACTTGGCTGTCAGTAATTACAATGTAAGTTCTCAAAACAATTTCACGTTGGAAATGGAGTTCCTGATCTTTTCCTTGACCCTCCTATACTGGCATCCAGAAACATGGAACAATTAGGAATATTTTATGGATTCCACAGATGATCTTTCAGATCCCTTCCATCCCAAACCGTGCTGTGATTCTACGATATTTTATTCCATGGCTAAGAACAGAAATCTGCTTAAAATGTCTCAGGAAATGTTGTAGCTCTGGATTATTTCTATTTATTCCCTACTTTAATGGCATGAAATAAATTAAGAACTTACTGCATGTTGTGCAGGGGGATTCTTCCTGTACTGATCCCTTGCCAGGATGATCTGGTACTTGGTCAGGCTGGGAATATCCCTCCTGGATAAAACTCCCACCTTGATCAGGCGCCCAGCGAACGCTTCCAGCACCTGCAACCAAAACCCAGCACTGGTAAAGGGGGGGTTGAGCCCGTTAAATTATAAAAATAATTTTATTTTTATAGGTCCTACACAACAGAACACGAGCAGCTCATTGGTTTTATTTGAAACACAGAAATTTTCAAAGTGAGCTGTGCTGAATTCTGAGTGCTTTGTTACTGTACCTGGGGCTCTGCCCCACCTTTATCAGGATGTTTTTAGGTTAATTCCCCAAATTCCTGCCAGAGCACTTGGACAAGGCTCTCAGGCACAGGGTGGGATTGTTGGGGTGTCCTGTGCAGGGTCAGGAGTTGGGCTCACGATCCTTGGGGGTCCCTTCCCACTTAGGAGATTCCGTGAACATCCCCTAAGGATTTGTGCCCTCCTTTCTACAGAGCAACACCCTCCTGCCCCCAGGACAGCCCTGTATCCATCCAGGAGCTGAGAAGGGGAAATGCCCTGGGATGAGGGATGGAACAAGGGCTGAGCCAGCAGAGAGGGAGGGGAACGGGATGGACACCCCGGTCTGGAACTGGGGCTGCAGCTCCCCTCTCACTGCTCACACTCCAGTGGCATTTTGACCCCAGGAACACCTGGATTCACCCCTGAGATGACTGAATTGGGTGAAGGACTGGCCAACACGTCCAAAATCTGTGTGTGGAAGGGAGGGGAGCTGGGACACACGAGCAGAGAGGAATGGGCACAGGCCCAGCAGCGTGTCCCGTTTCCTCCAGAACCCACCCCAAAACACAGCCTGTTTTCAAACATCACATGTACCTGCTTTCCACCTCGGTGCAGCAAGGACAATAACCTGCACTAATGCATCTTAATCCTGTTTTTCCTCTTTGTTTCCCAGCCTTAGGTGGTCAGGATTTTTCCACAGACTTAGTTTGGCCTGAGCGCTAACTCTGCCGTAATTGCAGTAATCAGATTTGTCCTACAAACATTGTTTACAACCTGTTGGCCCCCTTGGCCAAGGGCCCCAAAAACATCCCAGTGCACAAGAACAGGCTGCTCCAAAGGCTGAGACGATTCCCCATCGCTGCTTCCCTGCACACCGTGTTTCCCCAGCTTTCCAGGTGCTCCAGCAGCAGCACAGCTGCCCTGCCCTAAGAGGGCCAGGGTGTAACAAATGCTTCATCCCTCTACGGTCCCTCCAGCCCACTGAAAAGCATCCAACTAAACCAATAAAGCCAGGCCCAAGTCAGGCTTGACACACTGATCCCAGCAGGCCTGGAGCTGGTGGGGAGAAAATGTCCTGGCAGGTAAAGAAAGCCACGTGTAAAATGCAGCCTGTGTTTGTCCCTGAGTACCAACGTTCCACCTGTGCTCTCCAGGCACTGCTCCTGTGCTGGGTTCCCAGAACCCGTGAGGATGCACCAAAATCCTTAACAAGCACCTGCTGCTCGTGCTCTGGCACTGCAGGGGCAGCTTAGTTTAACTTTTCTCTGCTTGCTTTGATTATTGCTATGGATTGGTTTATAATTTAGTTTGTAATATAGTTTATATATAGGTCTTCTGTTACCTTCTTACTCTGTGTGCAGAACCTGTGTGGCATTAAAATGAAAACAGAATCACAGAGTGGTTTGGGGTGGAAGGACCTCAAAGCCCACCCAGCCCCACCCCTGCCATGGGCAGGGACACCTCCCACTGTCCCAGGCTGCTCCAAGCCCCAATGTCCAGCCTGGCCTTGGGCACTGCCAGGGATCCAGGGGCAGCCACAGCTGCTCTGGGCACCCTGTGCCAGGGCCTGCCCACCCTCCCAGGGCAGAATTTCCTCCCAATATCTAACCTAAATCTAATCTAAAATCCTAAGGAATGGAGTGGGAATAATTGCCGTCATCACTGACAGCAGCATTAATCCCCTAAAGAACCAAAAATGTAAGGAGAAATTTGGAAGGGCGAAGGAAAAGCCCCAGCTGAACTGGGGGAGACGTGCTGGGGAATTTCCACCCTGCCCATCCGTGCCCACAGGTCACTCCACACCAGCAGACTGGAGCCACCCTGGCAAGCAGCTTACAGCAGACAAAGGGAAATCACAGACATGGAGCCAGAATTCTGAGTGCTTTGGTGCATTTTGGGTTGCTCCTCTCCCCTGGGAGGGTGGGCAGGCCCTGGCACAGGGTGCCCAGAGCAGCTGTGGCTGCCCCTGGATCCCTGGCAGTGCCCAAGGCCAGGTTGGACATTGGGGCTTGGAGCAGCCTGGGACAGTGGGAGGTGTCCCTGCCATGGCAGGGCTGGCACTGGGTGGGCTTTAGGGTCTCTTCCAACCCAAACCATTCCATGGCTTCGCTCTGGGCCTGGGGCAGCCCCTCCCTGCCCGCTCTGTGTCCCCTGGGGCACCTGGAGGGAGCCCAGCTGTGGGCACCGAGCACCCAAAGGGCTCCAGGGCCCTTCCCAGCCCTGTCCAGGTCTCCTTTATCCCCAGGGAAGCTGGGTCACGGCCTCACACAGCTCCAGGGAAAGCCAGGCAGGACACTCCAGCCCCAGGCATTCCTTCTAATTAAGGCTCATGGATTAATTAAGCCAAATAAACCACTAACACCTCTAACACCACCAACAAGCAAACACCAACTGGAGGCTACAATAGTGCCAGGAGTTTCTGGAGGAAAGGGGGGGGGAAGAAGAAATCAAATGTTGTTTTCTTAAAATACAGTCAAAAATTCACCAAGCCACTAGGAAAGCTGAGTGCACAAGGAATTCATTTCTCATATTACTGAGAACAAAATTCAAGACATGGTTTTGTTTTAAGGGTTTAAAATTCAGAACTTTGTGTTCTATCACAGAGTGTGTTACTGTCCTTTGTTTTTCAATCTGGGCTCTATCTGACAAGTCCCTGTAAAAGGACAGAGACAGAGATGTCTGTGCCAGCTACAGGAAGAGGTATTTACAAAATAAACCAAAATGCTGACCGTGAAGGAAGAACTCAGTGCTTTTTATTTGAATGGATACCACTGGAATAGCTCATTAGCCTCCCATCAAACCCCAAACAGCTGGACACAGGACACTTGAAATGCTGAAGATGAAGCTTAAACTATGTCTCAAGTAGTGGAAATGGAGTCAGTCTTTTCATAAATGTTCCTCTTGAAAAGAAATTAATGCTTTCATTAAAAAGTACTGGCCACAAAATCTAATATTTCAGCACTGGTTAATTATTTCCTATAGTTGTTGCAGAGCTTTTTTTTTTTTTCAAAAAAAAAAGAAATCTCCATTACATGTACTTTTCTGTTTCATCCCTTGACCCAGTTTCTAACATATAAGAAAATGATATTGTCCCTGTTTGCTCAATGTACACCCCTGTCTGATTTAATCACCTTCTGCAAAACAAAGCCTGCACTGTTATGAAAGACAGCAGGATCCAGTCACCTGGAGCTTCAAACTAACAGGGAACAGTAAACACAACCTACTTAGGAGAGCCTCAGAGCAGGCACTGCTCACTGATTGCATTTATCTTGCCTCCATAGCTTCATTTTTAATTAAAAAGATAATACTTCTGGAAAAGTCCCCTCAGCCTTTCCAAAACATTGCAGTGTCGTGTTACACAAACACAGCTATAGAATTAATCCCAATTAATTGCTTAGGAGCGCTCGTGGCTTTCTCTCCAGCTCACCAACTGGAGTTCAGGGCTGACAGATTTACAGCCAGCAGATAAAAGAGGACTGGCAGAGTTATCCCATCCTGCACAGAACTTGCCAAGAACACAAAGACTTCCTCTGTTCTGAGGTATCTCCCACAGCAAACCACAATGAGCTCTTGGAGCTTGTACCCACCATGAGCTTAGAACCCGGTTTGGGAGCTCTGACAGGAGCTGAGGACTTGTGGACAGGGCAAAGAGCTGCTCCTGTGCCAGCTGCACCTCACTAAAAACTGCTCCTAATCTGTTTTCTGTTGGCACAATAAAAAACAAAGGCTCTAAACTAACGCCCTGACCTAATTATTTTGGTGCAGATTTGCAGGGGTTCTTTTGGCAAAGAAAAACACCCATAAAGAACTGTTAGTGTGGCTTTTCTTCCCCAGTGGAGAAGGAGGGGTGGCAGAAACCAGCTGCCCAGCAGACACAAACAAGGACTCCAGAGGTGCATCCCCTCCACAGGAGCCCCCCCAGTGCTCCCAGCCTCCCCTGACAGCCCTGACTGGGTTTTACAGGGTCACACTGGGCTGAAGGAGCTGCACCTTCCTCCACTCTTCCCCTGCCCTCCCAAACCCCCTGGCTCCATGTTTTCAATGCCCAATGTGGAATCCCAGACTGGTTTGGGTTGGAAAGGGACCTTAAATCCCACCCAGTGCCACCCCTGCCATGGCAGGGACACCTCCCACTGTCTCAGGCTGCTCCAAGCCCCAATGTCCAGCCTGGCCTTGGGCACTGCCAGGGATCCCTTCCCAACGTGCTGGGGCTGAGCTGGTGAGAAGGAAACGAGCCCAGGTAGTACCAGTGAGGTCCCACCACACCCCACCCCACCGCTCTGTCCTAAGGGGATCCCCCAAAGCAGGGAGTAACCAAGAGCTCCAGGACAAACCCAGGTCTGTGCTGTGGCCACGCACCTCATGGACACCCCCACTGCTCCCACCCTCTGCTCCACAGCCTCAACTTCCCAAGGAAGAGAGCAAAGGAAGGCAGGGCAGGGCAAAAGGAGACTCTGCCCACCAGGCCCTGCTGGAGATCGGGCTCAGGAGGGGTTTCCACCCCAAGGATCCACAGCAGGGTGTGGCCAGGCTGTCCTAGGGCAGAGATCCTGCAGGGAGGTGTGAACGCAGCCAGAGCCTTCACTGCTCCAGGGAAGGTCAGGGATGATCCAGAGCATTCCCTGCTTTGTTCCAGCACTGAAACCAGGAAGGTTTGGGTTCCCAAGTGTGATACCTCGAGGAGTGCCCATGCAGTAACCAATATTCCCAAAAGTAACTTCCAGAAGCAAGTCCCAGGAGCAAACCATGTTTAGTGTCTGCCAGCTGGGGGAGGCTTTGGAGTTCTGACTGGCACTGAGTTTTAATTTTTCTCCTGTAAAACTTCAGAGTCGTGACAAACAAACTCTAAATCAGGGAGAAAGTACATTTTGTGCAAGTTTCCTCCTGACATTTTCTCACCTGGCCAATAAAGGAAGGAAAGCAGCAGGGACACAGCAGGGTAGGGTGGATTTTACCTGATCTTGTCACTCTCCAAACCCAATATTGATCAGCCTGGTAATGGTCTTAGCACCAAAAGTTTTGTTTTAAGTTAATACAAACTCATTCAGACTCTTCCCAGTCTTCCAGGGTCATGAGACACACTGAAAATCCACTGTTCTTCCCTGGAAGTTGGGATCCATCCAAAAAATCCAACACTTTGTCCTTTTCTAACAGCTGAGTTTTCTCCTGTTACAGCATTTTTAATTTCCTAAAGCTTATAAAACAAGACCTACAGATTTTACTTTTCAACTAATTTCACCAAGAACAATTTCACTTTTTTACTTGAAAAAGAAGTGGCTTTTCCACATCAACCTGCCACTCAGTAAGTGACTGCCAGACAGAAAGGAGCACCCTACTGAGAATGTTTTGGATCCCAAATTTTTAAGGCTGAATATTAACTTTTCTGTCATATTCAGAGATAGAACCTGCCAGGGAAGCACCAAGAGCACAGCACTACCAAAACCGTGTTATCTCAACAGTGGCTGTTTATCAGCCAGCAGTCATACACAAAACTAGCAAGTTTGGGGAAAAAAACCCAACAAATACAACAAAAATCAGCTTTTTTCACCTGCAGTAACGAGTTCCTCTTATCTGTCCAGACACAGACCACCACATCTTCAGCACTCTATCAAATGCAGTAATTACTGAACTCATCAGGAATCAAAGACAAATTAAATACACACAGAGTAACTTGTACAGATGGATTTTTAAAACAGGATTTTTAACTCCTCACAGCCTCTTTCTCATAGTCAATATTCTGTGGCATTTCTCACAAATAGAGAAATTTAGCTGTGATTTTAAACTATTTTCCTGCTGGTTTTCTGCTCGTTGTTTTTTCTCTTACCTCCAGCAAAGATGCTTAATACTTAAACCAGAAATAATTTCATTTAAGCAGCTATTAATTCACATAATTAATGCTTGAGCAAAAGAGATGGGACAGTTTGCCATGAATTATTTATGCAGGATGGGCAGAAAAAGAACTTCCACGCATCGACTCAAACAAAAACCACCAGTTCCTGGAAGAAATCTCCAAGAGCCAGGATGCCCTCCCTTGGTACTGATAACCCAGCTGCCAAAATTCAGTGGAAAGGTCAGTGGAAAATTCCTTCCCCCAGCACCGGAGTGTGTCAGTGGGATTTACCTGGGGCATGGATGGGCTCCCACCGCGCCTCCCCTCAGGTGCCGAGGGTTCAGCCGGGTCTGAGAGGGAAATGTGCTCACTGCCAGAAAATTCCCCGCTGGGAGGGAGCCCTCGGTGCTGCTCGGGGGGCAGCTGCCCGTGAAATCGGATCAGCACCCACCCGGACACTTAACCAAGCATCGCATCCAGCCTCGCTCCGGGATTTGCCTTCCCAGTGAATTCCAGAGCCGCTGGTGCTGGTTCACGGCCAAACCCCGCTCGGGGGCCGGTGCTTCGCTCCCTGCGGCCACCGCACCCCAAAAACCCCATCGGGACATTCCCACCGGCAGCTGCGCCCCCTTTGCAAATTCCCCAAGGAGCACTCCCCGGGAACAGCAGGATTTCGGGCTGCCCTGCCCGGAGCACAGTCGGGACTGGCACAGCTCGGCTGCCAAGGCAAGTCAGGGCTCATTTCCACGGCCAGCTCGGCCCCTGGGGCTGGGGAGCCAAAGCTGAGCCTGGAGAAAGGGACTGACCAGAAAAAGGGTAAAAGGAGGGGGCGGATTAAGCATCACAACAGTCACATCCCCAACCTCCAGCTTTCCCTGTAAGCATCAACAGGGCACAGAAAAGGGGTGTTTTCCTATTCTTCTAACCCCGAAATGCCCCGAGATTCCCCTTTCCTGCCTGCACAAAAAGGGCCACAACAGTCATTTCATGTTAAATTTGGAATGAAAGACAACACAGAGTCCACACAGACTCCTGACTGAAATCCAGATCCTGCTTTAATTGCCATATCCACCCCACAACGGGGCTGCTCATCTCCCCTGCAAACAAGGGCTTGTCTCAAGTGCAAAATTATGCAGCTGAAAACTTCCAAAGCTGGACTTCAGTAACAAAATATCCCACAGTTTTTGCACTCCTAACTCCTAATATTTTGGAAAGACCTCAGAGACTTCCTGAATAAAACGAAAGATCTTTAAAGTGTGGTTTGAAAGCGGCAAAATAAAATCACAATAAAGAAGGACTAAGGGGACATGAAGAGCAGTGGGGAAAACACGATGAAGAGAACAGCTGGCAAGGAGGGAATGAATGGGAAAACAGAACACAAACTTGTGTGAATTCTGCACTGCTCGGTCCCTGCAGCACGGGGTGAAGGCACGGAGCGCCGGGAGCGGGCATCCATCCCTGGATCCATCCATCCATCCCCGGGCTGCCGGGTGCCCTGCCCGGCGCGGGGCGGGCAGAGGCGGCTCCCCCCCGCCCCCCAGTCCCTTGCCCGGGCACCCAGCGCCCCGTGCCGTCTCTCTCTCCATCCCCGCGCGGCGCGGGGCGGGCAGAGGCGGCTGCCCCCGCTCCCCCCGCCGCCGGCCCGTGTATAAAGCCCCGCGGCGGCGGCGCGGCGCCGAGCGGGGATGGAGACGGGCGGGTGCCGCATGGGCGGCGCGGGGCCCGGCGGCCCGGCCGCGATCACGCTGGAGGAGCTGGACGGGCTGGCCGAGGAGAGCCCCGACTCCGCGTACCACAGCCACGGCAGCAGCCTGGAGGAGGAGGCGGCCGAGCGCATGGACGACGAGGAGCAGGAGCGGCTGCTGAGCTACTGGCAGAGCGTGGGCCGGGGGCACCAGGTGGACGTGCCCCGCGGTAAGGCCGGGATAAGCCGCTCG
>VWZW01002622.1:40218-54293 GCA_013397115.1 Edolisoma coerulescens
GGATCAGGGACGGGCGGGCGGGATGGCCCCGGCACCGCGCTGGGGCTGCGGGACACGGCAGTGAACAGCCGGCCACGAACAGCCGGCCACGAACAGCCGGCCACGAACAGCCGGCCAAGCCCGGTGCGAGGCTCAGACACCAAAGGCTAGCCCTGAAGCAGCTAAAGCTTCAGCCGGGGGGATGCAAAGCTTGCCGTAGTGTAGAGGAGCGGCTGCAGCAGCACTGGGGTGACCTATTCGTACTAAAAACAACCAGTGCGAGTTTTCAGGCTTAATTAAATATTAAATTGACTACCTGCAAAAGCATTCTTCCTAAGAATATCCCCTATGTCTATGCAAAAAGTCAGTACTTTAAGGAAAGAGGGCTGTATTTAAAAACTTAAAAAGGGCACAGAATAAACAAGTAAAAGATTGGTTTGCTTTTGACAGAGAGGCTCCCAGGCTCGTCTTAGTCAGGAATTGGTTGTTTTCAATTTTAAGAAAGACTGGAGACTCTGAAAGACTGATGAGTCAGAGAACTCCTAACAAGCCGCAGAGAGTCACTACAAGCTCAGCTCGGTCACAGGCTTTAACTCTGCCCTGTCCTGCCCAGAGCAGCAGAGATCTGCAGCATCTCTGCCTGCAGGGAACTCGCCTTCTTTGGTGGGGAGAGCCACACCGTGCCCAGACCGCACTGGTCATTATCAGTATTAAATTACTGTGCTTAAAAAACTCTTGCTATATTCCAACACAGCAAATGGAGTCAATCCTCCTTTTCCAGCCACACCTTAAAGTCTCACCTTAACTCTATAATGCTTTAACAATGACAATTAACGTGCTAGAAGAAGGGTAAGATCGGTCTGAACAGAGCTCCCTGCCTTGCCTTGTTCTCGCTGCCCCTGGAGGGGTCTCTGGATGCCCACTGCCATCCCAGAGTTTCAATACTCGCTCCAGCAGCCACGGGGCTGTTCTGGAATGCTGGAATCTGACAGCTCCGGGATGCCCAGGGCACGGAGGGAGGGGAGAGCAGGGGGTCCCTGTTTAGCACACCCGGGTGCAGTGTGAACTCCTGGATGCAGAGCGGTCCTTAAGAGAGCTCTGTGCAGCAGAAACCCAGAGCCCTTCCCACAGAATTATCTGGTGCTCTGATGCAGTGTGAAACACAGCATTGGAATTCCTAAATTCCATTAGGAGGGATACAAAGTCCAAGGAATATGTCCAAAGCAGCGTTTGACCATGTTTTAGTTATACAGTGTCACAGGTTTGCTCTGTGGCACTCAGCACGTTACAAAAATCAAGATAGAATAACACAAGATTTTTCTTCAGCTCCTGTCCAGGGCTGAGGGAGGAGGGGAGGCAATGGAGGGGATTTTCCAGAAGGAGGAATCCCCCTGTCACAAGGAGCAGATCCCTGGGATCCCTGTGCCCTGGGAGCAGGCACAGGACCCGAGGGAGCAGCTGGAGCTGTGTCAGGGGGATTGGGATGGATTTTAGGGAAAGGTTCTTCCCCCAGAGGGTGCTGGGCACTGCCCAGGCTCCCCAGGGAAGGGGCACGGCCCCGAGGCTGCCAGAGCTCCAGGAGCGCTTGGGCAGCGCTGCCAGGGATGCCCAGGGTGGGGCTGTTGGGGGGTCTGGGCAGGGCCAGGGGCTGGGCTGGGTGGTCCCTGTGCATCACTGAAACCACGACTTAAGAAAACACAACTGTCCTTGTCCCCCTGCTGCCTGCCAGCTCAGCCTTGTGCAGGTGGAGCTCTCCAGACCGGGACAACACAAAGCCTTCACAAACTGAAGGATAAAACTCCCCAAATGACTCTAATCAGTTGTAATCCCTATCCTCTGCATTAATATGGATGAAAAAAACATATCTCCCCCCCTGCTAATTGATAACGTAATCTAAAAACAGAGTTAACTTTTCTAGAGTCCTGAAAGCTTTCCTAATTCTTAGAAAATTCAGTGCTGAACTCTAATTACTTCTATTTTTCCCTCAGCCTCCAAAGGGATCAATTTCACATGTCAGTTATTAGTTACATTTTAAACATTTCCCAGTAACATATTTCAAAGCAAACAAAAATGTTTACGCTCAACTTCAATGTAGCTTTCTCCCCTTCATTTTTTCCCTCCCCTTTGTTTAAGGATCTTTACTATTCCAAACAGTCTTAAGGCTAAAGCCCTGGACTGGATGCCAGGAGATGGAGGTTTGATTCCCAGCTCAGCTACAGATTTACTAAGTGACCTCGGCCAAGTTAATTCTCCTGCGTCTTAATTCTCCTCTTCTCTCAAACATGGATAACACTCTCTTCCCCCATCATCCTGCCTCTTCTGAGACCCTGAGGCACTTCAGACTCCCAGAGAAAGGGCTCTGGGAGCTGAAACTCGTCCTTTTCCTGCATGTCCAGTACACACCATGAGGCAGCAGGGCAGGAATTCACATCCAGACTGTCAAACCCTGCACATAAAATTGAGTTTCTGATCCTCTAAGTACAAAAATGCCTTCATCACTTCAGCTTTGGGAGGCAAGGGACCAAACTCTTGTGGAAGAAAGACTTTCAGTTCCTAGGACTGACCTTATATCCAGTTTCCAAGGCTGTCTGTCAGGGATCAGCTCCTAAGCAGAATTTATTAATGACCTTCAGCTAGAATTGATGTCAGGGCAACCACAGTTACAAATACACCTTTAGACATGAAACATCCTTGGGAAATCAATTCCCACAGCAGTATTTCCTTGAGCCCGTGAACAAGAGCAGCCAACCTAATTCACTTCACATGGATACCCCTGAATCCAACAGCAAAAGAGTTGCTGGAATTGGGAATGTTCCCTGCACAGAGGCAGGAAATGGGGCACAGCCAAAGCTTTCCACAGACCCTTGGGAAGCTGCAATACAGGGAATGGGAGAGGGAAACCTGTTCCTGACAGAACCCAGGTAACCTCTCCTAGGAAAAGCTTTATCCTTCCCTGGCAGAGAGCCAACAAAACCAGTCCCAAAGAGCCCAGAGGAACGAAGCCCAGCTCAGAGCTGTTTCTGCAGCCTGACGGGGAACTGTGCGCTTCTGTTGCAGACATGGCAGAGCCCATCCAGCAGCTGACCAGGAACAACAACCCCCAGGAGAGACAGACCATCCCCTTCACCCTGATCCAGCGCAAGGAGAAGGTACTGCTGCCCTTCCCAGCACTGGCATTCCCAGCTCCCAGACATGGGGCTCCTCAGAAAGTCCTTTTAACTGTTCGGGATTGTGAACATCGAGTGCAAAGCATTGTAACTGTGCCTCTCCCTCTCCTCTGGAACATCTCATCCATTGTACATGTGTAATTTTCTTTTTTGCAAGGTAGAAACGATCAAGAAAGCCAGAAGATGGGCAGGAATTACAACCTTTGTGACATAATTAATTTAACAAAACCCCCTCTTACTTTGCCTTTTGAAATCAAATGCCCATTTTCTTCTTTTAAATCAGTGTGTTTGCTCCTTTACAGTCATGTTGATAAAACCTTAGCAAACAGTACTTGAAAGAGATAAATATCTGAATTTAAAACCAAAAATGTACTTCTGTATCATGGATCATTATCAAACAAAACAGCAATTTGCAAATCCATCTTATCCTCAAATAAAAAACTGAAATTAATGTACAGCAAATTCCTTCCAGCTCAGGAAATGTGGAAACAAATGTCTAACCTTAAACCAACAAACCATGAAAACCTTTACTGAGCGACATTTTTGCCACATTTCATTTAAATAGATCTAAATAATTCACATTTATAAACACCATCATTTGAGTGTGTTTCATCTAAACAGTTTGGGACTCCTGACTGTTTATGTTGTAATGAAAAGCTTGAAAGCATTTTTTAATGTTACAGTATTACTGTAACAACTGCAGCTAAAAAATAAGGTCATTCAGTGTTAATTGCAACTAAATGTTTCATAGTGCCAGTCCAAAAAATGACAGATCCTTATTTTAAAGGAGAACTACCTAAAAATTTGCCGAAGCCAGTTTTGGCCCCAAATCAGCTGTGTATTCCTTGGTTTATAGGAAAAAGGATTAAAATTCACGTTCCTTTCAAGATCACGTCACAGAGCTGAAAAAAAGATGCAGTTTTTCTTGTGCTCCACTTGTATTTGTTTGGTTGATATTTTTAGAGGATTAAATTAAAGCCCCGAATTCTCCTGTGTGTGTTTGCAGCTGGGAGATCTGCTCTATGAGAAAAGGCAGTACGGGAAGGCCAAGTGGGCTTGTATCAAGATGAAAGAGAAGCAGTACGAACAGAGCATCTGCCTCGGGTTCATGAAGCTCATGAGGTACATCTGTGAGCAGAACTCCTCAGGTAACGGGCACCTCAGTCCTTCAGTAGAGTTAGAAATTGTATTTCTGCTCTAGCTCCTCCTAATTAAGGAGGTGCTTTGATTAGCTTTTCCCAAATACACCTCCCTGTAGGGATATTTTTCCGTGATACAGCCTTTCTAGAAAAATCATAGAAATCATGGAATGGTTGGGGTTGGAAGGACCTTAAATCCCATCCAGTGCCACCCCTGCCATGGCAGGGACACCTCCCACTGTGCCAGGCTGCTCCAAGCTCTCTGCTGCAAATCTGGCATTTGCTACAGGATTTTAGGGGTTTTATTTTCACAGCAGCACTGAAATCAGAGTGTGACACCAAAAGAGACCAGAGTTTTCTGCCTCTTTCCCTTTAGTTCTAGATATTAAATTGTCCCTGTCCCAATGGACACGGACAATTTGTGGTTGAAGCCATGTTTTCCACAAAGATAATCCAGTTTTAACTCAAAGTAATGGCAAATCCACCATGTCCTTGAGAGCTTGTGGCTGCCTGTAAAATGTGCACCTGGTGTCCAGTCCAATTTAATCTGGTTTTCACTTCCAGACATCAGTTCTCATATTTTTCATCCTCCAGTTATTACAAAGTTTTGCCATGCCCAGTGCTCTGTGCTGTAATTGAGTCAGCCCTTAAGTGTCTTTCCAAGAAAATACAAACATTGATCACAAAAGCTTTTCCTTCCCCACTCTCCCCATTCTTTTAACACTTTAACATGGTTTAAAAGTAATTTTAGCTCCAGAACTGCAGGTTCTTTTTCAATCTGTACTGAAGCAAAGTTCCCTCTGTCAGCCATCTCTGCCTCCTGCAGTCCAAACACACAGCAGTGCAAAAAAATACTGCAGCATTTTTAACAACAGCCAGCAAACCCTCGATGAATTCACAGAGCAGCCCCTTCTCTCGCCTGCAGTTCTGTTCCCAAATATTTAAGCCACGACACAAGGTCAGTTTGAAGATAAACACAACTCTTTTAGGAGGGGGAGCAAACTCCTGCCCCACGTGAAGAGGGCAGAGCTCACCAAATGCTGTTTGGGACACACACGCACAAACATCTGCACACACACACGGAATACAAAGCACAGGGAAATCATGGAATCACAGATGGTTTGGAAGGGACCTTAAAGCTCCTCCTGTTCCACCCCTGCCACGGCAGGGAAACCTCCCACTGTCCCAGGGTGCTCCAGCCTGGCCTTGGGCACCGCCAGGGATCCAGGGGCAGGCACAGCTGCTCTGGGCACCCTGTGCCAGTGCTCCACTGCAACTTCCAACTTGGAGCACACCCCCCCGTCTGAACCATCCCAATGAAATCCTTTCACCAACCCCGTGGCACTCATTTAAACAACTCAGTACGAATTCAGCAGGCAAGCACAGTGTGCAAACCTCCTCTTGCGTCTCCTGAATCCCCCCCAACGCCCCGTGTGTGCCCAGGGCTGTACCTGGGGATCACCATCCCCATCGTGACCATCGTGCACACCAACGAGGCGCAGTCGGCGATGACGCAGGCGGTGACAGTGGCCTATTACCTGCCCGAGGTGCTGCAGGACCAGCCCCCGCACCCCTTCGACTCCGACATCAGCATCGAGGAGTGGCCTGCCACCATTGTCTACAGCAGGTGAGAAATGCTGCAACTCTGCTCTGCTGAGCCCAGGAGAAAGGTGCAGTTCTCAGTCTGGGCACGTTACCATTTTTAAAAGGTAACAAACGGTAAAACTTCATTTTCAGGAGTTGTAAAAGCTGCCTGTTGTGTGAATGGGATGGTCGGGAAATAATGGTTAACTATTTATATCAGGAAAAGTTCTTCCCCCAGAGGGTGCTGGGCACTGCCCAGGCTCCCCAGGGAATGGGCACGGCCCCGAGGCTGCCAGAGCTCCAGGAGCGTTTGGGCAGCGCTGCCAGGGATGCCCAGGGTGGGGCTGTTGGGGGGTCTGGGCAGGGACAGGGGTTGGACTCCATGATCTTTGTGGGTCCTTCCAGCTCAGGATATTCTACATTTGTATCAATTGGTAAAATGACACATCTGTAAATGTGTGATAAAACACCCTCAAGACTAGTCTGTGTAGTCGAGAACAAAGTGTCCAACATGGCACAGAAAATTATAAAAAAAAAATTGCTTGGGATCACTCACAGTCAGTACCCAGTACCACTGATGAAACACAATGAAGTAATTCAATGGGCATTTCTAGGCTCTGGAAAAACAGTGGGTTTTAGAAAGAATCACAGAATTAACCAGGTTGTAAAAGACCTTTGAGATCACCGAGTGCAACCTGTGACCTAAAACCACCTTGTCACCAGATCATGGCACAGAGTGCTTTTCTTAAACACCTCCAGGGACGGTGACTCCACCACCTCCCCAGGCAGCCCATTCCAATGCCCAATCACTCTTTTTGTGAGGAGCTTTCTCCTCGTGTCCAGCCTAAACCTCCCTGGTGCAGCTTAGGGCTGTGCCCTCTCAGCCTGTCCCCGTTCCCTGGGAGCAGAGCCACCCCCACCGGGCTGCTGCCAGCTGCGGCTGATGTGAACTGACCGTTGCAGGAGCTTCCGAGGGATCACCAACGAAGACTCGATCATGAGAGAGATCAACCTGCTGGCAGCCATCCTGGAGAGCCCCGAGCTGTGCCTGCGGGACACGTTCATCATCGCCGGCTACACCAACCCGGCCGCCGCCAACCGCCACAACGAGATCTGGTTCCTGCAGCGGCCCTGAGCCCCCGCCGAGCTGCTGCCCGCAGGTGACCCGGGGCAGCCCCGTGCCCCCCTCACAGGTCAGCAACGGGGCTCTCAGCGGGGTTGGGAAGGGTCAGCCCAGCTCAGCCCCAGGTCACGCCCCACACACAGATCCCTACGGCAACTCTGACAGCTTCTACACCAATTCCATGGAGGCTTTTAGCACTTTAAAAGTTAGTTCACCTTATCTATTTTTTTTTTTTTTTACAAGGTAAGGGAGGCAGAGACCTTTCCCTTCATCCATTTTCTGGCATCCCTAGCCTGCCTGTGGCTCGGGATGGTCCCTGGGGACATCCCGGAGCCCTGGCCTGCTCTGGTGTTGCACAAAGACCCCGCTGGGGCTTTCAGTGGGACACACACCAAACCCACCTCACACAGGCAGAGAAAGAATGTCCAGGTCTTAGTTCCTGAAGAGAACTACCAGATTTAGCCCACTGGGATGAAAGCACAGAGTAAGAACAGGCCAGTGCTGACAGCTGTGACACAGAGATTCCCAATGCTTACCTCAGAAAGCTCCCAACCAAAGCACCCCGAGTCTGGAGAAGAGACCAAAAAGGCACCACAGCCCTACTGCCCATTCAAGTGTTGACAGCAAAATTACGGGTTACCTTCACCACACTCCCCCAGGAATCCCATGACTGGCTCTGGCATTCCTAAGGAGACACTGGTTATTTTTAACTCCAGTTTTCTGAACAGTTTATCCTCACAGCTTTGCTGGATGTCGAACCACTGCAGCTGGAGCAAATTGTTCAGAACTTGTGACACTGCTCCAGCAATCCCACGCTGTTAACGGGATAAATGGCACAAATATTCCCAGAGAACATCCCAGCTAGGAGTGACCTTGGGCAGTCACCTCTGCTGAGAGCGGGGCCAGGCAGAGCTGGCTGCTCCAGGCAGCACAGCTGGGTTGGAGCATCCCCAGGCATGGGGAGCCCACAGCCCCTCTGGGCCTGTCCCAGAGTCTGACCACCCTCACTGTGAGTTTCTTCTGCCTAACACCCATTTGTTGTTTGTTTTGCCCTTCACCCCTATGATAACCCTTCAGCTGCCAGCCTGGCTTGCTGCAGAGGCCGAGCTCCCACATTCCAGAGCCCCCAGAAGGTCTGGGAGCAGCATTCCCACTGTTCCACACAGCCCAAAAGCACCTACTGCACTTTAGAATCAGGGTAGCAAACAATTTTGCTCTCCAAAAATCCCTCCCTAACATCTCCCCTTACTGATACGATGGTAGAGTTTATTCTTAATAGAAGTACATGTCTTTTTATATGAAATTCACTGAGTACATCACCAGCATTATTTATTGATTACAGGATTTAGGGTTTCAACAGAGCTTCTGTGCTCTTTAATTACAACACACAGACCAGCAAGCAGAGCCAGTGGCTGCTAAGTCACAGCAGGGTGAAAAAATAACTCCAAAAATGGATTTGTGGAGGGCTTCTGAAAGAACCTGAAGCCTTCTGGTCCCACAGGAGCTCTGTGCTCAACCCAAAACCTGTCCCTGAGCAGCAGGATCAGAGTGGCCCTGGCTTAAGTGGGACCAAGGTGCCCTCTGGTGCCTGCTGGGCACAGAGATTCCTTGGGAAGCAGCAAGGAGAGGGAAAAAGGAAATAGAAAATAAAAAAGAGACACAAAACCTTAGTTTTAACACAAACAAACCAAGAATCTTTATGGAGAGGAAAAAAAAAACCCAAGTCAACTAAAATGCAATACAGTGTCCCAGTCAGGGAAAAGGAAAATTAAAAATGCCAGCCAGTATTAAACTAAAAGCTCTTAAATAAAGAAAAGCAGTAAAAATATTTAAAACTGAGTTGAATAGAGGGCCCAGGGAGGCATTAAATAAAAGGTTTTCTTCTCATATCCTCCCCCAGATTTTCATAAGAGCGAATAAAAGTTATTTGCACCTTTGACAAGATTTTATGGCAAATTAAAGAAGTTTCTGCCATCTGATTGCTTTTGCCAGTTAGAGAAATTCTCGTAACGCTTTGGCACAACAGATGTTGGCTAGCTCCTGCAAGCAGTGAAACCCTCTCACCACAGAGCACCTGTCTGTGCACAATTTCCACTTCAACCCTCTCCTGCAAAAGCATCTGCTGTGTCTGATGTCCCTGTCCATAGGCAGCCCAGCCCCTCCTGTGACCCAGCCCCCCGTGGGTGACGTTCTAGAAACATCCCTGAACCACTTGAGTGTGCTGATCTCCCACCTGCAGCCCGGCACTCCCTGCTGTCCATGGCAAACTGTGAATTCCAAGGTAGTATTTATTTATTTTGACTTCTGTTAGATGGCTTCTGCTGCTGAGACTAAAACCACTCCAGCTCCAGTTTGAAGATACACTTCATGGCTTGGTACCAACAGCTGTCACTGGCCCTCAGGAGCACAGGGACCAGCAGTTCCAGTGTTTAGCTGACACTCAACACAGTTCCTTTAGTTGTTACACCAGTGAATGCCAAGCAAACATCACCATCACTCAGCTCTGAAAGCATCATGTCAAGCAGGATTACCTAGAACAGGGATTTTGTCATCCATCCGTGGCTCTCCTTTGGGAGCCACTCATGGATTTTCAGTTTTAATGGGAGGTTATTAGGTTTCCACTCATGGAAGGAGGTAATAAATCAGCATTCACCCCTAGTTTTGGAAGATTAAATGATGTAGCCTTAACAGAGAAGTGTTATCCTGCATATTGTGTATTTTCCAAACAAGAGTTAGTGCCTAAAAAGTTCATTCCAGCTATTGTGATACTCAGGGCCTTGCTTATTGTATGTAAAGACATCTCAACAGAGTTCCTCTGGCATCGTTGCGCTGTGCTGTTCGACACTGTCCTTTGTTCACACTGAAACGTTGTCTTGTTTACTGGTACTGTTTGTCACAATTAAAGAGAATGATTTTACTGTGCACAGGACCCCTGGCTCTCCTTCTTGGAGCAGGCACAGGAGCTTTTGCTCTCCTGCCTTTGCAGGCTGCTCTGATTTTACAAAAGCCATTTAAGCCCCAGATTTGAAATGGCCACCTCAAGACCCAGCAGCTGAGCTCCAGGAGCCACTTGCCCAAGTGCTGAGGCCTCCAAAGCTGAGGCTTGGCCCTGGCACACACTGCAAACCATCCCTTCACCCCCGTGTGTTACTAGAAGTTGTGTTCTCCAGCAAAGCAGCAGCAATTCAAATGCAAATACCCAGCCAGAGAAAGGAAACAGAAACACTGCAGCCATAGGGCCAGCTCGGGCAAGGCTGGTGGAGCCAAAAAAACGTGCTTATTGCAGGTTCAATCCCAGGTGAAACCCCCCAAAATAAACCCCCGCACTCGGCAGAGCGCTCAGAGGCACCTGCAGTGATGCAAAACCACTTTAAAGTTTCTCTTTATCAGTGGAAGTTCCTCATTTAAACACTCTCGGGTCACTGGGTTGAAAACAGCTGATGCACTCTCAAGTTTGCCTTCCAGTGCTCCTCACAAAACAACACCAAAATCAATCAGCTTTAACCAAAATCATGCTCTGAGGCCAACACTCTGATATATAACTTAATCCTAATATTTTATGCCTCTCACTAAGCAAAGAGCAGATATTCTGAACTTTTTAAAGTGGTATCTTATGTAACATCATTTGCCTACCAGTACCTTACTGGGAAGGCACAGACACTAAGTTACAACTGACTGACAAACAGCTCTGGCCCCCAAAAATCTCTCTTATATTTGAGCATTACAGATTGCTAAAAAGAAAAATACATCATCATCATCGAAATAGGCCGAAAATAAACCAATTAAAAAAAAAAACCTCCAAGAGAACTGATTACACTCACAGATGACTTAAAGCTCTAAAGAATATTCTTAATCAGAGAAAATGTTCCAGTCCACACACAGATTGCTCAAGGCATTCCCAACATCTTAATCCTACTGAATTCAGCCAAATGCAGAAACCTCAGTTTAGGTCTGGGGTCAATTTTGCAAATACTCCTGAAAGAGGGTGAGGAGACAAATTGAATAGCAAGTTTTCCACCTGAGCTTTTCAAGTCACTGCAAGGTAAAAGGTGTCCTTGGTGCAAAGTGAAACTGCAGCTGCTGGAGTTGAAACCATGTTGCTTAATTTACCTTATAACCAGAGTTAATTACACAGCAAAGTGTTGCCTCTGTAAAGCACAGCAAGTCTAGACAGAGATAATAAAACATTTACTGTCACTGGCCACTGACCAAAAAGGAAACGCAGCACTCACCTTGATGTAAGTGTTCTGAATTTCCACCAGTTCTTCCCCAAGTGGAACTACAATTTTTTCCACTTGTCTCTCATGAGAATAAGGCTGAATCTCCGGAGAATCTTCAGCACACACCTCTATCTGAGCAATCAGCAAGTTGGAGATAACTTGTTGCACAGCCTAGAGAAGCCACGAAAACAAAGTAATTATTTCCATGCTTTGGCAGGGCTTAAAGAAAATTGTGAGGAAAAGGCACCCATTACCTATGATGAAAAATGAAAGAAAGGTCAGGAAATAGAAACGCAGACTGGTTTGGGTTAAAGGGAGCTTAAATCCCATCCCATCCCACCCCTGCCATGGCAGGGACACCTCCCACTGTCCCAGGCTGCTCCCAGCCCCAATGTCCAGCCTGGCCTTGGGCACTGCCAGGGATCCAGGGGCAGCCACAGCTGCTCTGGGAATTCCAGCCCAGCCCCTCCCCACCCTCACAAATAAATCATATATGGTTTATAGCATGAAAAGCACCAAGCCTTAACAAGTAATGGATTGTAAAGAGATTCAGTCCTGCTGTGGAATTCTAAGGGACTTCAGGACCCTGCAGAGGCTCCAGGCAAAAGAACAGAGCTCCCACTCAACCCTGATTATTTAAATCCTACAAGTAGCTTTGGCTCACCTTGGTGTCACTGCCTGGGGTGGCACTCAGGGCCAGGACCCGGAACTGAGTTGTGTATTTGCTCAGCTCCCTCACAACCTAAGAACAGGAAAGTTTCATTAATACCCTTAAAGGAGATTATTTGCTCGTACAAACTACATCAATGAAAATACCCACTAAGTAGGAAATACTTAACAAAACACTCTAAAAACATTGAATCACAGAACCCCAGAATGGTTTGGGTTGGAAAGGACCTCAAATCCCACCCAGTGCCAGCCCTGCCATGGCAGGGACACCTCTCTCTGTCCCTGGCTGCTCCAAGCCCCATCCAACCTTGCCTGGGCACTGCCAGGGATCCAGGGGCATCCTGGAAATGTACCAAGAACAACCTTGGCAAATTATGAAATGATTTCTCACTTGATTTAACAAAAGTATTGACAGCCCACTAACTTAGGCCAGCTGCCAAAAAGCGAGTCTGAAGAAAAATGCTAAAAAATGTAAATCATGGATGATTGAAATCTGAACTCCCCAAATATCCAGTAAATTCCTCCAGTGTATCAAAGTAACTTCTCAGGTCACCTATTGCTCTGAGGAGATTAACCCATGATAATGCAACAAACTTCTGGCTAATCAGCACAAACTCCAAATATAAAAAGAAATCTTAAACTGATATTACTCTGTTAAAGAACCTTACAAAAAAAACCTTACAGGTTTTGTTTAAACTGCCCAGCCAAAAGTATTTTTAAACCAAAATTACAATTTAAAGTAGACGTTAAAAAATACCTTATAGGTATTATTAATAAACAAGGCAATGACAACACACAGGAGTGCTGGATCTCTTTCAAACAAAGTTAAGGACCTCAAGGACAATCTCCCACAGCTGTGTCAGGGGCACTTCATGGAGATCCCATAAGTAATTTTGGGGAAGGTTTCTGTAACTGAGGAGAAGAGTGGGGTGGCTCCAGCCCTACCTGGCAGTAGGCATGATTGCCAAGGGCTTTGTGGGCTTCATCAATAACCAGACATTTGATCTCCACAGCGGGACAGGTCCCACGGGAAAGGTCATTGACCATTATCTGAGGTGTGAGGAAAAGGACTCTCTTGGTGTTCCACAGCTCCCGCCGGCCCAGAGCCTGGGTTCCTCCTGGAAATAAAAGAAATAACATCAGGGAACTGTTCTGCTGGGAATAAGGTATGGCCCGTGACCTGAGAGTGACAGGGCTGGCAGACACATAAAATCATGGAATGGTTTGGGTTGGAAAGGGATTTTAAATCCCACCCAGTGCCACCCCTGCCATGGCAGGGACACCTCCCACTGTCCCAGGCTGCTCCCAGCCCCAATGTCCAGCCTGGCCTTGGGCACTGCCAGGGATCCAGGGGCAGCCACAGCTGCTCTGGGCACCCTGTGCCAGGGCCTCCCCGCCCTCACTGAACACAATGATTGGGAAGAGTTTTTTGCGTTAAAAAATTAAATCGAGAACCATGGCAGTCAAGGCTGGGAAGCTCAAGATGCCTCGTAGCTGCCCACTGCCCTAAACATCATTTAAAACAACGCTGGGAAAGGTTTGGGTCTAAAAACAGGTTATGGGTTCAGTCATTAAAGCTATTGCTTCAGTGAGAAATTAACTGCAGCTCAGGGGGTCTGAAAAAACTTTATGCAAAGGGGAAAGGAAAGCGACAGGGAAAGCGACAAGGGGAGGAGAAGGAGCGGGGGAAAAGCTAGGAAAAGGATAAAAAGCACCATTATTCTTTGGCTTAAGCATCACGCAGAGCCCTCTGTGCGTGCAGACACCCGCAGGCTGCGCCCCAGCGCTTCACCCTTTATCCAGGTGATCTGTGGTTTTAACTACAGCGAAACCAGCAGTTAATCCTCCAAACACCCCTCATGCTGTATTTTCTTTTCTGAAAAGAATTTTCTTTCCCTCTGCGCCGCGGCTTTTCACACCTTCCAGCGCCCCGGCCGCGGCAGCAGCCCGTACCTGTCATCTCGGCCATGTCCCGTGCCGGGATGCCCATGACGCGGCCGCACGCCTCCATCTGCTGCGCCACCAGCGGCTTGGTGGGGGCGAGGAACAGCACCTTCCCCGAGGGGAACCAGCGGTAGAAGTTGTACATGACCACGGCGGCCACGAAGGTCTTGCCCAGCCCCGTGGGCAGGCACACGAGGGTGTTGGCCAGCAGCGCGGCGCCGGCCATGCGCTCCTGGTACGGGCGCACCGG
>VWZW01002628.1:0-12639 GCA_013397115.1 Edolisoma coerulescens
AAGATTTATTGTAACCACAACAGTAACTTAATTTTGAATCTAAGTTGGCAACATTGGTGCTACACTTAGTATAAAGTATTGTTTTTAAAGTCAGTTTTCACACACACACAGACACAGAGACACACACACACACACACACATATATTCAAATATTTGTGTGTGTGTGTATGTGCAAAGCACCTGTTGCAAACACCCCTGAGGTCAGCGAAATGCATGCACTGGATGCCTCTGCGTCTCTCAGTGGGCAAAGGCCTGAGCCTCGAGGAGGGGGTACCAGGCTGGGCCCTACTGTCAGTTTCTGACGAAGCTCCTTTGAGTTCTCAGACCTGGGGGCTGAGGAGCGCTGAGACACATCCTGCTCCAGGGGAGGTGCTGGCACAGACACCGGGGCCAGGGGACCTCAAAGGGCCTCTGGTAGGATCCCCGTTCACAGGGTTGTGAGATGCTTGGCTTTAGTCTTCCATCAGTTTCCATCATGGACTCGATCCAGGTCAGTAATTTTCCTCAGAAGTCCAGTAACGATAGTATTATTTCACTCCAGCTGTGATTCAGATCGAAATAAGTTTCCAAGGCTGTTCATTAGAAAACAGAAGTTTGTTAGGCAACAGAAGTTCTGGGGAACAGGCAGTGTTATTGATATGCTCAAGGGGAGCGTAACTCTCCAGCAGCCATTAATTATGACCAAGGCTTAACAAGAATTCCTGAGATCATAGAGCAGCCTGAGGAGATGGGGGGAATGATCACAACACTTTGCAAGCACTGCTCAGCAATAGCTAAAACCCTCTTGTCTTACCAATGCTATTTTTGATCACAATTCTAAAACACAGCACCACATGAGCTCCTAAAAAGAAAATTAACTCCAGCACAGCCAAATCCAGTACTCCCTACTTGCTTTCTTGCCCATCTCTGCTGGGGCTGCAGATGGGTAACACCACAGCTCACCATAGTGAGAGTGGCTTTGACAAATGAAGGGGTCCATTGGCTGGGTTGCTTGGAAATGATGTTTGACTCTTGTATTTTCCTAATCGGCACCAATGGTAATTCTAACAGAGTCTGCATGGTCTGGTTGCAGTTGGAAAGTGCTCTCGATAAGACTTTCTTTTCCTGTGCTAACTTTTAGTTGGCTTTTATGCTTTCAGGCAGGGATGTAAAAATATATTGTGCCTTCTTTCTTGTACAGTGGCTTGTGGAACTTTTAATACTGCTATCTATGATGCTAGGTATTAAAAATAATGAAATTTAACTTGAAAACCAGTTATATTTGTGAGTTAGCATTTGTACATCTGTGTGCGTAAGATCACTTCCTTGGCCCTCAGTGATCTCTGTAAACTGCTCCATTTCTTTGTCTTGTCAGCCCTCTCCTGAAGTAACACCTCTCTGGTGTAATTCTCCAGGTCACATTTCCTGCCTGTCTTGGGACTGTTTTCAGAGTACCTGATTGATTCCGAACTGGTATGAAGCCTCTGCACGTATACTTATCACTTCCAGCACTTTACAGTGCAGCCTCTGCGGACGCTGGTAGATCCACCCATGCAGATGCCACCTATCTCCAATATTAAAATTAGAAGGCAGGCATTCCCTGCCTGTGCAGAGATGAAGCTTGGGACAAACTCAGACAAAAATCAGACAAACTCAGACTTCTTTGTCTTGCCTTTCCTCAGCAGGGACTGAGCAATGCTCAGAAAATCCAAAGCTCTCATATTGCTCATATTACATGTTCATGTAGAGAGATTTTCTCTTGATGAATAGCTGGGGCTTTTACAAATAAAAGAAACAACACAGGTGGAACTTCTGGCCTCACTCATAGAGTCATAGAATATCTCAATTTGGAAGAGACCCATAAGAAACATTGAGTCCAACTTCTTGCTTCTCACAAGTCCTAAAACCAAACCATGTCATGACTAAGAGGATTGTCCAGATGCTCCTTGAACTCTGAACATTCTCCTGGGGAACATATTCCAGTGGCTCCCTAGCTTCTCATTTAGGAACCCTTTCCTACCAGCAAGCTGTTTGTATATTACAGCCTTGAAAGAAGAAAACAAACTCCCTTACTGAACATGAAGGGTGGAACTTAGTCTCATCAACCCAAAGGAACAAGTTTCTCCCACTAGAAGTTACATGAACACATATTAAAAGCTGTTTCATACTGACGAAAACCATTAATGGAATATCACCTGCTTTATCCAAGCCACATTCCCATAGCCTCAAGGGTTACTCTACCCACTTAGCCATTTGATTGAAACAGAAATTGTACAAGGCGTTGTCAGTATCCTTGAACAAGCCATCAGATGTTTAAAGTCCTGCTCCTAACTTCCCAGCTCCAAGAAGTAAAGGAATCCCGAGTTTGCTGCTTACTTTGAAATGCATCAGGGAAAAAAATCATAGAGAACTTTTCTTTCTAGAAATAGAGTTATCTAGAAAAGTTTTTGTTGTCATTATTTGCAATTTTTTATGAAATACATGTGGCTATGAATGGATATTGTCCTGGTTTATTCTGTTAACTCATTTATCACAATGAATTTATGGCAAGGGAAAAGAGAACGAAGAGTTCTCACTCTTCCTGTGCTAGCTTGGTGTGACAGGAAGAAAGTGTTAGAAACGCGTGTTGGGTTCACATGTCCACATTTTGGTGGTGAGTGGATGGGAGAGGCTGCAAGGGTGGCATCTGTGGGGAGTCTTGGGGCTGCTGTGTGCCAGACTCACTGCAGAGCAGAGCCAAGTCCCACAGCTGAGCCCCACAGCTGAAGAAGGACATCTTTAGGAAGGCAGTTAGGAAAGCGCAGAAAATGCTGCATGGCAGTTTTGAGAGAGAAGAGTTGGAAAAATGTGTAAGAAACAGCCCTGTAAACACCGAAGGGAGGGAAGGAGGAAGGGCACTAGAGCAGAGAAGCGTATCTGTGGAGGACCACGGTGGATCAGGTACCCACAGAGCAGCCCGTTGAGAACCCCACACTGCAGGAGGTGGAGATATCCTGAAAGAACCTTCAGCTGTGAAAAGCCGACGTCACAGCAGAATCTTGGCAGGAGCGGCAGCCCCTGGGGAGGAGCCCACGCAGGAGCAGGTTTTCTGCCAGGAACAGGTTTTCTGGAGCCTGTGGGGAACCCACACAGGAGCAGTTCATGAAGGACTATATCTTGTGGGGAGGGACTCCATACTGAAGCAGGGCAAAAGTGTGAGTAGGAGAAAGCAGCAGAGAGGATCCGCCATGGACTGATTGTAACCCACCTCTGTGCCATTTTCAAGGGGGGAATTGAGAGTGAAGGAGCGAACTTGATCATGAGAAGAAGAGGTAGGATAGGAGAGGGTGTTTTAGTTTTGGCTTTGTTTCTCACCATCATGCTCTATTTTTAATCAGCAATAAATTTTATTGTTTTCTCCAAGTTGAGTCTGTTTTGCCCGTGGTGGTAGCTGGTAAGTGATTTCCCTGTCTTTATTTTAACTCAGGAGTTTTTTCATCTAATTTTTCCCCCTGTCCTGTTAAGGAGGCAGTGTGAGAGACTGGCTGAATGGGAGTCTGGCAATCAGCCAAGGCTAACCTGCCACAAAAAAAATACAAATACTCAGTTAGAAGATTTCCAGTATTGATCTGGATTTTATCTGCTTGATAAGATCCTCTTTGAGAGATTTTCAGAGTGCCAGTACTTCCTAATTATTATGAGCACATGTTCATAAACTTCTCTATTGGTGCTTGCAGTCATATTTAGAAAAGCCTGAAGGTTCCATATGGAAAGCAGAAGAGATAGTGTGATTTTCTGAAGAACCACAGTTCTTAGCTGGGTACAATGAAATATCTCTGTCATTCTGCTGCATGTCACACAGCCTTCCAGACAACTGTCTGCCAGCCTTGACCTCCCAATTTGCTCTTCAGTTCTCTGCCTTGTGGGAGAAGAAGAGGTCATAAAGTCATGTGTTTGGTCTTCCTGATGACCTCTTCAACAGGAACGACAGGAAGGTAGAGAGAATTGTGGAGAAACGGGCTAAGGAGAAGGTTTGTGAGTGTAAGGAACTCAAAGAAACTCCAAAACACAGGGTTGTGCCGTGGCTGCATGCAGCTGAGGAAGTGATCTGCGCAGAGTCACAGCTGACAATTGTGATCTGTCACAAAAGGAAGGATGAGTAGACAACTGAACAAGGGACAGGGCAGGAGGGATTTTCTCACATAGAAACACTTCTGTTTCAAATTTGGTCTGTCTGTGATGAGACCTCCCTACTCTACATGAGAGACAGTAAGCTTGGCCAAGGAGGCTTGTGAAACACTTGTTTGGTGTCCATCAAAGTGTGATACAAGTAGAACTTGGTGCGTTCTGTAATTTACTGAATACAGATAGATTGTAGTTAATTTTCACTTTTGTACCTGTAGGCAAAATAGTCTCGAATTTTAAGCAAGAGGGGACGATATTAGTAAGTTAAAATGACTCAATATGCTTTGGCCAGTGTTTTAAATTAAATTCAAGATGCAGGAAAGCTCTCATCTGTTTCCATATTTCACTTGGGATGAAATCACCACCTAAACTTTAACAAATAGGCATTTCTGGATAAAATAAACTCCAATATTTTAAGTGGATTACCAATCTCAGGAAAGAAACTCTACAAACAACTTATCCTTAGTGTTTCAGCTCACATGACTTGTGAATTATTTGAATTCCTGACAGATTTTAGATATATCGAAGCTGTGAGCTGTTTCTGAGAAAGGACAAGAGCAGCTCAGAAGTGGTATCTAGGATCCCAACTTTGTGTCAGCCTTTCACCTGGCTTTTCCTTGTGGAAGAATTTTGGAAGTTGAACAGCCATAAAATTAAAAGTGTGGGCATATGGGTCTGATTTTCAGAGCAAAACCTTCCCTTTCCCCCTGGAGTCAGCACTGACTCCTCTTTGCCAAAACCCAGGTGTGGGTTTTTGTGCTCTGTTGACCTTGTCCTGGTGTTAATTGGTCTGTATGGTGGGATGACATAGTCTCTCTGCTGGCTTTTTTTCCAGGTCAAGTATCAATCTCAGTTTTAGGAATCTCTTAACATGGCTGTGACACATACCTGGTATGAAAAAAACATCTCTCTGTAACATTAGTAATGCCATCAGAGCAACGCAAAGAAGACTTCTTGAAAGAAGAATCAAATAGATGAAGCAATTTTAGGGAACTCTTCTGAGCAATCCTTTTGCAGCCTGGACTTCAGCCCTGGTTGCGAGCTCTATCCCATTTAGATAGTAAGCTTTTGAAGGAGGCCTAGTGCCCTGTGACACTTAATGCACAGCCCTTAGCTCCCAGATCCCAGAAATGACACATATTTTATTAATTTTTTCATTTCAATTCCCTTCCATACCAGAGGAACAATGGTGTCTCTCCACTTCTAGAGACAAAAAGGAAAATAAGCCTATAAAGGCCACAGAAAATACAGCCTTCATTTATAGAAAATAAATTTGATAAGCCAGGGCCTTTGCAGGACTCCAGCTAATGCAGAGACAGTCACTGGTTGCTATTTCAGGTGATGTGGATGCTGTTTTGCCATTGTTATTACCAAGAAACACTCAGGCACTAATAGAAAATGTAGGTAAAGCCAAATCTCCTCCTGTCTTTGAAATGGAGCAGGGATGTAATTTATTGCTGTAGTACCTATACCTGCTGTTCTAATTAGGATCTTGCCAGCTTTCCTATTATGAAGCTTTTTTTTTTTTTTTTAATTAGCCATAATTGAATGAATGAACCCAGTAAATATTTGATCCATCAAGCATGCCTTCTGTCTCAAATCTCAGGTTGTACATCCCAGGCACAATGAGCTTCCTTTAGTACACACAGCCCTGCCAGAGGTTTTCTGATTCCTGCACACCTGGATTCCTCACATCCCTGCTTGGTATGGAGACAAGGCTGGCTTAGGGGAGATGTTTTTGCCTGCATCAAGCAAAGTTGACAAGCTTTTATGCACTTGCTGAGAAGTTTGCTTTCTCTCTGTTTCTCCTTCACATACGTTCTATTCTTAGGAATTAAAACCTTTTTAGTTAAGTAAAGATTAAAAAAAAAAGGCATTTGTTTGCTTAGAATCTCCACATTTACAGCCATTCAGGAGACACTATTTCTAACACACCTTTGTGAAAAGATCTTCGAAAAAAAATACAAAAATTTTATGATCTTCCTACTGCTTTGAAAGTACAATAGCTAATATTTTAACACAGTCAACAACTGTGGACAGTTAGGTATGGTGTAACAAATACCTCATTTTTTAATGTCTTTTCCTCTCTCTTTTGGCCAAGCTTGGTTTGCGGCAAATAACATTTCTGGCTCACTTCAATGCCTAATTACAAGGCAGCTGATATCCCGATGTGGAATTTGTCATAAAACTGGTCAAAACATCTTGACTGGATTTTTAAAGAGAAATATAGGTTAGGATTTTGTTTCTCCTTTGTATCCGAACATTTTATTTGACCCTGATTTGTGTGGGAAAAATATGTTGCATGGAAACCAGCTGTCTTTGAAATAGTTAAAATTAGACCTCATTAGGTTTGCATAAGTTTTAGACCATGTGATATTCTACGGCATACAGATGTCTTTGGAGAGATAACATTATTTATGTGTGCTATTTCTCGCTTTTATTTGTGTTCATGCATGATGGAGGAAAGAGAAATATGATTAATGGCTGTGGCTAGAATTTGAAACCACTTGGGCTTGATTTTGTTATAGTCAATATTTAAGATGGTCTTTTTCTTTTTTGTTCAATTTAAATTAGTTTAGGCTGACACCACTACCAATTAAAAGACAGTAGTGGTACATTTTCCATCTAAATATTTTAAGCATTTTCATTCTTTTATGTCCTTATTTGCTGGGCAAGTACATGTATATAAATTTTTTTCACAAAAGGCTATCAGCAGGTTTACATATGAAAATGGAAAGCTTTAAATACAAAGAGATCATGAAAGCCTTCAGAGTGACCTGGTTGTGTTGAGCAAGCCTTGCTCAGGCATGGAAAATATAGTTAGCGTGTAGATGTATAAGAGGTGCAGCAGTAATTTATTCCCTGTAGGATATGGTTTCTAGTGATGTTTCTCAGATGCAAATGTATATTTCAAAATATTTTATCTCATGAAAATGTTTATTTTCACCAGGCACTCTTTAAGAACTTTTAAGAATGAAATTTCAGAGATTATTCTCATCAGGTTTCTGTTATGCAATAATGGCATAGGGTGAAAATGGAAAAAGAAAACATTAAATTTGAAAGCTAATGAAGGAGGGTTTCTGAGCAATTGCACCTGGTAGTCCACAGGAAGTACTGAGTCCTTCTAGTACTTGTATGTTCTGTTTCCAGCCAGCTCTCATCAGACAATCACAGAAGCATTTAGTTTGGAAGGGGCCTCTTGAGATTACCTGGTTCCTCCTTCTTTTGCTTCTTGAAATGGGAGTAGCATTTGCTTTCTTCCAGGAACTTCCCCCTTTCTCTGTGACCTTTCCAAGATAATCAAGAGTGGCCTTGCAGTGGCCCCAGTTTAGCTCCTCAGCACTTTTGTGTGCGTCCTGTCAAGCCTCCAGGATTGCAGATCCAGTTTAACCGCTCCCTCACCTGCTTCTCCTCTGCTGACCGTGTCTTTCTCAATCAAGATTTTTGTTCTTAAGGTCCTGAAACTCCTGAATATTGGTTACAAGTAACGATTGAGGCAAAGATGGCAGTGAATACCTCAGCTTTTTCTATGAATTTGGTCACCATGGTCCCTCTCCAGTTAGTGAAGGAGACACATTTTCTGTAGTCTTACATTTTAATGTTGGTATACTTGTAACAGGTCTTTGTGTTGTACCTCACTTGATTCAATTCTGGTGGGTTTTAACTTTCCTAACCTCACCCCCACACAACCTGAGAGCACCTCTTTGCTCCTCCTCACCTGCACCCACTTCCACCTCCTGTATATGTCCTTTTTATGTTTGAGTTCAGTCATGTGCTCCTTACTTATCCATGCAGGCCTCCTGCTGCATTGCCTTGATTTCCTACNCACCAACATTGCATCTTTAGGGATTTTTCCAAACAGATACCTGAAGAGATTAAAGTTTGCCCTCCTGAAGTCCATGTTGCTGGCCCTACTTTTTACTTTGCTCCTTCCACTTAGAATCCTGAAATTCATGACCTCATTGTCTCTCCAGCCAGGATTGTCCCCAGCTTTCACAAATTCACAACCAATTCTTCCTTTATAAGAATTAGGTTCACCAGAACACCTTTCTTTGCTGGTTCCCCAAATAACTTTATCAAGAAGCTGTAATCAATATGCTCTTGTTTTCTCCTAGGAATCCTGAATCTGAGCTTCCATCAAGCAGCAAGCCTTCCTTGATGGAAAGTCAGCTTGGGGGCCTTCATCACCTGTAGCAGAGTCACCTACCACTCCCACTACCACTCACTTCTTCCTTCTAGAGGTCCCGAGAGGCTCAAACTCAGATGCAAGTAAAGATAATTTGGCATCACTTCCTCATCAGCAATGAGGACAGTGAATGCATTCTCCAGCTGCAAGTCTTTAGGTGGGGCAGGACCTTCCTCTTGAAGGGAGTCATCACCAGCCTCCATCACGATCAAAGTTTTCACTTTTACTTCATAGGCACATTCTCTTCCTTCTGCAGCTGAAGGTTCAGAGTCTTGATGCTGCAGTATCTTAGACATGATGTGGCTCATGTCTTCCTTGTCCTTTCTGGTGTATGGTGTGCTGAACTTCTCTGACAGTGCTTTCATGGAGCTGGAGCCGAGCACTCAGATGTGTAGCTGAATGAAGTCCTGTTGCTGCAAAGAAACACTGCAGATGTCAGATCCCAGACTGGTGGGAAGTGTTTGTTTTCTATTGGTAAAATGCAGAAGTTAACTTCTTCATGGTGATGTTTGGAAGGCTGGTTGACCAAAGTGCTGAGCTGCAGCTGGAACTATTCTTACACATACAGAAATTATTTATTGTCTTGTAGTTGTTACTAGGTTTATGTCTTCCAGGCTCTTGGATTTTTCTAAGCTAGTGATACATCTTTCTGAAAAGATAAGTCTGTCTTTTTTTTGGCTGTTGGTGCTATATGACAGAAATGTGACACAGGGCTCAGTTGGGCATTTCTTCAGAAAAAAAGATTGCAAAACATATCTGTGCTTTACCTCTCTGGGTTGATCCAGCAAGGCCAGATGGAGCCCTGGAGCAATATCAAAATTGCTGGGAGTAGTACCTGCTCACCTGAAAACATACAAGAAGTCAATCCAAGGAAAGAGACTGCAGAATACATGGGAGCTGTTCAAGTGGACATCTACCATTAGTGACATCAAGGATGTGGCAATTGTCCAGAGAGGGCTCTGATGTGTTATTCTCAAACCAAGATGGGATTCATTTAAGCTGAAGAGTGAGACCATGATGTCCTAAACAGAGATAATTGCTTAATTTCTCTAAGCATTTTGAAATATCTGTCATCTCTGTTTAGGGTTTGGGTTTTTCTGGTAATTTAGGTTGGAAATGAGACCATGATATTTTAACAAAGAGTTTCTTGCTAGAACTGCCTACATCCTTCAAGATGAATGAATTACTAAGTGTTTTCTTTTGTACTGAAATTCACTTGCAAGCAAGCACAGCTTTTATGTTGGTATTCTCCCTTGGTGTATTATCATCATTACTTCTCTGGGTCTTGATTGAATCCACAGACCTGTGTTAACTACCTCATATTCCCCATGCAGCAGTGAATTGAGACTATCATGAAAATGTAAGTGCATTTCTGATGTGCACCAGTCAAATTAAAATGTGTGTAGCTTGGGCAGATTCAGTTTTCACTAGTAAATGACCTAGTAAATGAACTGGTACCTCACTACTGATGGGCCACAAGAAATTTAACAAGGCTTAGGGGGGAAAATAATTTTCTGTACTGCTGGAATAAGTGCCAGAGTTAAACAACAGGGAACCAAGAAAAAAATCCTTTCTGTAGAACTTACCCTCTGTCTTCTCTTCCAAATTACTCCTGTTACTTCATGCAAGTGAATCTTCTCTGCATTGCTTCATATTTATTCTCCTGATACAGCTGGAAATGTTCTTTCATATTATTATCTTGTTAGTGAATAAGCAAAGTGTTTTTCCCAAGCTCACACAAATTATGGCAAAGCAGGGCTTGGAGCCCACGTTTGCAGATGTATGAAGAAGATATAGTATCCTCAGAGGACTTTTTCCACCCACCTTGGTGAAACAACAACCATATTTAGGAAAGTAGAGCATGGAGTAGGAAAGAGACAGAGTGGATAGGCTGACATTTTGCTTTCCTAAAATCCATGAGTGGATTTTCTCTATACTGGAAACAGGACAGGTTCTTGTTGACATTGACGACATACTGAATCTAATAATAATTTAATGTTTTGCTCTGACATCCAGTGGAATCAACGGAAAAGCTTTCAGTGAGACTTAATCCTCTTGTTGGCAGAGGATAGCATTCTAACCTACAAGTTTTGGTTTCTCATCCTCTCTTGCATGGAAAAGGTGTGTGAGATGGGATTTCCCAGGCTGCTCGAGGGTAACTGAAAGCTCTCATCCTTCTGTTTGCAAGTCTCAGTCTTGTTGGTGCCAGAAATCACGTTTAAACAAATAATCATAGTGATTGTAGATAGATAATAGATATGGTATAAGAATCCTTTGCATTTCTATGAACATCCAATAAAAATGTAGGTGAAGAGGGACTCCTGACATGGTGAAGAGGAATGTAAAACTCACAAGTTAAAAGCAAGTCTGCTCATGATAAGATTTACATTGAACACCCTGAGAGAAGGGGAGTTTGTGTGAGCAGAGCACATCATTTATGCTACTGCAGCAGTGCTCACAGCAGTTAATACAGCAATAGGCATTTCAACTACTTTGAGTTAAAAATACATTTGTTTTCAGTGTCAAATTATATTAATTAATTCTCTTTTTTCATCCAAGTTCACCTGAAGGTTGGTTGATATATTTGGTCTCCTTTGAGGATGACTTCTGAGTTTGTAATTTCCTTTAAGGAAGTAGAAAATATTTGTGGAATATATACAAATAGGTATGTAAGCATAGTAATATATGTCATGAATTGTAAGTTCTATAGGTGAAGTGGGACCCAAAAAATGTTTCAAAAATCAGGTGGTCAGCTCACCAGTAGATTAACTCCTGCTTCTGTCACTATGAGTGACCTTAAAAAGCTGCTACTGTGATTTTTTGCCTCCTTGAACTATTGTGCCCAAGGAGCCTATGCCAGTCCTCATTCAGCTCTTTGCCCCTGTTGTACTGTCTTTCTCTCACATTTAGGAAAAAACCACATTCACACCTTTTGGTAAGGAGATAAGAGACAACTTCTGCAGTGGAGCTGTCCAATATTATTATCCTCAAGCACGTATTGAATCTTTCCTCCTGGAAGTGCTGCTGAAAGAAGGTAGGTTAGCAGCACGCTCATGGGTCAGAAAACTGCTGCTGGGAAATGAGTGTTCTGACCAACAGGTAGAGGCAAAGGCAAAGGCACCCCAATGCCCAGTTTTTAATGTACATTGCACCCAGCAGTTCATGTCTTTTTTGCATCAAAAGCAGGTCTAATATTTCAGTTCCCAAATGATCATGATGGAGACAGCTTTGAAAATGCAATGCAGGAAGTGTTCAGAGCCTTTGCCAGCTTTGTCTCCAAGGTGTGAAGCGTCTCTTCTCCATGTGATACCAAGCTTTGTCTGACAATGTTCAGTACATCAGCACATTTAAGTCTGGAAAATCTGACTGAGCGGCCCAACATGATGTGAGCACATCCCCCTTCTAGTTTAGCTGGGTTAGTTAAAGAGGTCTGACTGTGACCAAGATCAGCTCCTTCGCTGTTAAGAGCTGTGTTGAAGAAAGGTAGAAACAAGAGCATGCCCCTCTTTTGCCTTGGGAGCTGCTTTCATTTGAGGCTTTACTGCAGTGCCCTGCCAGCCATCCCTACCACAAGTGTGCAGCAGCCACATCTGTGCCAGATCTTGTACTTTTGTCTGTCCTGACCCTGACACAGATCCAACAGCTTGGCTTCCTGGCTGGGGCTCAGACCTGTCTCATCAGTACAGAAGTGCTCGTTGATCAGCGGACTGTATCTGGTCTTCATCAATGTCTCTGGCCCTGATCCTGACCTGGACCTGCTGCTCTGCATCCTGGCTCCCTCTAGGTGAGGTACGTGCTCATGTCTGCCTTGTTATTGTGCTCTGGTCTCAGCTCACTTTTCCGTTGAAGCCTTTTTGTTGCTTTCTAACACAAAGTTGCCAATTAATACTACGTATAAGGAGAAAATAGATCATATATTTTCTTTTCTACTATGCATTCAGGGATGTTAAGTGTGATCTTGCTGACTACACAGAACTCATGCACTCTTCCCACAAGCATGCCATGCTCGCAGGTCTCCCGAATCCCAGCATGGACTGACCACACATACCCCAGCTTGGAACTGAATCTGCCCTGCTCATCAGCTGCTATCAGCTTGAAGATTGCCAGTGAATACACACACACGCACACACACACACACACACTCTCCATGCACAGCAAATTTTGGGGAAGGTACAAACACTCACCCCTTTCTGCAGCTGGTACCAGCCCAAAGGCTGTGTGTGAAATATTTAAGGGGGTTGTCAGGGCATATAGGAAAAAAATTAGAGAGGGCAAAGCTCAGTGAAGTGGCAACTTTTGTGAAGGATAAT
>VWZW01002635.1:0-15776 GCA_013397115.1 Edolisoma coerulescens
CCCCGCCTGTAGTTTGCAAAGTCACAGTATGAAATGTTACGAAATCGCCTCTTGGGAAGGAGGGAAACAGAAAGCAAGGAGTTTGTTTAGAAAAATCCGCGGCAGCCTCTCAGATGTGCCTAAAAAGCTGCCTTCGACCCCCCTGTTGCATTTCCAGGGAAGAGGCAAATCTGGGCTTAAAATCATGAGTCAAAATCAACAAAAACAAACCCGTCCCCGGTTAGTTTTTTCCACTGACTTCAGTAGGCACAGGATCAGTGCGAGGGGAGGCGGGGGACAGACGGATGAGGCTCAGTGAGAAGCTGCTACATGGGTCCGACATCTCTCTCTGGGGCCAAATTCCTGCTTGTGCCACTGGTAGTGTCAGCAGGGCCAGGTTTGGGATCAGGCCCTTATTCAATCTGGGAATCTTACTGATTCCTCTCCCGAGCTTCTAAATGTGTTAAAAATTATTTGCCGTACTGTTTCAAGGATTTAAAGGATAAGAGCTTTAGGAGCAAATGCAGGCTCCTTTCTCCAGTCCTTGAGGGGGTTACTGTTCAAAAATTGCTCTAAAAATATTTTAGGGAAATCCTCTCTTTATATATAGATGGAGAGGCAGAACCAGAGATTCTGTTATTTTCTCCTAAGGGTAGGATTGCAGGTTTAAAAACTTGCATTATAGATGGCAAATATTCTGCCCCATGAAACATATCACCAAGCCATTAAAATATTCAAAGGCTGTCTAGAAATTTTCCAGAAGAATGGGTTATTATATTGTTCCAGTAAGAAAAGAGTTCATCTCTTGTTGTTCAATTTTGATTGGCAAAACAGATCAAAGATCTGTCGAGATGCATTTCAATTCCAATTTCCAACCCCCCTCAGTTCTGACTGAGTCAGTATTGGGAGAGGAAGTGGAGGTTAACTGGTTAGTTATTATTGTGAAGGAAGAAGTTGGAATGAGAAGTGATTCTTACAAATCCCACCCCAAAAACAAAACAACAAAAAAAAAATCTGTCAAAAGTCTTTGTGACACTTTTTAGACATCCCTGTTTGCAGTGGGGGGAGGATTCAGCCGGCTGTCGGATGGTACAAAAATAAACCTAGCAGAAACATTAAGTTTTTCAAAACAAGGCTGGAAAAGCTCATAAAAATAATGTTGCTCAGACGCGTTTTAAGAGAAACAGAATTACATCGACAAAATTATATGTTTTCCAGGTTTGGTTGGGGTGTTTTATTTTCCAAGGGGAAAAATTGCTCCTGCAGCAAAGCGAACTGGTGCCATCTAGTGTCACTTTGTCACCTCTCGCCGTTCCGCGCGGGGCTGGCGGGGCCGGCAGCTTCGGGAGAGTGGGAACATGTTTATTAACTGCTCGTTAAAAAAAGAAAAAAAAAAAATGCTTGCCAGCTTGGAGGAAGGTGGCAGAGGAAACTCTGGATGCCACTGAACTTACTTAAGGAGCCTAATTGGAAACAACCGAGTGCTTATTAAAGTCACTGACATTTCCATATGGAGTTCTCTCTGGGTCTGGTCATGAAATCACATGTGGAAATCTTTCCGAGTTGTGGTGTTAATCTGCCCTTGAATTTTTGCCTAATTTAGGATGTATTGTAAAGCTTTTTTTTTTTTTGCCTCCAGCTGCAGCAGCCCAATATGAATTTGTAGGAATAGTGTTTGGGTTTGGAGCACTTCTTTTTTTCTTACTAAACAGCAAGGTTATCCTCAAAACCCCATACAAATACAGGTGGTAAAACTTTGTGTGCCAGTGCCATGTGGTAGGACTGTCCTCTCATTTTATTTGGATTCTCCATGAAAAAGAAAACCTTTTTACAAAATCTATAGATGAATAAAATGAAGCTCTAACCAGGAGGTGCATTTCTCAGTGTGCAATTTATATACCTTCATATGTTTATGGTGTTAAGGTTGAAGAATTATTTCATGCCTGTTTTAGTCCATGTGCTCTTATACCTGGGCTGGGAACTTCACTCAAACAGCTTTCACTGGTTCAGCTGGAGCCTGAAATGTTATTTTCAGGTTTCTGAGAAGTTGGTAAAATCTAAATTTGGTGGAAAGTTGCTTGTGTGCTCATAACCTCTTGCTCCATTTTATAGTAGCATGGGAGTCTATAAACAGGAGCCTTGTATGCTGAGTGCCTGTATTCTTCTCTAGATCTATTTTTAAACCATTCTTCTGTTTGGCAAAAAGTGACACTTGGTTTCCATGTTTACAGCAGGCATTGGCAAACCTCAGGAGTTCACAGTTTGCAGTTTGGTTAGATCAGTGTCCAAAAGTCAGCATCTGACCAGTAAGCTCCTTCAGACTGCAAATTTAGACAGCAAATGTAGTCCTCCTTTTTCCTTTTTTTTCTTTTTTAATCCAAGGTAGATCTGATATGTTCTCATCACTGCAGGATGCTGGCAGCCAAAAGACACACACCCCTAAATCAGAGCAAGTGTGTAGTCTTCAGGACTGCTTTAAAACCCCAGTAATCTCAGTGGAGCTTCCCATCTAAACCAGAGAGAGAACTAGGGGCATTTGGGAGAGGGGTAGGAAATTTTTGGTCTGTTGTTTTCCTTCCCCTCTTTCTCCTGGTCAGTTGCTGCCTTGGGACTGTGTGCCGGGTACCCATGGGGAATGTTTGACCCCTGTTTATGGAGGAGGGAGCTTGCAGCACACTGCAGGACAGGGGGTTCTGAATGGGTCCTGAAGAAGGTGTCCTGTAGGACTAGGTACCCTCTGAAATGCAGCTCCTTAAATCTGTTTGGTTAAATATAGGGGCAAGGGGGTGTCTCATCCCATCCGGGTGGGATGCCAGAGCAGTTCCTCATTGCCAGAAGGAGCTGTGCCACCCTCAGCCCCAGGAGTACAGAGACAGGGAGGGTCGGGTGCCAGCTGGTAATTTTCTGTCCCAGTGCGAGGTAGGGATGATCAGACCCCTCCTGGGAGCCCAGCGGGGCCAGGGACCCAGCTCAGCTGCTGGGGACACCCGGCTCCAGCTGCACCCTGCTGTCGGGTCGGCATCTCGGTGCAGGGCTTGGCATTGGTAGGGCACGGAGTCCATCTTCTGTTCTCTGGAGTAGCTCCCTAGATTTGAGCCAGGACGTGGTTCCTGCCTTCCCTTGAAAAATTAATGTGCCAAATTGCTTGGGGTCGTTTGAAATGCTGAGGAAGGCTCGACTCCTTGCTTCCCAAGGGCACGCGCTGCTGCTGCCTCACAGCCAGAGCTCGGCTCTGTACAGGGCAGGGGAGTCCTTTTTAGTAGGAAAACATTGGAGCCAGTTTTAACGTGCTTACCCGCTCCCTCCTCTGCATTTTCTTCTGCAAAGACCAAAACAATGTGGAGACTTGAGCTGGGCCAGCTTTCAAGGGCAATCCTTTAAACCCTCTTTTGAAGTATGAACTATAAAGTTCCCTGCGGCGCTTGAGAAAATATGCAGTTTTCCTGGTTCCAAATGCTGATAATAAACCCGTCCAGATAATGTATTGCATTTCCTAGAAACATTTGTTTGCTGGCAGGAAATTGGATCAGATTGAGACCGCTCGATAGAGCGAGTGCAATCCGCTCACGGAAGGGTACGGTGGAAAATACGACAGGGCTTGCACTAGTGATGTTGCTTTTGATCTGTGCTGACGCTGTGGACTTCTCTCAGTCTCTTCTTGTGTTATTATTAACCCAGCCACGTTTTGGCCTAGACACTAACTAGAAGCTACTAAACTAATAAAACTCTTCCATGACAGCTAAAGGACACTTAGTGCCCCTGGATTGCATGGTAGCAGGAAGCTGAGCTGGGCGCTCACACACCCCCAGCCAAAAACATCTTCTTCACCGTGGCATGTAGCACCCATGGCTGTGCTGGGGGAGCCACCCACACCCCACCTCATTTTCTTGGTTGTCCCCTTGATCCCTGTTCAGGAGAAACCAGGCATTCTTTGGCAGGGTGGAGAGGCAGCTGGCAGCACGCCCTGGCAGGCAGTGGGGTTGTTCCCATGGGGCTGGGACCCTGCAGGGTGCAGGGACTGGGGAGGAGGAGGGCAGGATGGAGCTTCCCCTGGGCGGGCAGTTTCGGAACACTGTGTGGGATGAGGCTGTGGGGAAGGAAGACTTCACCCAGCCACCCCTCTAAGGTGATGTGAGTGAGTCGGCGCTGCAGGCTCTGGAGGGGTAGGAGATTGGGGCCCAGGGAGGGGGAGTGTTTGGTGCCCTCCTCCCTGGTATACACTTGGGGGTGGGAGAAGGGTTAAGACCACGGGGTATCCCCCATGCAAAGAAGGATAGGGGAGCAAGGAGGTCCCTCCCTGCTGTGCACAGAGTGGGAGGCGGATGGATGAAAAGGGATTCCCTCTAACTAGGAGAGTAGATGAATGGAGAGGCATGGCAGAAAAATGGATTGGAAGTCCCTGGTTCCCCCTTCTGCCCTAGGGTGAGTGAGCAAAGAGGGTCTCCCCTTTGTATGGGGTTGAGCTGAAAGACGTTGCCCCACATGAAGGTGCACCCTCCCCATGCTCACCGAGCTGCAGGGAAGGCAGAGCCAGCACTGGGCTCCTTTCCAGGAATGGGTTTTCTCGGGGAGGTGCCAGCAGGGAAGGGCTGTTCCCTGAACCTCTGAGGCAGACCCATTGCCTTCCTGGAAGGCAACAGCAGTGACAATCCCTGTGGCCACCCCCAAAATGGGCCCTGCACCTATGCCAGACCTTCCTCTATGGGCACAACAAGCCCTGGCACACAGCCTCGAGCACTGGCGGAGAGCCCACACCTGCAAGGTACTGGCCAGAAAACTGGAGGGGGTGTGGGATGATGCTCTGGCCCCAACTGAGCCTGGAGGAGCCTCATGGGATTTGAGGGGGTTTGGATGGCAGAGACCATGCTTGGCTGCAGTGGTTTTCTTCTGCCCCCGCGTCACTGGTCTCTGGTCCTGGTTGCCATCCTGTTCTCTCTGGTCTGAGTATCCTGCCGTGCCAGGGTACAGAGCTGGTGCTGTGCGGGGACTGGAAGGGGCAGGGTTAACCCAGCTCAGCACAGGGAGGGGAAGGAAAGTCCCTTTCCCTTTGCATGCCCACATCCTGCAGCCGGGAGCTGCTTGGGATGCACCTGCCCAGCTCTTGGGGCTGTGGGCGTTGAAGCAGCACTGTGCTGGGAGGGATTATTTGGAAGGGTGGAGAGGGGGCTGTGCTGGGGCCCAGCTGTGGGAGAGAAGCTGAGTGTCCCCCCTGGCAGTGCTGTGCCCTCGCTGTGGATAAGGGAATTTGGCGACAGTAGCGGCTTCTCACGTGATGCTCACGGGTGCAGAGTTCATCTCGCTGTTTGTAACTTTGTTGGTTTACAAGGGGGTTACCTCCTCACCTCTGTGACACTGAGGTGACTCCCCGGAGCCCGGCAGGGTATGTCTGCCACTGTGGCTGAGGTTGGGGTGCCAGCCAGCTGCCCCAAACGCACACATCTGCTCATGTGGGCACAGGGATGTGCACCGGGCTCCTTGCAGAACGCTGCGAGTTCCTTGGCTTGCAGTTGATGGTAGTGAGTGGCTGGCAGTGAGCGTGTATAGAAAGGTCAGAGTCTGCAGTATTTGGGAAATGAGTCACTTTTTGTATGTGCATAAAGTTTTAAGCTGGCCAGGCTCAGAGCAGCTCTGAAGATTTGTGTTTGATGGCTGGAATAAAGCTGTAAGACACCCTCTGGGTTTTGTGTGTGATACCTTGCCTTAAATCTCTTCATCCCAGTGGCTCGGGGATGGGAGGGGAGCTTGGGCTCCAGACCTGCACATCTCCTGCAAGGGAGAGGGAAGGTGACACTTGTCCTCACAGGGATGACTGGGCTTTCTGCAAGTGCGGCAGTCTTAATAGTCTGGGGGTTGGTCCTCAAAATAGTGTGATGGAGGTCTTGCGGATTTTTTGGCTCACCTATTTATTGTGCTTCTACCTGCTGAGGCAACTGCCTGAGGATCTTCTTCCTGCATTGGTGCCAAGTCAATTGGGTTTGGTTTTAAGTACATTTTGGAGGATTAGTATGAGTTCTGGAGGGCGATTAACTCCTGGGTTTCCTTGCTGTTCTGTCCCAGCTATATTGCTAGTGAAGCCAGTGCCTGGAGACACAGCTTGTGGTTTAAGGGAAGGCTTTGGCAGCAGCAAGGGGAAGGGGCATTTGTTCTGCATCCTCATTGTCTCCACCACTGCTTCCTTTGCAGTCCTGGCCAAGTCACTTTGGTACTTGACACTTATATCCTCCCAAATCTGTTCAGCAATCCCATCCCAGGGCATTTTCACCAGTGGCTGGAACATGTGGGTTTCTGAGCAGAGTGGCAGCAGATGTTCGTGTGTATGTCATACCTGTTAACAAGGTGCTGGGAAATACAGCATAGGTCTTGAATGTGGCACCAGACAGGCATTCAGTCTTGGCAGGGGAAGAGTTATCTCCGAAAGAAGTGGTGAGAAAATTCTCGCTTGACTTCCCTTCCCCACCTGCCTTTAAGTTCCTGAGTCATGGAAATGAAAATCTCCTTGGCATACGCCCATGGTTTGGGCTAGAGGGTGTGGAAGAAGCTATGATTGGATTCTCAAAGCCTGTGGTTGTGATAAGAATGTACTGTACCGGAAGAAACAAATGTTAACCTTATTGGAGAGTAGAAGGTTTGTTATCTCTAGCTTTTATCCAACTGATACTTGGGCGAAACAGCAGCCTTGTGACCTGCCAGGGCCAATTCATAATTACCAGCTAATGCGGTGTTTGTTTTCTTGTGCTTTGTTTGTAGGTTTGAAAGAAACTTTTGGACTGTGAATTGAGGCATTGGGTATGTAAATTTAAATTTTCTGCTTTCCCTCCTAACCTCCCTCCCCCTTTCCTTAATGAACTGTTTCATTAGACCCAGCTGGAATTTGTTTTTGGGAGAGCAGCTGCTCTGTAGAAACTACTGTATGTTCATGTGCCATTGGGGAAGGAGGAGTCAGGATTATGGGAGGGGATTGATCATGGAAGAATTTGACACCAAAGATGCACATTCCAGCCCAAACCTCAGGGAGATGTGGGCCATCCTGGGTGCTGGTTGGGAGGACACCTCTGAGATGGGTCAGCAGGTGTTGTGTTGGGGGAAGGCTTCATGTTCCTCGACTAACCCAAACCTTGCTCACAGGGAGGGACTGGGCCATGGTGTGGGTAGCAGCTCAGCAGGTTAGATGAGTTCTACTCCTCACCAGTTAATTGGGAAACTGTGGACAGGTCTTCTCCAGAGTGACCACCACTTGAGTGTAGGAAGGTAGTTTCCTGGGTGAGGGCTGGTGTTCCACTGTGGGCTGAATATTCCAGATGTTGAAATCATTCAACTTCAGTTGGTACCTTAAGGCTTGTTTTGATTCCTGTGGCTGGATTTACAGCCAGACATCACACAGGTGAGGAGGATGGCTCCTGAGGGAGGTTGGAAGGCTAGGAGCTATGTCGGAAGCTTTGTGGAGATGAACCTGAGTGGGCTGGGGTGGGGCTGCCATGGGCGAGGTAGGGAGAAAGAGGAGATGGTTGGCTAATTGCCTTCACCCACCAGCTTGCTGGGTGGGATGAGACGTGCCAGCTCTCACTATCGGCTCAGGGACCTCACTAGGCAGCCTGTCAAGAGCTTGGTGTGGTGCAGGACTGTTTGTCTTGGGACCAAGGAGCTGGTGCTGCCCCCACCAGGAGCAGTTGGCCACCTGAGCATGTCCCAGAGCAGCAGCTGTCTCTTCCCTGGGTTTAGGGTACTTGCCTGGCTGTTCTCCATTCTCATCTTCCTCTGATGCTTCTGTCTCACGCAGACTCAAGATGGCCTCGCCGGCAGACAGCTGCATCCAGTTCACCCGCCACGCGAGCGACGTCCTCCTCAATCTCAACCGCCTTAGAAGTCGGGATATCCTAACTGATGTTGTCATCATCGTGAACCGGGAGCAGTTTAGAGCCCACAAAACAGTCCTGATGGCCTGCAGGTGAAAGCAGAGTCCTTCCCTGCCTCCCTCCTTGCTCCCTCAGCCTTTGGCCTCCAGAAGCACTGCTGCAGTCCCGAGGGGGCTCGTGGGACTTACAGGGAAACAGAGGCAGAGAAGCAGAACTGAAAGGGGCTGCCAAGAAATTTCTACCTGAAATGGGATTAGAGCTGAGACCGCTTCCCTCCAGTGTGCTGCCCTCACCTCTCTCCTTGTGTGCCCACATCTGCCCACACACAGCCCGTGGAGACCAATGGGAGCACAGCAGATGTGAGGCACATCCCTGAAGGCAAAGCACAAATGTGCCACAGGGACAGGATAGAAGAGGGAGGGCTGGATGCTCAGTGGGGTGAGCGAGTCCTCTGTGACCAAGGTGTCCCCTGCCACTGCTATTTTTAGAACTATTCCTCCCTGGCTCCCAGACTGCTGGCTGCACCCACCTTAGTTAATTAATTTTTTTTTTTTTTTTTTAAAGCCTGATGGGGTCCAAAATCCCTTTCCAGCTCCTAAGATTGCTGGAGTTCCTTCCTAGCAAATGCTAATTAATATCCCACCATTGCCCAGTTGAATTACAGCAAATGCCTTCCAGGGTCTTTTGCTGACATGGTATAAAGATTTCAAAAAGCCAAGTTTTGACTATTAAAACGTCTGAAAAATGTTTTGCCAACATTTCTCCTATTTTTATTTTTCTGGTTTAAGACTGTGTGTGGATGCCCTGAGAGGCTTCTGAGAGAAATGAGTCATAGTAGGAAGGGGATGGTGGTAAGAACAACAATGGAAACAAAACAAAAAAGCTGGGGAATTACTAAATGGAGGCAGTGGGGAGTTGTTGAGCAGGTGAGATCTAAAAGCAGGCTGTTCCAGTTGGGAAAAGTGCAGCGCATAAGATGCTTACTAAGCTGAGAAACCAAGCTTGATAATAAGGGGGAAGCTCAGGGAATTCTGTAATTGCCTCCTCCTCCTCCCTTCCCATTCATGAACCCCTCTGTACTCAGGGATTTCATACAAATTCTCACTTTTTCCTTTGAATTGTCGTAACACTTGCCCTCTCTACTGTCTCCCCTCTGCAGTGGCCTCTTCTACAGCATCTTCACTGACCAGCTCAAGTGCAACTTGAATGTCATCAACCTGGACCCTGAAATTAACCCTGAGGGGTTTTGCATCCTCTTGGACTTCATGTACACCTCCCGCCTGAACTTGAGGGAGAACAATATCATGGCCGTGATGGCCACGGCACTCTACCTGCAGATGGAGCACGTGGTTGACACCTGCCGAAGGTTTGTCAAGTCTAGGTGAGTGCCCTTGGTGAATTTTGAAGAGTCTGGGACTGTGTGTTTGGGTGGGCACCGGAAGAACTGACAAAGTATCTGCAAATGTATCTTTATGGGCTGAAAATTACTTTGTCTCCCTCCTGTTTTCCCCGATTCTAGTGAAGCAGAGATGGTGTCTGCTGTGAAGACCCCTAGGGAAGAGTTTTTGGCTGGACGGATGCTGGGCCACCCAGAGGTGATGGCTTATCGGAGCAGAGATGTCTCGGAGAACGGCATGCCTCTTCAAAACGGGTCCCTCTGCAACGGGAGGGCCTTTGCACCTGGCTTGATCAACAGTTTGTCTGGATCCCCCATTTCCTACCACGGATACAGCCCTCTCCCTCTAAATAGCTTCCTGGTGGATGATGAGTTGCGGGAGATGAGGATGCCTCTCTCTGAACTCTCAAGGGCAGGTGCCTTCCCCAAGGAGAGGATCCTGCCGTGTGACAGCTCCAGGACAATCCCCACTGAGTATGTGAGAACCATTACCGACATCTCTGCCAACATGTGCCATGCCACCATCTATGCTCCGAAAGAAGGTGCTGCTGAGGAAGCCAGGAGTGACATGCACTACAGCGTGGCCTCTGGGCCCAAACCTGTCATCCCTTCAATCCGGAACAATCCCTACTTCCCTTGCGACAAAGTGGCCAAAGAGGAGGAGCGGACCTCTTCAGAGGACGAGATCAGCCAGCACTTTGAGCCCACCAACACACCCCTGGACCGCAAGGGACTCATAAGTCCCCAGAGCCCACAGAAGTCAGACTGTCAGCCCAACTCGCCAACCGAGTCCAGCAGCAGCAAGAATGCCCGTATCGGTCAGAACTCCAGCTCCCTCTTCACCAAGAGCCCCACAGACCCCAAAGCCTGCAACTGGAAGAAGTACAAGTTCATTGTCCTCAACTCTCTCAACCAGAACACCAAGCAAGACAGTGCTGACCAGAACGAGATGGGAACCCTCTCTCCTCGCACCTACGTGCCCATGTCCACTTGCCAGCAGTCCATGGAGCCAGAGCATCTCAATGTGCAATCCCCCACCAAGATAAGCGTGAATGGCGAAGACTCTACCATCCCACAAGCGAGCAGACTCAACAATATTGTTAACAGGTGAGAAAACTTCCACCCCCCAGGCCCCTCCCCCCTGAGAAACAGGACTTCCTGCATTGTTGGTGAGGGTTTGGAAGTGTGAAATATCTGTAGCATTGGGCTTGGGAAGTCGAGTCATGAGCAGATGGAAGCCCCTGCATTTGGTGGAGGGCTGCCAGTGACATTGTCTGAGTGCCCACCGTCCCCACTGTAGTGGTGCCAGCCTGGACTGGCAAAGGAACTGGGAACATTGGGTTGTGAATCCCTGGGTAACTTTGGCAGCTCTGGATGATTTCTGGAGCCTGGATTTGTCTAGCCTGTGTTTCCACCAGCCTCCCTATGCCTCAAGCTTTCTGTTGGCTATAAGCATTGGAGTAGCCAAAGTATCAGGGAACAATATGCTATCCTCTGGACCTGGATGTTTCCAAAGACATTTGAGGTCATTTGGTGATGGGCATCTGAAGGTTTGAGCCTTAAGGACCTGTTGCTGATCAGGGCTATGCTGTGCATCTCACCACGAAGGTGTCCCCATGAAACACATCTGTCCCTTGTGTCAGGAGGGGTGCAAACAGGGGTCCAGTATCTCAAGCACAGCAAGAGCCTTCTCACGGCTGTGTGTGTTGCTGTCCTTCAACAGGTCCCGGGATGGGTCCCCTCGGAGCAGCGAAGGGCAGTCCCCACTGTACATGCATTCATCAAAGTGCAGCTCCTGTGGCTGCCAGTCCCCACAACATACTGAGATGTGCCTTCATACCCCCGGCTCGAACTTTGGAGAAGAGATGGGGGAAACCCAGTCTGAATACTCTGACTCCAGCTGCGGTGAGTCTTGCATCCTTGGTAATCTTTTTCAACCAGCAGATGGGGGGCTGTGCGATGTAGGGACCCATCACTGAGTGCCCTGTGGTCAAACACAGTCAGACCTCTCCCTGATGCTGGTGGATCCCATGGTGCTTTACAGCCCCCTCAGCTCTCTGCCCAGCTGTATGCATGCATATGAGGGACACATGCAGATGGGAATTGCTTCCTTCCCCAGCACCATCCAGATACCTTGTGCAGGGAGTTAGTCACCTGCTGCAAACCTGGCAGGTAAGAACAGGAAACAAGTGCACCCCACCCCACCAGAACCACAGGAGAACAAGCCTGACAGATGTAATGACCGTAATGGGGATTGGGCAAGCTGGCATGTCTCATGCATCCGTCATGATATCTTTATTATCAGGGAGCCCAGTGTGCACATCTGGGGAAATGCAGATAATGAGGCTTGCAATCTTGTTGCAAAACCCCACAAGCCCTAAGACAGGTATCTGTGCACTCATCTGCCTGTAGCTCAGGGAGGGGGAATGCAGCATTGCCACCTGTAGTGTGGGCAGAGATCCAAGGAGGGAACCTCACTGTAGTAACACTCAACACAACATTTAGGAGTTGGGCATCCTCCTTCTGGAGGAACCTGCCTTGTGATTTGGGTGATGATCATCTTCCCAAGCTCAAGGCAGACCTCTGTACCTGTAAAGGTTAAAGACCTCTAAAGGTGCAGGAGTTGCTCCAGAGCTGAGCATCCCTCAGAGGATGCCTGATAACTTGAGTGCCTTCATAGACATCTCTGAAAGATGTCCAGGTGACATACTGGCTTCTTGGAAGCAGCCTGTGTGTCACTAAAGGAAAGAGAGCTCTAAACTAGGGCTCGTGATGACTTTGCTCTCTCAAACCACTCATGTTGTTGTTGTGTACACAAGGTCAGGAGGTAACAGCAGGGTGCAAGCACGACTGAACGTGAACATCTGCACTTGGCTGCTTGTTCCAACACTTGCTCTGGCTGCCACTCTCCTCCATCCCAAATCCATCCCATAGCCTATCAAGAAAGTGGCCCATGCAGTGCCCACCTGATTGCTCTCCTCTCTGCCCTCCCAGAGAACGGAGCCTTCTTCTGCAACGAGTGCGACTGCCGGTTCTCCGAGGAGGCCTCTCTCAAGAGACACTCTCTGCAAGTCCACAGTGACAAGCCCTACAAGTGTGACCGCTGCCAGGCCTCCTTTCGCTACAAGGGGAACCTTGCCAGCCACAAAACCGTCCACACAGGTACAGTGTTGGCCACGGGGACTGCTCTGGGGAGCCTGTGGGTTGGTGAGCATGTGGGTGTTTATGGCTGGGTTTGTGCTGGGGGCAGCATCCTCTACTCTGTGTCACAAGCTGTCCCTGATGGAAAGAGCGCAAGGTCCTTTAGTTGGCACTGCCAGAGAGCCCTTGGACAGAGCACCAAACCTGGGAATGGGGGAGAAACCTGTCTTGCAGCAGGGGTGGAACTCAACCTCCTTTGCTGTGAAGCACTGGGCACCACTGTTTTTAAAGGTGTCTTGCAAAATGCATAGCTGGGAGCAAATGCACGGCCTCCAGGTAACTTTGTGGTAGACTTAAGCAAAAAGAAATTAAAAAATAATCAAAAGAACATTTAGGGAGAAGTCTGAGATTTATTTTTACATCCTAGAAATCCAGGTCACATCTAGCTTGGCATAAACCCTGCTGATGGGAAAATCTGTGAATGGATGGACTCAGTGAATCAGCACAATGAAAACTGAGAAAGGAAGAGGATATTAAGGGTTTAGTCATTTGCTGACAAACCTAGGGCTTATTTTATTTCATGCTTTTAATGCTTAACATGTCAACAGCCAGTCCATGAGCTGGGGAAGGGAAGTCTGGGCTGACAAGTCAGTGCTGCTGCACTGATTTAGACCCAAATTCCCACAGTCTCAGCTGAGCTCCAGGAGGGCTGTGCAGGGGACTGAGACAACAAAAGTGCCAGGGCAGGGTTCAGGGGTGCTTTAGCGACAGCTGTAAGGAGACGTAAGTGCCAGCTGCTGTCGTGGGGTCAGGAGGAACGATGCTGTTAATCCTTGCTGGCAGAGCTGCCTGACTTCCTCTCTTGCCCTGAAGGCTGCAGCTCCCAATCCAAAAGAGAAAAGCTACCTCCTGAACTCACCCTGCTCTGAACACCCTGACCAATGCTGCTTGTCCACAGCCATCTCCAAAAGGGACAGGAGTCAGGGCTAGTGCTTCATGCCATGGGGCCTGGCACCTGAAGGGACTTAGCTCTGGGGAGCACCATGGATCCTGGGTGCTGAGCACAGCTGTAGCTAATCCCTCACCCTTTCTTTTGGGCTCTGCAGGAGAAAAGCCGTACCGCTGCAACATCTGCGGGGCACAGTTCAACCGACCAGCCAACCTGAAAACCCACACACGCATCCACTCGGGGGAGAAACCCTACAAGTGTGAGACTTGCGGGGCCAGATTTGTCCAGGTGCGTGTAGCTTCTGGGACCTGCAGTGCCTGGGGAGGTGTGATATGGTCAGATCTTCTGCCCAAGACTGGCAGATCTTCCCCACCAAGACTGGTGATGCCTCATGGCAGAGAGGAGGCTGATGATGGCCCAGCTTGCTACCTTGGGCAGCTCTTCCCATGGTGCTGTGGGGTAAATACGGACCTTAAGGTCTGAGGGGGACAATTTGGCTTAGTAAGGAAGCCTTGACTGCTGGTTGTAGCTCTTCTGCTCCATTTGGTCTTACGGACTGGAGATACCAGACCTCAGACACGTGGCCCTGACTCCCAGCTGGAACCCAATAGACCAAAAAAGATGGCTGGGCAGAACCCCATTCCCACAGGGATACCCTTGCTCCCAGTGGGATGCCTTCCTCCCTGGGGCTGTCGTGACCCAGAGCTGCTCTCTGCAGGTGGCCCACCTCCGCGCTCACGTGCTCATTCACACCGGGGAGAAGCCGTACCCCTGCGAGATCTGTGGCACACGCTTCCGGCACCTGCAGACCCTCAAAAGTCACCTTCGAATCCACACAGGAGAGAAACCGTATCATGTGAGTGGCCCTGCTTTTTTGGGTGGTGGGGAATCTCAGCTTGGGCTGGGGGAGGGTGCTGCCAAGCCTGGGGGGCTGGGAAGACACGAGGACATTTGCACAGGCGGGTTGCAGCATCCTACTGCCCTTCGCCAGCCTCATGAGGCCATGCACCAAGGTCACATCCCTGCTTCTCGTGCCCCATTTCCCTCCCAGGCATTAGCTGATGCTGATGTGGTATTTTTTCAGGTGTGACTGTGTTGGAAACACTGACATGCAGCCCAAGCTGGGTACATCTTAGTTGCTCTTTTCTTCCACCCCATCTGGAAGAAGGTCACACTTCTTCAAATAGCTATGGCTTAAATTACAGCTGCCTGTGGTGCGCAGGGATGGGGGAAAGGAGCCGACAGCCTGGCCTGAGCTCCCCTCTGATGGTGATAATCGTACCCAGCGAGCAGCCTGCCCTGCCTTGCTTGCAGCCCTGGGGGCTCCCAGCTCTTTGCTGGGGCTTTCCTGGCTTTCACCATCTGCTAGAGAGAGAATCCAAGCAGGGATTGACATCTAAACGTCCTGGAGCCATCCAGCTTGGCAGAGGTCAAAAGCAGCTCTAGAAATAGCCCTGTAGCTGGTTTGATCACCTAGATATGGAGCTTGGTGTTACGTCTGTCAGAGCCAGAGTCATCTCCTGAGAGACTCTGCCCTTTATGCATCCCATAAACCAATATATGCTGCTGAAAGCCTGGGATGGGGTGCCCCCAGGTGCTGCTCCTCCCACCGTGTTCCCACTTTTCCCCTTGTCCACCTGTATAGTGGGTGCAGTGTCCTGGGGTCTCTGGTGGAGAGCAGGCATTTGTTGGCCCGAGGGGAAGGGCATGTCCCCTGCCACGGCGTTTCACACCCTCTGCTTTTGCCTGTCGCCCCACAGTGTGAGAAGTGCAACCTGCATTTCCGCCACAAAAGCCAGCTGCGGCTCCACCTGCGGCAGAAGCACGGGGCCATCACCAACACCAAGGTGCAGTACCGCATCTCGGCCAGCGAGGTGCCTCCGGAGCTCCCCAAGGCCTGCTGAAGGCAGAGGATTTCCCAGGAGGAGGTCGTCTTGGGGGGCATGGGGGGGAGAAGCTGTCCAAAGGATACTTGCAACACTTTGAAAAGAAAAAGAAAAAAAAAGAGAGAGAGAAAGAAAAAATATTCATCACATGATGGAGTGCCTCTAAACCCATAGTACAGATAGGTGGAAAAACATTAGACATCAAGAAAAAAAAAATTACAAATACACGGGTTTTATTTTTCCCAGTTATGTGAAACAAAAAGAAAAAATAAAATTATTCAGATCTTACTGTATATAAAACATAAAAAATTTAAAAATAGTCATTTTAAATGTCTGTGCAGTGGAGTGTTGATAAACTCTGGAGTCTAACCTTCACAGCCTTTGCCGTTTGAAGATGAGGAATGTAATGTTGATTTATGGGAACAGATTTTTTTCTTTTGTATGCAAAATGTGTGTTCTTTTAAAGAGAAAGTATGCTATTAAAGAGAGGGCTTTAACTTTTTTAACCAAAGGTGAAGGAATCTATGGCAGAGTTGTAAATATATATAGATATAAATATATAAATATATATA